>CM056502.1:42676114-43064739 GCA_029783415.1 Anisodus acutangulus
ATCCGGCACCCCACCCCCACCTTACCCCATTCATCCCCACCCCTCACCAACTCTCCTCTCCTTTAATGTTTGCTAGACTATATATAAAAAAATTTGGGATAATATTTTTTATTTGTTTATCAAATATCATAAAATTAAAAAAAAAAAATCACTTATTTTCCAGAAGAAAAAAAATCCGTGGAAAACATTTTTTCTTCCTTCCAAATACACCCTACTTCTTAATCGGACGTCCACTAATGCAAGACTAGGTAGATATCCATATATATTTACTTCTCAAAGCTACAATAATTCCTTTTTAACACTAGTGAGACAATATTTCACTGTTACAACTACATAATTAAAGATATCATATATTCTTAAATTGAGTTGACTGGTTCAATTTGGATTTATGTGACGTCAAAGATACTGTTTTTGAGCCTTTCATGTTTGTGTAATGCACTAACAACTAATTAACATGAGATAAGATAGAAACAACTGCATAATAAAATTTGGAGAAGTATGTGGGTGTAAAATTAAGGAGAATATGTTAGTGAACAAAGGATAATTTTTAGACAAGATATGCAAGAAAATTGTATTTGCTCTGTGGGTCGTCAATGTGGTCCACCCCTAAAAAGAAAATGGATCGTGAAGGGGAAAAAAAACAAGAATGCAACTTGAGGCATGTATGTTTTTCACTGGATGAAGCCTACAACTACAATGATCCCATGGAGGGAAAATAAAAGGGAAAAAGGACAGCTTCTTGTTTGGTATGTTATGTATATAATACCCCGACTTATTCACCATAATACTTGTATTTTTAATGACCGAGAAATTCGTCTGGATCCAATTCTAGGATTAATTGTAAATGTTGAAACTCGGGATAATGAACTCATCTTTTTATTCTATTTACTCAAATATCAGGCTTAGATCTTGTTTAGTCAGACTCTCAAAATCTACTTATCTAGAAATGTGTTTTTTTGTGTGCTTCGCGAAAAAGTATTTTCGGGTTGTAGTGATTTGTGTTTGACTTATCAATTTGAGAAATATTTTGTCAATATTATAACAATAAATTGTGCTTAGCTAAGGTTTTAAAAGTGCTTCTAAGAAAAATATATATATTTTTTTTATTTCTACTACTACGTATTTTTTTCTAAAAACTTGAAAATACTTTAATTCTTTAAAATAAACATATTATTAAATTAAAATAATACTTTCAACTTATCAAAAATATGGGGCAGGGCTCTATCATCTTACATAGCACTATTTGCTGATAATACTTGGTTATGAAAGTTATGTTTTATACTCATTCGAGTTTGGAATTTTTTGTTGCAAGTATACTTTGAGCACATGCGATGTTTGTCTTAAGTTGATTGGATGCCCCACCTCATTATTTGTTTAATTGTTTCTTATTCTTTTTATAGTTATTAATAAGATAAAAAAAATCCCCCCTTTATTTTGCTTTTTATGAACTTAATTATTATTGGAATTTCTCTCTATACATTATATTATTTGCAACTTCTTCTGCCATTTTACTTTTTATTTATATTTTCTATCATTCTCTAAGGGACGGAACAAACACGAGCAATATATATTAGTTATGGAAATATTCTAGGCATATTACTTCAAAGAAATTTCTTAAAACAAGTGACGAAATAATTAATTACGCACGCACTTCCTCGATAACACATTTTTTATTATTAAATAACCATAGTTAATTAGTGTATAAATGCACATACTCACATTGATTTATTACGTAATTCACAAAATATACACTGATCAAAACTATGGTTTACATAAAGTTATAAAACGAGTGTTGATGCCAAAAAAACATGCATGACTTATATACCCAGCCATGCATATGTTTAATTAGCAGTTAGTGGGATCTTCGTACATACATGATGAATAATCTAATCTCAATTGTAATAAAAAAGAGATTAGGATAAATCAAAGAAATTAATTAGGAGGTACAATAAGAACACAATCATATTGCAAAATTCATATTTTCTTTCCTGACAAATGTTTCCAGTATCTATTCTGGCAATTAGCATCTTTAAATTAATGTAGAATTAAATTATTTGTTTAAAAATTCACCACATTATGCGACATGCAGCTTTTTCCCAAAATATTTGTTGACTGAAATCAGCAAAAGATAACGCACTTTTTTGTAGGTATTTGTTGGGTTTAAAACACATAAGTAAAGTACAGCGGAAGTTTAAAATTTTATTTCTTACCCCAACAATTCCTTCTGGTATGGTTATATGACAATCAAACCTGTAAAGTAAATTTGAACATAACACTTTCAGGTTATAAAAATCTGGAGTTTTTTACTAAAGGGTGAACACGCGATTGCCCCTTCGACTGCAAGCACCTTGCTACGGTGTATTCCTCTGTCAAGAAAGCCAGGAAATCTTGGCAGAGGTTTGAGAGAGTTTTATCCTAGACTCTAAATCTATAATTGTTTAATAGAATGATCGTTATATTAACAATGGGGTAGTGCTGTATATATAGTAAATTTTGTGTCAAAATCTGATTAGTGTTGGACTTCAAGGCTGGCCCAAAAATCGAGGTGCAGTGGGCCAGTCTGACTGGGCCCACTGCCGGGTAGGCGTCGCGGCTCAGCCTAGTAGGCACCGCGGCGCTTTACGTCCAATAACGCCCCTCGCTTTCGTTAATATATATTCATCACATTTAATCAAATCCAAAATCCAATTTTGACTCAACTAAATAATTTCCATCTAATAGAAATTATCACATAGTTATTATCAATTTAAATATCTCGATTTCAAATCGAATATTTAATACTTTCTCAATACATCCTTAGACCGAAGATACAGTCGACATAGTGTGACCCTATAGGCCTTCATATATTGACATTCATTCAATTAAAGTTCATACAGAACTCCTAGACTGCGCCGTATGAAGAACTCAATATGTGAAGTATGTTTTCATAAATCCAGCAAACATAATCATTATGTGAGATGATAAAATCCTTTCATTCGCGACACACTCGATCAAGCTTAGGATTTGTCATGTGTCTATCCAAATGGCTTGATCACTTTATCTCATCTATATTAGTCGACATCTAGACCATATTCTAAATATGTCTCTTGCATTGGCCAATGACTTGGTTGACCTAATATCACTGAGAAGCTGAGTGTTCTCTCGAATATCCAATCGAGGAATGAATCCTATTCTTGGCCCAACTACCACCTTAGTTTACATCATAATGCACCCAACACAAGTCGTATCTTATCCTATAAGGAGTTTAAGCTTAGGACAGAGTCAAAGTACATTACTTTGTAAACAGGTGTGTATTGACCTCAGGTCAGAGGACGTTTATCTCCCACACGTTGATAACACTCTAGACATGTACAACAAATAGTTTATCAGCAGGATATACCAATACTTTCCAAAAGTATCCATGTGTCCATCACTAATAACCATTACTAGTAGCATGTGAGACATACTACATTCTCCAAGAATGTGATGCAGACCACATGTCGACTTATAGCATATCATCGATATTCCATTCTCGATGATCATTAGTCGAGACTATTTTGAGAGTTATGTTCTATCATTAATATCTCACTCTATTAATGACAATGTAAGCTCAAGGGATACACATATATGAATAATTGCAAATAATCAAACAATAATTCAATAATTGCAAATGCCATAAATATTAATCTTATTAATAATACGAATGTGTTCAAATACATTATGTCCCTAATATAGATTGTCTCTAAAACATATATACTTTCATTTTTGGGTTCATTATAAGCAATTAAGGAAATTAAGAAAAAGAAATGATTGAAATGTCGGAAATTGATGAAAATAGTGATTTTTAACGGATTATAAATTCATGGAACGTAATACCAAAGTGACAGGATTTAGAAATATTCATGCATGAAATGGGTTGGCAAAAATAATAATAATATAATTAGTGGTATCTGATGTCTTTGACTTTGTTATTGTAGAATTGTATTAATCTCTCTTGGAGAGCATTTCTCACTAATACAAAATATATATAGGGTGTACAATGTGGAATCGTCATACAATAGGGATCATATATCTACCATAATTACACAATACTAAATATGGTTAAATATAATACAATGTACACGTGCTAATACACCCCTTCATTCGGAGCGGGAGGAGGTCGGACGCTAAGACTGGATTTGAAGTCGAGAAAGAGCTGTCTAGGAAGGCTCTTTGTGAATATATATGCATACTGATATGAAGAAGGCACATGCAACACCTTGATATGACCGAGAGCAACCTTCTCACGAACAAAGTGGATGTCCATCTCAATGTGCTTGGTTCGCTGATGCTGAACCGGATTATGAGATAGATATATGGAGGCTATGTTATCACAATAAACCAACGACGCCTTACGTAATGGACACTGAAGCTCCAAACGAAGATTTCGGAGCCAACAGATCTCAGCAACAACATTAGCAACACCTCTGTATTCTGCTTCTGCACTCGAACAGGATAATGTGGCTTGTCTCTTGGCAGACCAAGAAATAAGATTATCCCATAAGAACACACAGTAGCCTGAGGTGGAGCATCGCGTGTTCGGACAGCCTGCCCAATCAACATCCGTAAAGGACAACAACTTGATCGGTGCTGAGGGGTATAGATGCAAACCATAATCAAGTGTACCCTTAATATATCGGATGATACGTTAAGGGCGGTAAAATGAGGCTCCCTGGGGCATGCATGAATAGGCATACTTGTTGAGCAGCTTAAGCAATATCAGGCCTGGTGAAAGTGAGGTATTGTAGTGCACCTGCAAGACTCATGTAGAGAGTGGGATCTGACACTGAATCACCATCCAAAGCACTGAGCTTTGATTTAGAATCAACTGGAGTAGACATAATTTTGCTATTTGCCATTTTAGCCATATACACAATCCCCTCTGCATACTTACGCTGACAAAGAAACATACTATCTGCAGATCTAGTCACTGAAATTCCTAAAAAATAGCTCAACTTTCCCAAATTAGTCATAGCAAATTCGGTTTTGAGCAGTGTAATAATCTCATTTTTCAAAACGTTAGAGGAGGCAGTGAGAACAATATCATCCACATACAACAACAAATAAGCAATGATATTGCCTCGGTGAAAAATAATTAGAAAAGTATCACACTTGCTACATACGAACCCAATCTGCATAATGTACTGTGCAAAGCGATCATATCACGCTCGAGGGGCCTGTCTCAAACCATAAAGTGACTTACGAAGACGACATACATACTGAGGGGCTGCAAGATGGACAAAATCAGGCGACTGATCCATATAAACAATTTCCTTCAGATCACCATGTAAAAATGCATTTTTGACATCAAGATGATAAATTAGCCACTTCTTACCCATAGCAATGCTCAGAACTGTACGAATGGTAGTTGGTTTAACAATCTGACTAAACGTCTCACCACAATCAAACTCTCATGTTGATTAGTATCATTAGCCACAAGTCTCGCCTTGTACCTTTGTAGATCACCATTGTCTCTGTATTTATGACGAAAAAGCCACATGCATCGGATTACATTCACCCCCTCCGGTCGAGGAACCAATTTCCAAGTGTGTTGTTTTGTTAAAGCATTAAATTTTTCACACATGGCCGCATTCCAATTAGGGTCTAGTTTGGCTAATTTTGAGTTTTTGGAAATTGGGGAAATGGTTTGGGTGGACAGGTTAAACTGGACTTTGGGTTTGAAAATCCCGTGTTGGGCACGGGTTTCCATGCGATGAGTGAGGGCAGGGGTACTGTTGGTATTTGGGTATGGGGTTGGGTTCTGGTTACTGTTTGACGGGACTTGATTTGTTAGGTAACTGGGTTCGACGGGGTGGGATATCGGTAATGTGGATTCTGAGTTTGACATCTGTTGAGGTGGTGGTGGTGGCGATCGAGTTAGGTCGACGCCATTTAGGTTGTGGACGGTGGGGCACGACATCGGTGGTGGGGTGGGGCTGGGAGGTTGGTTTGGTGGTGTGAGTGTGTCGGTCTGGGTACCGAGGTGGGTTTGACCTGAGATTCCGGTTACATGTGAGGTCGGGGTATTGGAACAACGGTGTAGTGGCGACACGGTGGACATTGGGTGATCGGATCGGTGGGAGTTCAGAGTGTATGTCGGATGTGTTGTTGAGACGATGTGGTGGTTTTCGGTGGTAGAGAGTTTAAGTGGTGTTGAACGTGACCCGTCGGAGTCACTACCGGATGTGGTAGGTGATGATGACACAGAGGGCGATGGTTGAATTCGCCGGTGAGTGGAGGTTGCGACGGACGGCGGACTGCCGGAGACGGCAGGGGCAGTGACAGAGACAAGGTCAACGGGCTTTTAGTGGTAACTGTTACTGGTGGCAGTGATGGTGACTGGGCAGTGGCAGTAGGCCGTGACGGAACTGTAGCGTCACGACGGAGTAAGTTGATGACAATGGGGGACATTTTGGACTCCTCTAGAAAGTCTGTGTTCTGGAATTGTTGGAGTTTGCAAATGGAAAGATTGCTTCATTAAACGTGACATGACGAGACACAATGATTTTACGGGAAGACAATTCATAGCACAGATATCCCCTATGATTGGGCGAAAAACCTAAGAAGACACATGGGGTGGTGCAGGGTGCCAGTTTATGAGAGGCTATGGAAGTTATATTCGGATAACAGAGGCAGTCGAAAATCCATATATGATCATACGAGGGGATTCGACGAAATAGTATTTCAGTGGGTGTCTGATTTTGTAGGGTGTTGGTAGGCAAGATATTAATAATATATTCAGTCATTTTGACAGCATAAACCCAAAAGGAGGGTGGGAGAGAGACGTGAAATAGAATAGTACGAACTATGTTATTTATGGTGTGAATGATTCGTTCGGCCTTGCCATTTTGGGAGGAGGTGTGGGGACATGAGAACCGAAAAACCATGCCATTGGTAGAGCAAAAATTGTGAAACACAGAATTATTGAACTCACGACCGTTATCACATTGAAGCGATTTTATATATTTTTCAAATTGTGTTTTGACATAGACACGGAATGCAAGAAACTTGACAAACAATTCAGACTTGAATTTAAGCGGATAGACCCAGACAAAGTGAGAAAAGTCATCTAATAAGACTAGAAAAAATTTATGACCCAGTGATCTAGTAATGGGAGATGTCCATAAATTTGCATGAACAATGTTAAAGGGGGAATACGTAACACTTGAAGAAGACTGAAACGGAAGACGAACATGTCTACCTAACGAACAAGAAAGACACTGGTGGGCAGATTTTCCATTATGACACCGAATTAAATTATTGTTTCTAAGAAAATTAAAAACAGGAGCTCTTGGGTGTCCAAGTCTATTGTGTCAGGTTGACGGAGAGATTGTTGCTAAAGCAGTGGGGGGGACCTGGGCAGTTAGAGAAGTGGGAGGGGTGACACTAACAGCGGACATGGATAGAAAAGGATTGAGGTCCCCTTCACTATTGCATTTCGTAAGGAGTTTTCCGGTACGTAGGTCTGTTACAGAAAATCCAAACGGATCAAAGTTAATTGAAACAGAGTTATCGGTTGCAAATTTTCTAACGGAGATTAGATTTTTAATAATGTTAGGAGCATATAGGACGTTATTCAGGGAGAAGTGGAGATGCGGTGGTGGGGTTAGTGTATGGCCAAACCCTTGAATTGGAAGGCGATGACCATTGCCGACCATAATGGACTGTAGAGTATTTAAATTTCGCAGTTGAGAAAGATTACCAGAATTGTGGGTGAGGTGAGACGTTGCGCCCGTATCCATATACCACGCATTATCGGGCTGCCGAGGAATCAATGTGACGAAAGTCGAGCTCAAATTGGATTGGGAAAGGCCTGAAGCGGACTGCTGGGCTCCATGAAATAGGATCGGATTACTGTGGCCCATTGACTGACTTAGGGCGGACTGATAGGCCGCTTGAGATTGAGCCCAGAATTGATTGGTGACCATGAGGGCCTCCTGATGAGGGAAAAAACCTGTGACAAGACTTTGTTCTCCGAAGGAAAAACAAAACGTAGATTACAAAATTTTAGCAAAAGGTTTTGTGCTTTTAATTGTTTATTGGTTGTAGGAAGACGTGAGAAAGTAGAAAGGAGGTTGTTTGTGCTTTGCTTCTGACAGAAAGGAAAGGCCTATGAATAGGGACAATTTTGTTGTCTTTTCGAGAAGAGCAGGGGACAAGCACACTTTTGGTCCTCGGGGAAGACGAAATCAAAGGGAGAAAAAACAAAATAGAATTTAGACTTCTGATATAATGTAAAATTGTATTAATCTTATTTGAAAAGTCTTTTTCATTAATATAAAATATATATAAGATATATAATATAAAATCTTCATAAAATGGAAATTCTATATCTACCGTAATTATACAAGATTAAATATAATTAAATATAATACAATGTACACGTGTTAATAGTTATCGTGCTTTTCAATTGCTTAATTACAACTATTTAACCACCAAAACTTAATCGTGGACAAAAGAGCTGTGCAAGTTTCATAAATCATAATTCCACTAGTAAATTATTTCCCACAATTTAAGGATACGTGTGAAATCAAATCACCGAGCAAAATTTGATCCAAATTGACATGTATAAAATCTAATAATTTTCTAGTTACCAATTTTCTTTATGATATTCAAATAAGGTCGAATGACTTTCTCGTTAACAAAAAATAATTTACTAATTTTAATGTAATAAAATAAAAACTAAATGACTATGAAATAACCCATATTTTTAAAAGTTTGTACAAATATAGATTGTCCAGCAGAACTTTTCCTCCTATTCTCCATCTTCTATATGTGTTGTAATGTAATCAATTGAAAGCTTATTACTTTTTTGTTGTTGGTTTAGATTGGTTTGTTTGAAATAAGGTTGCTGGATAATATTGATCTTGATTGTTAAAGAAAATAAAATGGGTTTGTCAATTTTTGAAGGTTCGGATTAAATCCAACCAATAGGGAATTGTTGAGAATTCATATTAGAAGATTGAATATCAAATTTGGAGTTAATTTAGACCAACGTTTATCAATTTTGAAGTAAAAACATGTTGGTGAAATTTTTATGCAAATCTTGACGACGTCAAAATTTGTGAACAATTAGTATTGAAGTTTTGACAATCCGCTAAGACTCGGGCAGATAAACCTTTGCTTATCCTTCCGAACTTTGGCGATCCATCGGGATTTAATTGGATTCCTTTGTAGGAAAAGTATACCATGTGAATGGGATAAAAATAAATATTTTTTGTACACATTTAAATTGATGAATCCCAAATTCATGACATAAGACAAGCTTTTCGTGTAGTGACAGAGGTAAGTGAAAATTTATTTTGAATTACAAGTTCAATTAGAATCCCAAGTATTATACTTTATCAAATTGTTTTTTTTAATAAAATTTCTAACTCTTAATGCATCAAGGGCGCAGCAGCTGCGCGAAAGCCGTTGCGCCTTAGCGCATCCCTTTTCTTGCTCGTTAGCGCTGTTTTTAACTGAACAACACGGCCTTGCCGCCCCGCCACTAGCAGAAGCTAAGCGCTTGAAAAGCGCGCTAAGAAAGGTTGCTTCTGTCGCCCTTTCAGGCAAATCCCACCAAGAGCGGAAGAGAGGGTTACCAGACATACAAGAGTTTTCCAGTTCTACTTAAGCTCTTTCTACTACCAATCAAGTAGTACAAGAACTGTATCTTATTTTATAGTCCGGCGCGGCGGGTCGCCTTTTAAATTAAGTAGATAGAAGAAAGTATTAAATAGATAAGGAGTAGGTGAGTGAGTGAGTCCTCACTGACCTGAGCGATTTCGATCACCTAGCAGGCCTTTTATTTGGTAGGTAACATCGCCAAAGCGTATCATCAGATTTGACTACGAAGGAAGGAACTCGAAGTGAAAGGGCACCGTCTTGTGCAAGGCAACGATAGTTTCATTGTTCAGCGCTTTCTCTCGCATGCCTCTGTGGTCAATGGGAGCAGCAAAAGATCAAACCCCACCCCACTCGGCTCAAGCCGAGGAGCGAAAGCCACTTGCTTGATTGTAAGGAAGGAAAGGAGCGGAAGGTCACTCGCTCATGCTTGATCCTTCAAATGACAAGTTTGAACTGTGCCTCTTTTTATTTCTTCTTTTATCCTAGAGGCTCATTTTGAAAAGAATCATGATCGTTTGCATTTTTTTTTATAACTGTTATATCTTGACCAACTCAAACACATCTCAACTAAATTCGCGGACATTTGCTATCTCCTATCTTCCATCAACACATGTATCGAATAACTCTGTCCACTAACCCTTGATCAGATGAAAAACTATCACCTAATATATTTTGCCCACTCTTAGAAATTAAACTTGAGATCGTATGATTCTTAACCCACTTCATTTACTATTAAGCCACAGTATGTTATTAAACAAATTGCTATTTTCTAATATCACTATCCCAAGAAGATTTTACTAAAAAGTTGATGTCCCAAGAAGATTTTACTAAAAAGTTGATGTTGTCCATAAACATCAATATTGCGAAATCCATGCGCCACCATCCTGAATGTCCAAAAGTAAATTATTTTATTATTTGGTCTGGGAACACAATGTCCACTGCTCTCCATAACATGCACCTCAACCAATTCTACGAGGTACATGCTACCTCTCGTTAGCACAGATACCAAGTATCCATCAAAATTTGAACAGATGAAAATAAATCACTCCGTATTTTCACCTTCGCTGAAATTTGAGCCGGAGACCTCATAGTTCTCATGGACCACTAGACGTCTACACCACCTTAGGTGCAAATAAGTAGTAATCGCATGGAACAAAGGACAAGCCAGATATGTGCATGGAAGTTCCTTCTTTTGAAACCTATGACATGAATAACCCTTAAAGCAAGCTCTTGCATAGCAGCACCATGTAGTTATATTGCAATCTTGTATCTGTTCACCATTAGTCCTGAGGTCTTGTCACATGAACATGGAGTGTTCATAACCAACCTCAAAGTGATGACACTGTTGATAGTGGTGATTATTATAACATCACATCAGCAGCAACATATGCTAAATGTGTTACAGTTGGTACATTCCTTGGCAACATAAATGATTTGTATCTCTTCTCCATTAATAGAGCATTGAGTTCTCTGGATAAGACTTCTGCCACAATAATCGAAAGTACTGGTGAGAGTGGATCTCCCTGTTTCACTCACTTGTAGATTTGACGGATACTGCTAGTCATGAGAATTCAGCACCAATTGTTTGATAGTAAACACCACACCAGATGTGGCATTAGTAGAGGTGTACAAAACAATCCTCAGGGTGTGTTCCGTACGGATTTTCAATTTTCCTATGATTGGTTGGTCAAAATTCTTGGAAAACATTTTCTCTAGAAAAATTAGTAATGATTCCCTAGTGGAAGTAGGTAAAAGAAGTTCTACAATAGGCATTCCACATTAATTGTGTCTTCCCCACCCTTCAACACATTTCATCTTCACTCCCACCCTCCGTAGCCCCACACCCCTACACCCACACCCACACCCACATTCCATAGTATTTATTTAGATTATATACAAATGCTTTTAGAATAATATTTTTCCCTTGTGCACCTAACACAATAAATAAGTAAGAAACACATTTTTTTCTGAAAAACATTTTCCTTCATACTGAACACACCCTCAATGTCAGACTATATTTGTCACAACATATTTTCTCACAAGGACAATTATATGATGTACTTTCAGGAGGGATATCAATATCAAGAACTAAGGTGCTTGTTATGATAGAGGAAACATACACCAAAAACATCATTTACAAAGAAGCACTAGATAAGATACGATCACATAGCATATTACTACACTATAGATATAAATACTATCTAACATAACTAAATTGATTTTCTTGGGGGGGGGGGGGGGAGCTTGTATAGGATAATCTTTCTGAAATACAGTGTAATGAATAAGGACACACATTTCTGCAGAATTCAAAGATGACGAGAACTCTATAATCACAACAGGACTCCACAAAGAAAGACTAATCACAGGCCAGAAGCTGACAAAGTTCTCTACCTACTGCTGATCTGAAGTCAAATTAGCCATTCACCTGCAGTAATCCACTAGAAAATCAAGACTAAAAGAAACATAATGCCTTAAAAGTCATGCACTTAGCAATCAAGAAGCTGTAAAGATTTCAACTATGTGAAATGAGGAAACCAAAGCAAATTCTTGTCAACTTTAGACCAGCTAATCATTCAGATCTTTCTGTCCGGAAATTCTAGTTGGACAGAAAGATGTTTTAACCACAAATACATTATCTTTAATGACAATAATACTTGCACATCCTGATATTGTAACAATAGTAAATATTTGCCAGGAACCTATATTACACTCCACAAGAAAGTGTGTAAAACTACTCTAATTCACAAGATGAAGTACACCATCGCACTATTAAAAGTCGGCTGGGAATAGTAACAAGAAGTCTGCATCATCTAGAGTCAGGGTATGAAAAGAGAGGAAAGAAACTGAACATTCCAAGACCTTTTGCATAAGCAATTAACAAAGAAAACTTCCGAAGCATGCAAGGACTCAAATAGTTAGGCAAAATTTGAAGCATCAGAAAATTTGCTAGTTAAATTTTTAATACTATTGTTTCCACAAAAAATAGAAGTGCAATAAAATTACAATTTGATTTTATTGAACAGCCAATTCTACTAAATAGCAGGAAATGTTGTTAGCATAGATTTTCATTTTCCATACAGTGAAAAGCAAGGGCGAAAAGACAAAGATTAGAACTCACATTGGATAATCAATACAAGATATCATGAATATTGATTCTAAGATGCAGAAGGTACTCTACTATCCTCTCTTCCAGTTAGAGGATGCAACTCAGCAGACCATAGAAGAGGTCTGTGTGTCAGACACAAACATATTTTACATCGAAGCCTTAGAGGCAATGCAAGTCAAGTTAAAAATCACTTAGGATCTAACTTTAGCAAGACGCGCCCTTAGTTTTTCTAAATCTTCCTCGTCGTCAGCACCCTGCAAGAAATAAGAAACGAATGGTTAATCAATTTAGTTTGGCTGATCATAGAAAAGATTTCTGTATAATGCAGCACAGATGAGGGGACATACCTCTGCATCCTCCACTGACTGGGCAGGTTGCTTTAACTTCTCCTTTCGGACTGCTTCAGGAAGTTGTGCAGTAGTTTCACCAGCAATTGCAGTCAAGACCTTGTCAACTTCTTCTTCAATCTCCTCTTCCATGTCTTCTGAATCCAGGGCAGAGTCTACTGCATCATTTACCATTTCTTCCATGACACCAGCCTGCAATAACGATAGATGGGGTAATATCCGGTTAAAAGGAAAATGTGTGAGATTTGGGGGGGGGGGGGGGGGGGGGGATGACGCAAGTTGCATTCAATTTTTCATGCAACCAATCACGGTAAGGTTCTATATGCCCCTATAATGTTTTATTCAGCACTAAGAAGATTATTGTATAAACCCAGAGAGCATATTGTATACAATCCCCGATAGCACAGAGAGCATTATGAAAGAATTCGAATAGTCAAAAGATTGTTGACTCGTTTCAAGTTGAAGAGCGTCCAAGGACTGCAAATGAAGGAGCTTCACGATTTTCTAGATATGGTTCGAAGGTGTTCGGACAGCCATTCTGAAGAATTGTGCAAAGAATACCATAGTCACAAGTTCGAGGATTGTGTGGAACAAGCCGAAGAAAAATAAGCTGCAAAATAATGTCCACTGCGCCGGGCGGGACATAAGTGCGACACTTTGGTTCGGTGCTTAGCGCTTCATTCTTTTATTCTTTTAGCCATTCCTTCAATACTTAAGTCCTTTATCTACCAAAAAAAATGGCACTGTTTCCTCTTTCCTAAAGTCGAATTACTGCAAAAAATTACCCTCTCTATTGAAGTTTATGCTAGTTAAACTTAAAGGAAAACTGTTTACCAAATATTAGAATCAACCAAGAATACATTCATATTTGGTCATACAGGAAATTTTAGGTCCAAAATACCTCTATTTCTTTTTCCTATTAAAGCAATCACAACCACCGGGGTCAAACACATATATACTCTTCCTTTGCTATCACACGAATTTCCCAAAATTACACTCTTTTCCTTTAAGCTCTATGTAACTAACATACACTCCAATAAAGTGTGTTATTCCTTGCAGTAAGTCAGGGAAGAGTAGAAAAGGAAACCACACACCCTCCTAATTGGGCTCTTATGCCTAAGGCAGTAAGTAGCTAATAACTTCTCAAGCCTTCTAATTTACGGACTCAATTGGCGTTGATTTCTTGTTTTTTTTCTAATATAAAAGACATAGCTACATAAACAAGTACTATAAATCAAAATTGTTATGATTGAAAACATTTAACAAATGTTAGAAAAAATATGTATAAAAAGAGTGTGACTCTCCAAATAGTATGTTGTCATATAAAATGAACAGAGAGACTAGTGTGGTAAATATAATTATATATACTTTAAGTTTACCAGTTCTATCTTAGTCTCCATACCTCTGATCTTATCATATCAAGAATTCTAAGTTTTATGAGATGATGAATCCGACTCTAGATCTGTATTCTTATCTTATATCTACACCCCGTTGATGTAACATATGTGTATGCACTTAATTTGCATTAGGAGCAATAAAATAAGACTTGACATGTCATTACTAAAGATATATCCCCACTTAAGAACTATGTTTATATGCTAGGACACCAATTTGTAATCAAGTTCCATGAGGCTTTCAATAATTCGTCTCAGCATATTACACGTACAAAAATTGAAATCAATCTAAGGGGCATGGACTTGACGAGAATCTCAAATCGGGGAACTAAAAATAGACTTAACCGCGTGTAGGAACACTTCCTTGAGAAGTAATGGGTAATAAAAGCATGGATATTCTGTAGTATGAATTCAGTCAGAAAATATAGTCTAGCGCAGAAGAAAGCCATAGAAAGCAGAAAAAATGACCTGTTTGTCATCTATCATAATACACTAATTAAGAATCAGAATCAAACTGGTTAATTCCACAAACAGGAGGAAAACTCAAGAATTTCATAGAAGCGCAAAAATCTAAAACCATAGGGATATACCTTGGTCATTTCTTTACTAAATTCCTGCATTGTCATAGCCACTTCTGGAGCCTTCATAAGATTATTGACTAGCTTCATGACTTCAGCACTCTTAGACAAATGTCCCACTGTGCGCGCAATGGCTGCAAAACCAATTAGAAGCTCAATGGGACACTGGAAGAAGCCAACACATAACCTAACATTGAAGTAGAAATCAAGAGGGCCGGCTTCATTTTTTGGTCCAAGCAGTATCAATATCTAATAGGTGTGCCTTTCCTAGCTGCTGCTAATCACCTCCCGACAGAATATAGAAAGGTATAGATTCAATCAATGTTTCAAATAGAAGATTTTAAGCTATTTCAATGTTTCAAAGAGAAGATTTTAAGTTATAGTGTATACAAAGCTCTTAAGTTTACTCATTTATTGACTGTAATAGCAAAGCAAGATAATCCAAAATCAAAAACTTAGAAACAAGAGTAAGTGCCTTCATAAGATGAAGCCATGAGTTAATTAGAGGGAGATTTCTTCCCTTCCAGGACATGAGTAATGAATATTTAATTGACTTAACAAAAAATAAAAATCTAAACAACTTTAAATTGATTGGTAAGTTTAATTAACTTTGACATTAGACAAACTTTTTTCCATTAAAAGGATTTGAATTATAAATAAATTTTCAAGCCTGTACTATCCCCATGAAATACCAGCATCGACGAAACTAACAGATGTGAAGAGAAATTTTCTTTCTGACAAAATTAACTGAGAAGTTTTTCATCTTGCCAGGAATAGAATACAGTTTATTTTCCTAGACAGAAAAAATCAAAGCTACATAGTTCTTCTGTATAAAGCAGTTGTATGCCAACATGCTATCAAATATTTCAAAAACTAAAACAATCCAGCACCAACTTAATATACATATGTTTTATTATAACTATTTATTGAGACTGTTCCAGCATCTAACAAACAAAACAATTCTGGGACAAAATTCATTATGTGGTAAAAAAGGGCAGCCCGGTGCACTAAGCTCCCGCTATGCGCGGAGTCCGGGGAAGGGCCGGACCACAAGGGTCTATTGTACGCAGCCTTACCTCACATTTCTGCAAGAGGTTGTTTCCATGGCTTGAACCCATGACCTCCTGGTCACATGGCAGCAACTTTACCAGTTACTCCAAGGCTCCCCTTCAAAAGAAAATTGATTATGTGGTAGTAGGGACAAAAAAATTCTCCTTTCAGACAAGAAAAGATGATTGACGCTTTTCTCTGGAGTTCAGATATAGAAAATGAAGTTGTTTTCTATGAACTTTATAAATCAGCAGGGGCTAAAAGTTCATAACTAATTAGTCGTCAAAACTGTTATGCATTAGAGGCTAAGGATGAATGAATCACATGCACCGTTTTTTCAGAGTACACATTTTCTAAGCATAAGGGGCATATATCAGTTTGAGCAGAGGGTCAGAAACAGCCTCTCTACCCCACCAAGGTAGGGGTAAGGTCTGCGTACAGCCCACCCTCCCAGACCCCGCTTGTGAGATCACACAGGATATGTTGTTGTTGTTGTTGAAGGGGCATATATCAGTTGTACAACTACACTAAACTGTACTATTCATAGAAAAAGCTCTCCTATAAATATGAAAAACGAGAATGAATTCTTTTTCTTTTGAATTTCTTGCCAATCAACATATCCAACAACTAGACTAAACACATGATCCAGTTCCATTAAGATCAAGCCTGATCAAGATTGCTGCAGTCGCCATCCATATGAAATTCAAGGCAATGGCATCCCATGGAAGTTAGGAAACAAGAAGATTACCAAATTATTATCAGAAAGAGGTTCCTTTTACAAGTTTAGATACCAATGTCTTCGGACCAGCCAGTCAAATGTAGAATGCTCCCGCTATTTTACAGAATCAATTCAAAAGGCAGAATTTTGTTGCCCTAGGGGTTAGCTCAATCCGCAAAGGTTGAGGGACTTGTATCTTAGGTTACAAGTTTAAACCCTACGCCAAGTGAACTAAGTTCAATATTAAGTGGAGAAGGGTAGAGGGACGGGTCATCGTCCCGAGTTCCGAAGGCTGCTGTTGGCCCAAAGGATTGGCTCCAGATAGGTTTCTCAGTCATAAAAGAGAAGGCAGAATTTTGTTATCCGTTTCGCCACAATAACATCCAGTTGACCAGCATAAAGTGATAGCTTTCAATTCTTATTAAAGAAATCAAAAGAATAAAGAATAATTTGCAATCTTACTTCAGCATTTTGAACATCTATATAATACACATACATTATGCCTCTTCAAACTCCTTCAAGTACTGAACAAAGGCATAAAGGAATTTAATTTGGATGAAGGGCTTATATATGAATTATGATGACACTTTTGGGACTCCCTTAAGTAAGCCATTAAACTGAGACGACAGGCAAGAAAGAAAACTTGTTAAAGTATTCATTATTCAACATGAGATAGACATGACATCACTTCTTGGTGCTATGTTTTCGATGGATGCCTATTGTTCACAAGAAAGATTGCTCATGAACAAGAATTTAGGAGGACCAAATGCACACTGCTGAATATACAAGGACATACACACAACAGGTGAGGCAAGACTTTGATCATACCGACACTTTCTCCAAGGTGCATGGATATTGAATTCAACTGCGCCTTATTCTCGTATAATCGATTCACAGTTCTTTTAGATCTCACAATCTCTTTCGCAAGTGCCTATGATAAATACATCAACACTCCGATATGAATAATCAATGGGATGGAAAAAACAATATATTATGTCTCAAACCAATATATAGTATCAGACTGAATTCAACATACACACTTGAAAAAAAATCTTGGATGAGCATTAACCTAACTAGAAGTTTGGGAAAAAGCGTATTGGTTTCTTAACCACTGAAACTCTATCAATGACCAAGAACAAAATTTTAAAAATGTTCTTACACGCCAAGTTTTTTTATGCAAAACATCTCAATGGTTAAGCACATTGTGGCAGATGAAGAAAGTGGTTTTAAAGCAGTACACTAATCCTTCTTCTCTTTCTCATTTCGCCAACATTTAAAAGAGAAGACACAGGACATGGGACGTTACTCCACTTGCATTGATGTGGAACATTTGGAAGGAGAGGAATAGGAGAGCATTTCATGGAGTAGTAACTGACATTGGACACTAGAGGAATAGTTCTTTGTTTTAGTTTTGGTGTGCCTATGTGATCCCTATTTGTATAGAATATTGTATGCAATTTGTAGAGATCCATATTGTTGTGTAGGTTCTCTACATTTTCTTTTTGTATACTTCTTGTATACGGGAGTTTGTTCCAATTTAATGACATTACTTTAGTTCATAAGAAGAAAAACACTCTTCATTGCCTGGTCTGAAATAACGAATTTTCAAACATCCTGTTCAGTCTATTGACTATTTCTCAGTTTAACAGTGTTATAGGCCGAGATTATAAGTATGACCCGGGGGGATAGCAATTAGACACTTTGTTATAGATTTCACAAGTCCTTTAGCAAAACCTAAGATTAAGACCTAAAAACTAAAAAATATGAACAAGCAACTAAGACAAAACAACACACATTCAAAGTTAATATAATCTCCAACATATTCTACATACTACGAGAACTTTCCACTATTAACTTGCTATTCTTAGAAGGCACAAGACTAACATATCACTACCTAATAACTAGTAGTACTAATAAACAAGATCAATATGCCATGACCACAAGTCTGCAAGAATCTGGGGCAAAACAAGCAGGATAAAAAGTATAAGCAACCAAAAGATCCATTCTTTAGGTAATTTAATAACTTCTAACTATAATAAAACCTCAAGCATTTTACTCTCCTAGCTCCAAAATGGCACAATACTTATAAGAGCTTTAGACTATTTCTCAGTATATACAGTCCTTATAAAGTAAGATTACCACCAGCAGGCAACAAAAATCAGTCATCACCAGCAAAAGAAATAACAACAATCTACCCAGTGAAATCCCACAAAGTGGGGGTCTGGGGAAGGTAGAGTGTAAGTAGATCTTACCCCTGTCTTGGGAGGCAGAGAGGTTGTTTCCAGTAGACCCTCGGCACAAGGACAAATAATACAAAGCAGTATGAAAACAGAAATAACGGTAGCGATGAACTATAAAATGCATGATAGAGCAATCTGAAAAAAGGGCTATAACTACCACAAATTAAATACGATAATCGACATACAAGAAACAACATGTAGTAGAGGTACGAAGCTACAAGAGTGATACTACTTGTATGAAAAGGATAAACGAGACATCGCTCACTAGTATGAAAAAATAAATATGTGATATGTTTTTAAAACTAAAAAGTTCAACTGGGAGCAATAAAATCACCTTCGCAGAACCCATATCATTTCTCTTTGCTGCTTCTTTAATTGCTTTCTGTACATTCTTCTCCTCTCTTTGTATATCTAATCAAAATCCCAAGAATTCACCAACCCAGCATGAAAAATCAAACTTTACAATTACCCAAAAAGCCCTTTTCCTTCCTGACTATGAAAAATTAGGTTTTACCTCGGATTTGACGTTCAATGTTCCGACACTCTTGTCGGAGCCGACGTTGCCAATCTCTCAAAAGCTGTTGAGGATTCGGTTTCGGCTTCAATATATTCATTACTTTCTCCATTTTCCCCCCTTTTGAATCAAACAATAACTTTTTTTCTGCTGAATAAATATTGTGATCCAAGAATAAACTTTTTCAATTAATTTTTTTCTTTTTTTGTGAAAAATTGGATGATATTTCCTCTTTTTTTGTTTGTTTGTTTCGCTCAATTGACTTGGAAGACGGTAGCGAGTGGACGGCAAAAGGAAAAGTCGCCGTCCGATTGTAGAATTCCGTTTGTTAATACAGACTTTTGCAGTGCACGGGACGGGACTGTTTTTTTTTATATTTGGCGGATTCGAATTTTTTCCTTTGCTATTTGGTACTTACAAATTTGTAATCCTTCAGTTAGGTGAAGTGTGATTATAGGTTTTTATTGACCAACCACATTTAATTTTTAGTTAGATTTTTCTTATTTTAAAAAGTTGGCTAAAATATAATCACTAAAAAGTTGGCCATCCAAAACTTCATACTCGATTTTAATGTTTATTTATATATTTTTCAATTTTGATGATAAAATATTAGACTATCCACTAATATTTGTGATTACTATAAAATAATATATCATGATTTAAAAAATTCATTAAATTTTTATTTATTTTAAAGGAATCTTCATATCGTGGTTTAAATCACCTTTATTTTGAGGTGGTATTTAATTTGTCCCTTAAATTTGTGATTTTTAATTTTTACTTGTGATTTTTATTTTTTACCCTTCAATACTTTGGTGCACATTAATTTAGATTTCGCTCGACATAGCTTACATTTAGCTCGGAATATATATCATAACATTTCATAAGTTATGTTGAACACGACAAAACTTTCAACACTCAACATAATCTAAAAAACTACATAAATTTAGATTCACTCAGCAAAGTTTATATTTTACTTGACAAATGTATCATAATATCGGACACGGCGAAACTTTCAACAATCAATATAATCTGAAAAATACTACACAGTTTGTGTTGCATAACTAGTTCATACGGAACTTGTGCTGAGCGAGAAAAATTTTCTGTTTCCGAAGATACAAATATTACAGAATATATCGAGTAAAATAGATCTGCATATTTTCATTAAATGGTTGCAGGAGCAAATTTAAATTCTACGCAGATATAAACAGCAAAAATTAAAGACCGGTGCGCTTGAAGGAAAATCCTGGAAAAACTTCATTCTCAATTGATACAATTGGCCCAACTCCAAATATTGCAGTATCTCTACTTGAATTCGCATTTTACGGATTAAAGCCCAATAACTTGAACACGATTAGAAGCAACTAGGAAGGCTTGACAAACAAACAATGGGCTACTGAACTGTCCCCTCCTCCTCACCTGCCCAAGCCCAAATGGAAGAAACTTTATTAATAGACAACGTAAAAACATGAAAAGGGAAAAGAAAAAGAAAAAAAAAAAGCATAGTACAGATTTTCTATCTTCCATTGATTTTTCGCAGGGTGAAAGTGAAATTCTTGCCGATGAACTATATATATATAAGCATGAACATAAATGCTAGTTGATCAAAATATGCTTCAAATGTTGAACGACTTTTATGCCTTTACAAGTCCAATTATCTTATAAATATTAATGTCCAAAATTGTAAAAATACTTATACAAGAAACCTAACTAAAGTAGAACAACTACTACAAGTTAGGCTATCTCGGACTCTGATTGGGATTTGGAGGAGAGGGGTCCTTAAGTTTGGTCTTCTAAAATGTGTTTTGATAGTTTATTTTAGATTTTATTTTATTTTATTAAAATTTATTATTTCTTTTTTAATAGTTTGTAAGAATTAAGTATTATTCACTACATTTTTTACCTCATATTTTAACTTTTTTTTCCTTGTAATAATTGATAGGGAATAACGTGCAAGCGCACGTACATAGTATATATATATATATATATTATAAAAACATGAATATAAATGTTGGTTGATCAAAACATTCTTCAAATATTAAACGATGTTTATGTCCTTCAAAAATGAACTATTTCTTCAAAATATAATTCTATATTGGATAAAATTATAATTCAAAACTAATATTAACTTCCATGGAATTCTAATCCCAATCAAATTTCAACTTAGCACGTCTTACATATTCTTTAATATTTCGGACTATTAGAAGTAAAATAAGAGAGATTAATATTATAGAAGAAGACCGGAAGTGATTATTTTAGATTGTTCAAAACACATGATTATAGTCATTATTTATTCTTTTTTTTTCAATTTAAGGATCAGATTACATAGGGAAGATAGCAGAATATTGACTTTGATTTAGAATATAAAATCCACCTATATAGGCTTTCATAAGTTCTCACTTTTTTCTGATTGTGTATATAAGGTGTTTTTTTGTGCAGTATATATAAGGTATTTAATTTGCATACTGTGAGAATTTCTTGATTATTACTTTTCTTCTTTTACTCGAATGAAGAAAGTTATTCACGATTTTTGCTTAATTATATATTGAAAGAATGTTACCGGCTGCTTTCGATCGATAAAAACCTTCAGTATTTGCTCGAGGTTCTGTTACAATTGTTTCTAATGCTATCGTCACGTCACCGCCCTCATATACTTTTTATTATGAATGATATTAAATATATTTCATATATACATTATTTTCATTAATTGAAAGGTATTTATACAAGTTACAAAATAGGAGAATTCTATTCCTACTTTATTCTAAAAACCTTATTCTACCATAATTCTAACTATACAATTATGGTAGGTATATCATCCTAATTTAGGTAACAAATACATTACAATATACATCAAATATATTTACCATATATACAAGATTACATTCTGTAATCTGCCCGTGGGAAGTGGGCTTCTGATCGCCAAAGGTGGCTCCCGTGATCGCCGATGGGTTGGGCTACTGCTTTGCTCCATTTTCCCGTGATATACACTTCTGTATATCGGGTGGATATCACGGGTATATTGCTATGTTTAACACACACCCATGATCATAGCGGCGGTCTTCTAAGCCGAGATCGTCCCTAAAATCTTCAAAGAGGACCGCGGGTAGACCCTTCGTAAAGATGTCTGCAACTTGATAACGAGACGGAACATGGCAGACGCGAACGTGACCCTTAGTAACCTTTTCACGGACAAAGTGAATGTCCATTTCGATATGTTTAGTGCGTTGGTGATGAACCGGGTTACCTGAAAGGTAGATGGCACTAATGTTATCGCAATATACCAAGGTTGCCTTCTGAATTGGACAATGAAGCTCCAACAGCAAATTACGTAGCCAACATGATTCGGAGACCACATTTGCTACCCCTCGATATTCGGCCTCTGCACTTGAGCGTGATAGAGTTGTCTGACGCTTCGCCGACCAGGAGACCAAGTTGTTGACAAGGAACATACAGTAGCCAGACGTCGAACGTCTGGTGTCGGGACATGCACCTCAATCAGCATTTGTGTATGAGACAAGTGCGGTTGTAGATGAAGGATACAAATGCAAACCATAGTCCAGTGTCTCCTGAATATACCGAATGATGCGTTTGATTGCATTCATGTGCTCAACTCTGGATTATGCATGAATAAACACACCTGCTGAACAGCATACGTAATATCCAGTCTGGTAAATGTCAGATACTGAAGGGCCCATGCAAGACTGCGATAGCGGGTCGGGTCCTCGTATGGTGCGTCGGCCTCTGCACTAAGTTTGGGCTTTGTATCAACTGGAGTGGAAGTAGACTTACAGGATGACATCCCAACCCTCTCGATGATCTCAGTCGCATACTTTCTTTGAGACAAAAATAAACCATCTGCATGACGCTTGACGGCAATCCCCAAAAAGTAACTCAAGGGTCCTAAGTCTTTCATAGCAAACTCAGAGCTGAGCATGGCCATGATAGACTGGCGTAAGGCATCAGAAGAGGCAGTCAAAATGATATCATCCACGTACAATAGAATGTAGGCCAAGGACGAACCACGACGGTAGATGAACAAGAAATTATCTGACCTGCTGTGAGTGAACCCAATAGTCGAAACAAAGTCAGCAAACCTCGTATACCAGGCCCGTGGAGACTGCTTAAGCCCATATAAGGACTTCTTTAATAAACAGACATGATGAGAACGTTTGGGATCCCTGAAGTCCAACGGCTGATGCATATAGACTGTTTCCATGAGATCCCCATGTAAGAAAGCATTCTTGACATCCAACTGGTGAATAGGCCATGCCTTTGAAAGATCCAAGCTAAGCACAGTGCGAATGGTAGCCGGTTTGACCACCGGACTAAACATCTTACCACAATATATCCCAACCTGCTGAGTTTTACCATCACCCACAAGCCGTGCCTTATGTCGAGCAAATGACCCATCTGAATTCTCCTTATGAGCAAAAATTCACATAGACCTAATAACATTAATACCAGATGGACGGGGCACCAACTCCCACGTCTTATTATCAATAAGAGCATTATATTCATCAGTCATAGAAATTTTCCAATTCGGGTCATTTAAGGCAGACACAGGATTACGAGACAAAGGGGATTTAGAGACATCCGAATGTAAATTAAAATGTCTTTTAGGTGTAAAAATACCCCGCTGACTACGAGTGATCGGTCTATGACTCGAGGAAGAATTGAGTGAATTTTGGGAATTTGCTGGGCTCGGGACGGACTGGCCAGCAGGCAGTGGGCCTGCTGGCCCAAATCGGGAATTTGGGGCAGCCACTGGACCAGTTTCAGAATTGGGCTGGATTGGCCCAATAGCTGGAACTGTTCCAACTCCTGGAATCTGCGACGGAACAGTGGGTCCAGCTGGAGGATTTTGGGTGCGGGACATGTCCAAAAATTAATAAGTAATATACGGAGATATACCATCATCCAAAAAATTATACGAACTAGGTTCGGGAGTATGGATTTTAGTAAATGGAAATTGAGTTTCATCAAAAATTACATGGCGATTAATGATGATTTTCTTGGAGGATAAATCAAAGCATTTGTAACCACGGTGATTAGATGGATAACCCAAAAATATACATGGAGTGGACCGGGCCTGAAGTTTGTTAATTGTGGTGGATGGGAATAACGGATAACACAAGCACCCAAAAACCCGAAGATGAGAATAAGAAGGGTTCTTATTATATAGGATTTGGAGGGGGAAGAATATGTCAGACCTTTGGACGGAATTATGTTAAGGAGATAGGTTGCCATTTGCAGAGCATGATGCCAAAAATATGGGGGTATGGAAGCATGAAGTAAGAGAGTGCGGACAATGTTATTTATGGAACGAATTTTGCGTTCGGCTTTCCCATTTTGAGAAGATGTATGAGGGCACGAAAAATAAAAATTGATCTCATTATTATCACAGAACTCCCGAAACACCCTATTGTCATACTCTTTTCCATTATCACACTGAATATTTTTTATTTCCCTTTCGAATTGTGTTCTAATGAATGCTCTAAATTTTATGAAGACAGAAAACACTTGAGATTTATTGGCAATTGGAAACGTCCACAAAAATTTAGAATAATCATCCAAAAAAAGAACATAATATCGATGACCTAACGAACTTAGAACAGGAGACATCCATAGGTCGCTATGAATAATATCAAATTGCATTGACGTATGAGAATTTGAGTCCACAAATGGCAACTTAACAATTTTCCTAACGAACAAGATTGACAAATTTGAGTACGACTCGTACCCTTACAGAAAATAAAACTATTTTTATCTAAAACTGACAAAATAGAGGATCCCTGATGATCAAGGCAAGCATGACATAAAGAAGGAGAAATGGTTGCAAAGACTGGTGGCAAGGCTTGATTCGATGGACTGACACCGGGCGTGATAGGATAAAGATCTCCCCTACTATCACACCTCATGAGAGGGCTCACCGTCTTGAAATCCTTTATAGAGAAACCAAAATGATCAAATTCAACAGAAACGGAATTGTCAGTGGTGAACTTGCGGACATACACTAAGTTTTTAATCAATTTGGGGGCATGTAAAGTATTTTTCAAGATAAGGGGTGGATTAAGGAGAGATAACGTTTTCTGACCATAACCCTGAATTTGAATAGAGTTGTCATTACCTACAATTATACCCTGAGGGTTGCTCAAATTGGAATAAGATGAGAGAGTACCTGAATCCAAAGTCATGTGGGTAGTGGCACCGGTGTCCATATACCAATTTGGGTCCGATTGAGTCAAACCCAATGTGTGCATCGCGACCTCGATATCGGTCGGAGTGGGGCCTGCTGCATGGTGGGCTTGCGGAGGTCGGGGTCCAAGTATTCCAGGACGGGACTGAACTGGGCCGTAGTTGCTGGAACTTGCGTTACTGGGCCACTGGCCAGTGGGCCGCCACTGCTGATTGTTGGGCCTGAATGGTGGCGACCATTTGGTGTCGGTGAGGTCTTTGGAAAGTATGGGCCGCCCACGCCCACGGCCCACGGCCATCGCCTGACCCCATCGCCATGGGCCCCACTGCTGGGACTAGGAGGGTGGTGGGCCACTATTTACTGGACGGGGCCCACTGTTACCTGCTTGCTGACCGCCGGAACCGCCGTGTTTACCCCGCGATTTTTGTTATTATTCTTACGATTATTTTTGCCGCCACCATGAGTATGGTTTTGGCCCGAATTATCAACAAAACCTGAAGAATTTGTGGAGGATGCCATCATGACGACGGGGCTTGCTCCGGTAGCCGCTTTTTTTGCCAAACCAGCTTCTTCCAAAGTAAGCATGGAGCGGGCTTGATAAAAGGCGGGAAGAGGGTTGCTTTGATGAAGGAGAGTTCCAACGCCATTATAGGCCTCCGAAAGGCTGGCAACCAATTGTAGAACCAGACGATTATTTGTTACAGGTGTGCCAACATTACGGAGTTGATCTGCTAACTCCTTGAGTTTCTTGCAATATGCAGATACGTTTGGAAATTCTTCCATGGGAACTAGAGAGAATTCCTGCTCGAGCGTGACGACACGTGAATGTTGGTTATCTTGGAATATGTCACGCAATCTATTCCAGGTAGCCATAGCCGTGGTATTCGGCTCAATAATCGTCTGTAAAAGGTCAACCGAAATAATGGAATAGATCCACTGGAGAACGGTAGCATCAAGCGTAATTCATAACGCAGGATCCTTCGCGGGAAGAGGTGTAGCGGGAGGAATTATGTGATGTATAACTTGATGGGAGATAGCATGAATTTTAAACAATTCTGCCCACGTCGCATATTGGACGTTTTTCATCTCAAGCACAATAGGGATACTGTTCTTGACGTTAGAAACCATGAGGGCAGGATGATAATTGTTCTTAGACATATTGAAAGAACAAATGAGGGGAAATTTAAGAGAGATTTTGGAGAGCGGAAGACGAAATTTGAGAGAGAAACCCGAGGGGGGGTTTCGGCCGAGAGGGTACAAAAGTTGGGAGAGAAAACTTTTGTTTAGACCTAGTCTCTTGATACCATGAAAGAAATAATCCCCTTCATTATTTTCATTAATTGAAAGGTATTTATACATGTTACAAAATAGGAGAATCCTATTCCTATTCTATTCTAAAAATCTTATTCTACCATAATTCTAACTATACAATTATGGTAGGTGTATCATCTTAATTTAGGTAACAAATACATTACAATATACATCAAATATATGTACCATATATATAAGATTACATTCTGTAATCTGCCCGTGGGAAGTGGGCTTCCGTGACTGCCAGTGGGCTGGGTTACTGCTTTGCTCCATTTGCCCGTGATATACACTTATGTATATCGGGTGTATATCACGGGTATATTGCTATGTTTAACATATATTTACAATATATTTTGTAATTAATATTTCATATATATATATATATATATATATATATCACATTAATAAGAAAAATCCAGAAATTTACACTATTCTACATGGTATCAAGAGCCAAAAATATTCTTGTTCACTTTCCTCCTATCCCCTATTGCGGAACTCCCCCCCCCCTTCTCCGTGCATCCTTTGTGCAAACCTCCAATCCCATTTTGACAACAGTGGTGGAGGCAAACTAGGGTTAAGATTTATGTTCGAGTAATAGTACGATAAGTAAGCAGGATCAGACCTAAGTTCCTCTTCAGACATAAAACCATTATTGTTAAACAATCCACCTACTGCACTTAAAGAACCTTCAACAGTAGGTGTAGCTGACCCACTTCTATACAAATTTAACTATTTTTCATGATCCTCAGCTTCTTGTCTCCTCTGTTCCAAAGTAAATACCCTATCTCTTTTTCAAACTCATCACCAAACGAATTATCATTATTTTCAAACATTGGTCTTGGACCAAATTCAGATAACATCTTTTATACAAACTTATAAGCACTTAATTCCGATACCCTCGTGACGTCACCTGCGGTCCATATAGCTTCCCACGCTTCCTCTTCCTTAACATCCGGCGTCACAAATTATCAACCGCAAGCCCAGTACCCGACTCAGTGGGCCAACCCACGCCCTTGGCAACAGTTCGGGCAATGGGCCCAGTCAAACAGTCCCGCTCCAGGATAGGCCTAACATCAACAATGGGCACTGCTGAGGCCCACTGTCCAGCGGCCCAGCACTACCGGGTCACTATACAACCACCAGGCCCACTACACAATGGCACAGCAGCAGCATGATGATACGTGGTATATGGATACGGGCGCCACATCTCACCTCACCAATAATTCTGGTAATCTTCTTCAACTGCGCAATTTAAATACTCCTCAATCTATTATGGTCGGAAATGGTCATCGCATTACAATTCAAGAGTGTATCCACACACTAACCCCACCACTGCATCCCTACTTCTCCCTTAAAAATGTCCTATATGCCCCTAATATTATCAAAAACCAAATCTCTGTTAGAAAATTTGCCACCGATAATTCTATATCCATTAATTTTGACCCATTTGGTTTTTCTATAACGGACCTACGTGCGAGGAAACTTCTTACAATGTGCAACAGTGAGGGAGATCTCTATCCTTTCCTATACTCGTCCACTTCCGGTGTCAATCCTCCCACATCTCTAGATGTCATCTCCCTCTCAACATGGCATAGTAGACTTGGAACATCCCGGAGCCCATATTTTTTATTTTCTTAGAAACCACAAGTTAATCCAATGTAATAAAGGGAACCTTGAACATAGTTGCTCCTCTTGTCATCTAGGAGAACATGTTAGACTTCCATTTACGTCTTCTTCGAGTATTACTTTCTCTCCCTTCGATATTTTTCATGCGGATTTATGGACATCTCCTATAACCAGCAACCTAGGTCATAAATATTATTTGGTATTTTTGGATGAATTCTCTCACTTTCTATGAGGATATCCGCTCAAACTTAAGTCCCAAGTTTACTCCAAATTCCTTGAATTTTGTACATTGGTTAAAACGCAATTTGAAAAAGACATTAAAATGTTTTAATGTGATAATGGTCGTGAGTTCAATAACTCCCACTTTCATAATTTTTGTGCGGCTAATGGCATGGTTTTTTGTTTTTCATGTCCGCATACTTCCCCTCAAAATGGTAAAGCCGAAAGAATACTCCGCACCATTAACAACATGATTCGTACCATTCTTTTTCATGCGTCTCTCCCCCTACCTTTTGGGTTTATGCATTAAAAATGGTAGAACACATTCTTAACATCTTACCTACCAGTACGATTCAAAATAGGACACCCACCGAAATTCTCTTCCATTGGATCCCTTCCTATGATCACCTTCGAATTTTCGGTTGTCTTTGTTACCCAAATTTTGCCTCCACGGTCCCTCACAAATTACCACCTCGCTCCACTTCGTGCGTCTTCCTCGGTTTTCCGTCAAACCATAGGGGGTACTTGTGCTATGAGATATCCACAGCTAAAATCTTAATCTCACGTCATGTCACGTTTGTTGAGTACGTTTTCCCGTTTGACAACATCCAAAAAATTTGAGTCACTGATTAAGGTTTTCTTAATGACTCGAACACCTCCCCTCTACTCCAAAATACACTACAAAATCCACAACTTTCAACCGTCCAATCACCCATCCCGGGCCGTCCCCGTTACTGCCCGAAATAACACCCCAACCCACTGCCCTCCAAACCCTACCCACCACCCTGCTTAGTCCCGGCCTAACCCCTCGCCTCGCTACTACCCACCTTCACCATCGCCAGCCCTAACCCCGCACGCGCTTCTACACCTCACCACCCAGCCCTCCTGCCCCACCCGTGACCGTCCCCACTCAACCCATGGAAACCCGTTCACAACATGGGATTTTTGAACCCAAAGTTCACTTTAACCTGTCAACTCAAACCATCTCGCCCATTCCTAAAAATTCAAAATTAGTCAAACTTGACCCGAATTGGAATGCGTCCATGCGAGAGTAGTTTAATGTACTTACCTCACAATGTACTTGGGATCTTGTTCTGAGACTTGAGGGGGTGAATGTAATCCGTTGTATGTGGCTATTTCTTCATAAGTTCATAGATAATGGTGCCTTTGAACGTCACAAGGCCAGACTTGTGGCAAACGGCGCAGGGCAACATGAGGGTGTTGATTGTAGTGAGACCTTTAGCCCAGTGGTTAAGCCAACTACCATCCCACATGGTTTTGAGCATTGCTATAAGGAAGAATTGACCTATTCACCAGCTTAATATAAAGAATGTTTTCTTACATGGGATTTGAAAGAAACTATCTATATGCATCAACTGCCAGGTTTTGTGCATTCGGAGGCTCCTCATCATGTTTGTCGTCTTCGTAAGTCGCTATATGGGCTGAAGCAATCCCCAAGGGCTTGGTATGAGTGGTTTGCCATTTACATCTTACAGATCGGTTTCGTTTGCAGCAAGAACGATCATTCATTGTTTATTTTTTATCGAGGTACTGACACAGTTTACCTTCTGTTATATGTGGATGATATTGTACTGACATCTTCTTCAAATGGCATGCAGCACGAGATCATTGCTCTACTCAAGTCCAAATTTGTTATGACTGAGTTGGGTAAGTTGAGCTATTTTTTTGGGATATCAGTGACCAGATACGCACATCCATATTCTTGTGTCAGCATAAGTATGCATAGGAGATCGCCTACAGGGCTAAAATAGCAAATTATAAGATCATGCCCACTCCCGTCGAATCCAAGTCCAAACTAAGTGCAGATGATGGGGATCCGGTCAGTGATCCCTCTCTTTATAGGAGTCTCGCAGGTGCTCTTTAGTATCTTACCTTCACTCGGCCAGATATTGCATATGCGGCTTAGCAGGTGTGCTTGTTCATACACGCTCCTAGGAAGCCTCACTTTACAGCTCTTAAGCGTATCATTCGGTACGTTAAGGGCACTCTTGACTATGGACTTCATTTATATCCCTCAGCACCGACTAGATTGCTCTCCTACACAGACGCAGATTGGGCAGGTTGTCCGGACACCCGTCGCTCTACGTCCGGCTATTGTGTGTTTTTGGGGGATAACATCATATCGTGGTCTGCCAAGAGGCAAGCCACGCTTTCCCGTTCGAGTGCAGAAGCAGAATATCGAGGCATTGTGAACGTCATTGCCGAGCTATGTTGGCTCCGCAATCTCCTTCTTGAACGTCATTGTCCCATACGTAAGGCATCTTTGGTTTACTGTGATAACATATTTGTTGTCTACTTGTCTCATAACCAAGTTCAACATCAGCGAACCAAGCATATTGAGATGGATATTCACTTTATTCGTGAGAAGGTTGCAATGAGTCACGTTAGGGTGTTGCATGTTCCTTCTTCATATCAATATGCGGATATCTTCACAAAGGGGCTTACTCGACAACTGTTCCTTGACTTCAAATTCAGTCTCAGCGTCCGGCCTCCTCCCGCTCCGACTGAGGGGGTGTGATAGTGAATATATTTCATATATATTCACAATATATTCTGTAATTAATATTTAGTGTAATTAAGATAAAATAAATATCTTAATTCTATTAGGACTACAATTGTAATTAAGGTAAAATAGAAATTCTAAGTCTATTAGGACTATAATTGTATATTTTATATATATGACATTAATAAGATAACTACATCGATGGAGATTTACACTATTCTACAATGAGATAATGCTAATTATTATGATAAACAAATTTGTAAATTTCAGTAATTAGACTCATGAACAATAATTCTCCATATTAGTAGCTATCTGATATTCATCAAGTTTTACTATATGGCATGTGAATATAGGTTTTGATTTCGATTTTCAACCAAAGACTTTACCACACAACCTAGAGTCCTGATTGGAGTTCGATGAAATTAATTTTGAGGTTATAAGGCTTGAGTTTTGATTTTTTTTTTCTCTTATATACAATTTTCAAATTGCCTCTCCTATTTTCTTTCCTTAAATTTTCATACATAAATTAGTTAGAATTCTAATTAAGTTGGCTATTCCTATTTCCCTAAAATAAATGTATACAGTTACAAATAATATGATCTAATATGATAACAATGTACCTGTTTTTTTATTTCCTTAAATGCCCCTTACAATGCATTGCAATATTTTAATAGAGTAGAATTTTATTATCTGCCAAGAATAAGCTTTGCATAATAGTTGTGAATTTGTGAGAGCATTGTCACTTTAATGTGACATCAGTAGCTGTAATGCATTTTTGAGCATTAAAAGAAGGTTGTACTTTTGTTAAATTTACAAAAATATACAAATATCTTTATAGTGAATAATTACAAAAGAAGGGGGCAAAATGAATTTATCAAGCAAGCACACATGTTGACGATCAGGGTGTTCTAGACTTTTATATATATATATATATATATATATATTACATAAAAGGTACCTCTAGTGTAAAAGTAAATTTAAGTATGATTAGAAATAAATTTAGGTTGCATGTTTGATTCTCAACAGAGCCATGGATACCGTGTAGTAATAGGTAACATTTGTTCATCACACCTTTAAAATGATGAATATCATCAAAAATAAAAATACTGTTAAAAACAGTAAAAAAAAAGAGGAATATGATATAAATCAACATCTAGATCTGCTTAATAAGTGGATTATTCCAAGATTAAACTTAAATTAATATATCAAATGAGCACCTTTGAAAAAGTAGGCATTACACAAGTTGTTAAAACAACTGAAAAACTATCATTATAGATAGCAATCATGCTACCTTTAAATTATTAAATGATAGTGATCTTGCTCCTTATAGGGAAACTCATCGTTTTATGCACATTGGGTTAGTTCAAGTTGCATTTAAGCTACTTGCTTTAAGAGGCTTACCAGAGAGCTTTATGGCAACTATAAGAGATGGTAGAAACCGTAACTGAAAAAAGTCTCGTATAGGAACTGTACAAACCAGTTTGGCCTATGGTCTTGTCTATTTTAATGCATATCCTAACTTGCATGTATCCTTGCAAGATGAGAACTCTATGAATGATTTAATACTTAGCATAAAATTACATGGTTACGATTATATGATTGGTGCAAAAGTTATATGTATCTGTTACAGGGTTTATTTTAAGCCATTATACACTATGAATCATATGTGTAAAATGATGGATTTCAAAAATGAAACGATATTTAATAGAAACGAATTTTGATAAATCCAAAATAACAACCCGAAGACCTATAAAGTGGGATGAAATTGATTTCTCCACTGAATGGGTAATTGAGGGGCAACTGCACCTCAAAATGATTTTAGTTCTGATATTACTCATATTGAGCAAACACCAGATGGTACTGTTAAGTTAAAGTTTTCTGAAGCAAACTACTTGACTGACAAAATTGAGCATAATAGTCTTAGCTCCAGATCTTATAGATCTACTTCTCGTTCTCATATTGATCCAATGGATTATTTTGTGAGATCTCCTTCAAGAGCCTCCATTTCTCAAATTAGAGAAGTTGATATTAATAATAACAGAGTTGAGAAGATTATAATTGAAAAAGACAATATCGCTAATGGTGTTAAAGAAGACCCGAATATAACCGAGCCAGATATGGATTTTTCATCTGTTTAATGGATCAAAATCAAAAAATTAATTTTAGCCGGGGATCACCTGCAAGAAAAAAGATTAGTGATGATTTCTTTAAACCCAGATGGAAACCATTTAAAATGATTTTTTGAAACATTTGATCAAAAAGAAAGAACGTTTTTTCAAGAAGAATTTTATAAAGATCTTTATGAAGTCAATAAGATTATATATTTTGTCCCTTGGTTTATGACCAAACACGTAGGAGATTATATATCTGTTTTAGAAAGAGAATATAAACTTTCTAACGGGAAAATTATTAATATGGGTTTACCTCCCCAACAACCTTTCCAAATTGAAAAGGATAATAAGATCCTCAATTTTGCGGCTTTTTCAAAACTTTTTGAAAATGATATTGCTTTAGTTACAACTGCGCATATTAATACTATGCTGAAATAGAATAGTTATACAAATGTTTATTTGAATATATTGGGTGAACAAGAACAACTGCTACATGATAGAGTAAAAAAATTGACTTTTGAAATCAGAAAATTACACCCTTCTGCTGCTCCTCATACGACGATAGCCACTCCAAGTGTGCATCCTCCCCCTGAAATCAAAGACTTCAAGTTAGGAGCTTATACAAAACTTGAACAATTGCTTGATGAAAATTTAAGGGATTGAAAATTAGTCCCTTGACAGGAGAAAATGGGATGATTATGATTTCGACCTATCTGGAGATTATTGATATAAGGTTTCCGATGAGGTCAATAAACTGGCCAATTATTATAGTAGATTTGCTATAAAATCTGTTCAGACAATGTACTATTATCTTAGACCCACCCCTCATGATGTTTTATTTGAGGAACAAGACATTGTTGATAACAATAGTTACAATGGGACATGTATTTATGAATGGAATATAGACGGTTATATCGAGAGACAATGTTATAATACTATACATAGAATGCTCATGTACTGCACTATATGCAATGCTAATAACAACAAGGATAAGTCTATAGCAGAGACGATAATCTCAGAGTTTACTGACCAATTAAAAGGCTGGTGGGATAGTTATTTAACCCAAGAGAAAATGAGTACCATTTTGGCTACGGTAAAAACCGAACCAGGTGCAGAACCACAGCAAAATGTTGTTTATACTCTATGTTTGAATATCATAGAACATTTCACTAGTCGATGGACAGATCACGGTGAAAATATAAGGACTATGCTCCAAAACCTTAGAAGTAAAACTTTGACCTTCTTTAGGTGGTATAAGGATGTCTTTCTTAGCAGGGTTATGGAACTGCCATAATGTAATAGCTCTCATTGGAAATTCAAATTCATAGATGGATTACCCTCCCTCTTTGCTGAAAGAGTTAGAAAGAATCTTAGATAATGAGGAATACATATCAATTATGATAATTATACATATGTCAAACTTATAGGAACCTGCATCTAAGAATATTTAGCCTTATGTAATGAGATTAAGTTGAACCAACAAATCAGCAAGCAAGGTCTCAATGAAAGACAACAACTTGGTGAATTTTGCACCCAGTTTGGGATGGACACACCCAAATCAAAAGAATCGTCTCAGAGACGCAGGAAGCATAATAATAAGAATTTATAGGAATGGAAGGAAAAATGCATGGAAAAGAGATCGATAAGAAAAATGGAGTTTAAAACTCGGAAAAACTTTATAAAGTCTAAGAATCCAAAAGGTTGTTGGAAATGTGGAAGGTCGGGCCATTATTATAAGGATTGTAAGGTTAAGGAAAAGATCAAGGCCCTTAACATAGACGATGATATAAATGAATCATTATACAAATTGTTACTAAATTCTGAACATGAAGATTCAGAATTAAAGACGGATAATACAACGGATTCTTCGGAGGAAGATATTCGCCAACTGAATAATGAAGATTATATGTCCTCAGAAACAGAAGAGGAATATATGATATGTCAATTAGGACAACCTTGTTCCAATAATATAAACAAGTAGGATGATGAGTTTTATAACATATTCTCCCAATTTAAGGATATAAATGTTAATGTCCTGGAAAGTAATCACCTTGTAGAATTATTAAAGATTATAAAGGATCCAAAAATGAGATCCAGGATCATAGATCAGATTCCGAAAAAATCAGAAACTTCACGAGGACAGAAAATTCTGGAAAAATTAGGTGCATATACCATGTCGGAACTAAAGAAAATGATGCAGCATAATAAAGGGGCAACGAGGATTCCTAGTACTACCAGAGATTTAGAAAAGGAGATTGATAATCTCAAAAGAGAAATTACATAATTAAAAAGCGGTAATACTTTACGAGATTACAGAATCTCTAATATCGAAGGAAAAGGTAAACAACCTATCATAGAAGATGTTGATAATCTCAATTGGAATGATATCAACACCACAAGTACAGAAACATGTGATACATGGGATTTTTTACAAGCCCTTGAGGTAATTACTTCTCAAAAAATTTATGTAAAAATCACTCTCTTAATAGATTACAACTTTTAAAAATAACTTACAGCTCTTATTGATAGTGGGGCGGATGTAAATTATATACAGGAATGAATTATACCTTCTAAATATTTTCATAAAACTACTCATATTGTAAGATCTGCTAATGGACAGAAACTACAAATAGCTTTTAAATTGCCAAAAGCTTATATTTATCCAAACAAGGTATATATACCAGATAGTTTTGTCCTGGTAAAAGATATTTCAAGCTAAATTATATTAGGCACCCCATTTATTAATGAGATATTTTCTATTTCAAGAATTGATGCAAATGGCATCATCGGAACTTTTGATAAAAGTGAAGCGGTATTTCAATTTATAACTGAGCCATTTTCTAGAATATTAAACCAAATAAAAGATCGGTTGAGATATAAACATCAACAGATCAATTTTCTTTAAAAAAAATTTATATTCTTAATATAGAAGAACTTTTGCAAAAATCAAAGTTACAGCAAAAGATTAATTTTTTAAAATCCTAGTTTTCATTACAAATATGTAGTGATCACCCAAATGCTTTCTGGGATAGAAAAAAACATGTTGTTACTCTCTCATATGAAGAGATTTTCAATGAAAATGATATTCCTACTAAATCTCGGACATGCCAAATGAATTCTGAATACCTGGAATTATGTAAAATTGAAATTTCTACTCTTTTGCAAAAAGGTTTAATAAGACCTTCAAAGTCACCATGGTCATGTACTGTTTTTTATGTTAATAAACATGTTGAACAAGAGAGAGGAGTGCCCATGCTTGTCATAAATTATAAACCCCTTAACAAGGTCCTAAAGTGGATTAGGATCCCCATCCCTCATAAAAAGGATCTATTGAATAGACTTCATAATGTCATCATATTTTCGAAATTTGATTTAAAATCTGGTTATTGGCATATTTAAATTTTTGAAGTAGATAAATGTAAGACTGTTTTTAATGTTCCAATGGGACAATTCGAATGGAATGCAATGTCATTTGAATTTGTTGACTATGTTTTTGAACGAATCCAAATTTTTGAACTGTTGATTTCAAATTCTGAATTCGCCTAAACTATCGAAAGTAAAATTTAGAAAAATGCAAGGGTGATATAGGATCTTGGATTTAGTGTATGTTTACTAGTGATAAGATGATAGCGCAACGTGTAGCCACAGAATTGTGAAAATGACTATTTGAAAATGAAATCCAATGCCACAGATTGTGAATAGTGCATTTCTGTTGCTAGTGCTGGTGTATCAGCAACAGACCATCATTCCTGAATTGGACTACTTTTTAAACTTTATTGGGACAAAAAGAGTACACTTTGCCGAATAGGAAAGTTTAGGGCCCAATGATATTTTGATTTGACAAAGCCCATCGCTTTCATAAGTTAGGCTCATCGGCACAAATTCCTTATTTTGGGATGATCTTTAATTATTATCCCTTCGATAGGATTGTTTTAAGTTTTACTCTTCCACAATTTAAGTTAATAATAAGTGAATGAAACTATTCATCTCATTCTCATAACTTAGGCTTTTTCATCAATCCATCTTCTTTTCCAACTCCATCCTTCTCTCTTTCTTCGTATTTCAAATTCCGAAGCTCCAAATATCAATAATGGTGAATTTCGAATTTCGTCATCGACTTCTCTCTAACATCAATTTAATCAAAGTATGCCTGCAGCATTACAATGTTCCAATCAGAAAGCAGAAATATTCAATAAATAACTTAAAGCTAACACTTGCTTTCGAAGGGCTGATAACTCGCAATATAATAAAATAATCCATTTTTAGGGCCTTAATATCTTTTCCCATTCTTCCATAATATCAGTTCTTAGAAAATTGATTATGATTACCGAAAAGGCAAAATCAGTGCACTCAACAATTTCAGAGTTCAGGCTCATTATCACATGGAAAGCAAAGAAGAATTGCATATTTCATTTGTCAATATCAATTGCAAAAAAAAAAGTGCTTAATGGGTAATTTAATCACAGTTTCACAAGGTAAAGTTTCATATAAACTATGTTCATTCAAGGCAAAGTTACATAAAACATATGCCTTGTCCGACATAGTTCTGTAGAAATTAAGTTAATAGACATAAGTTGTATAATAACTATTTTACAAGGCAAGGTTTCATAGAAACTATGCCTATTCGGGCGAATTTACATAGAATCTATGCCTTATCCGACATAGTTCTGTAGAAATTAAGTTAACATACATAATATGTGTAGTCATAGTTTCGCAAGGCAAAGTTTCATCGAAACTATGACTATTCGGGCAAGGTTACATATAACTTATGCCTTGTCCGACATAGTTCAGTAGAAATTAAGTTAAATAACTATTTCGCAATGCAAGGTTTCATAGAAACTATAGATGTCTATTCGGGCAAAGTTACATATAACATATGCCTTGTCTGGCATAGTTCTGTAAAAATTAAGTTAGCGGGCATAAATTGTGTAATAACTATTTCGCAATGCAAGGTTTCATAGAAACTATGTTTATTCGGGCAAAGTTACATAGAATCTATGCCTTGTCCGACATAATTCTGTAGAAATTAAGTTAACATACATAATCTGTGTAGTCATAGTTTCGCAAGGCAATGTTTCATAGAAACTATGTCTATTCGGGCAAAATTACATAAAAACTATGACTTATCCAACATAGTTCTATAGAAATTAAGTTAACAAGCGTAAGTTGTTTAGTAACTATTTCGCAAGGCACTGTATCATAGAAACTATTCCTCATAGTTATGTAGAAATTACAAAAAATCAAAAGAATTACCTGCAGAAGTAGAGATCGAAACAGAGATAGGAATATATTTATACACAAAAATTATAGAAGTTCTTATAGTGATTTTCTCAACTTTTGCTTATCTCGGAGAAGAGAATTAGTAGAAGCAGAAATCGTTTGTTTTTTCTTTCTTTTTCCCAGTCGCCTTCTTCCTCCTTTAACGAAAAAAGTAACTGAAAGAAATAATTCCCTTGATTATTTTCATTGATTGAATAGATATATATACAAATTACATCTTTTCATAATACTACAAATCTTTTTCTTATTCTACTTCTAAATCCTTATTCTACCATAATTCTAACTATACAATTATGGTAGGTGTATAACACTAATTAAGGTAACCTTTTTATTACAATATACTACAAATATATACCATATATACACTATCCTAATATCACTTGGATATGTACAATCTGGCCGAGAGGCCCAATTCTGTAATCTGGCCGAGAGGCCCAATTCGGATAGCCCACTGCTTCATTAAATCCAGTGATATATATGTGATATACACTGTTGTATATTCAGTGTATATCACATGCATATTGCTCTGTTTAACACACCCCCGCAGTCATAGCGGGCGGTTTTCGAACGTTGAGATTGTCCCTAAAATCTTCAAAGAGAACCGCTGGTAGACCCTTTGTAAAGATGTCTGCAATTTGATAACGAGACGGGACATGGCATACGCGAACTTGACCCTTTGCAACTTTTTTCCGGACAAAGTGAATGTCCATTTCGATATGCTTGGTGCGTTTGTGTTGAACGGGGTTACCTGAGAGGTAGATGGCACTAATGTTATCGCAATATATCAAGGTTGCCTTCTGAATGAGACAATGAAGCTCCAAAAGCAAATTACGTAGCCAACATGACTCGGAGACCACGTTCGCAACCCCTCGATATTCTGCCTCTGCACTGGAGCGTGACAGAGTTGCTTGACGTTTTGCCGACCATGAGACCAAGTTGTTACCAAGGAATATCTGATGGCAGTCGGCCAAATGCGGTGTCGGGACAACCACCCCAATCAGCATCCGTGTAAGAGACAAGTGCGGATGTAGATGAAGGATACAAGTGCAACCCATAGTCTAGTGTCCTCTGAAGATACCGAATGATGCGTTTGATTGCATTCATGTGCTCAACCCTGGGATCATGCATGAATAAACACACCTGCTGAACCGCATATGTAATATCCGGTCTGGTAAAGGTAAGATACTGGATGGCCCCTGCAAGACTGCGATAGCGGGTCGGGTCCTCGTATGGTGCACCTGCTGCGGCACTCAGCTTTGGGTTTGCATCAACCAGTGTGGAAGTGGACTTACAGGATGACATCTCAGCCCTCTCGATGATCTCAGCAGCATACTTTCGTTGAGACAGAAACAAGTCACCTGAATGACGCTTGACGGCAATCCCCAAAAAATAACTCAACGGCCCTAAGTCCTTCATAGCAAATTCAGAACTGAGCATGGCCATGATGGACTGGCGCAAATCATCGGAGGAGGCAGTCAAGATGATATCATCCACATACAATAGAATATAGGCCAATGACGAACCACGACGGTAGATGAACAAGGAATTATCTGACCTACTGTGAGTGAATCCAATAGTCGAAGCAAAATCAGCAAATCGTGTATACCAGGCCCGTGGAGACTGCTTAAGCCCATATAGTGATTTCTTCAACAAACAGACATGATGAGGGCGGTTGGGATCCCTGAAAACCAACGGCTGATGCATATAGACTGTTTCCTTGAGATCACCATGTAGAATAATATTCTTGACATCCAACTGATGAATTGGCCAAGTTTTTGAAAGAGCCAGGCTAAGCACAGTGCGAATGGTAGCCGGTTTGACCACCGGACTAAACGTCTCACCACAATCAATTCCAACCTGCTGAGTCTTACCATCACTAACAAGTCGTGCCTTATGTCTAGCAAAGGACCCATCTGAATTCTCCTTATGAGCAAAAATCCACATAGACCTAATAATATTAATACCATATGGACGGGGCACCAACTCCCACGTTTTATTATCAATAAGAGCATTATATTCATCAGTCATAACAATTTTCCAATTAGGGTCATTTAATGCGGACACAGGATTGCGGGGCAAGGGGGATTTAGGGACATCAGAATGTAAATTAAAATATCTTTTAGGTGTAAAAATACCCCACGACTCAGTGACGGTCTATGACTCGATGAAGAATTGAGGGAATTTTGGAAATTTTACGGGCTCGGGGCGGGTGGCGGCGGCAGTGGGCTCTTGGCCCAAATCGGTAAATCTTTGGGCTCGGTTTGGACTAGTTCGAGTGAAATTTGACATGCCCAATTCTTTGGAGCTATTCGATAGCGGCTTCTTTGGATATGGTGTTATTGTGGGGTCGTGAGCGATGGGCCGCTTGGAGGATTTAGTGCGGGAGATGTCCAAAAAATTCGAATAATATACTGGGGATATTTGGTCATCCAAAAATTATATGACTTAGGTTCGGGAGTATGAACTTTCGTAAATGGGAATTGAGTTTCATCAAAAATGACATGGCGATTGATTATGATTTTCTTGGAGGATAAATCAAAACACTTATAACCACGATGATTCGACGGATAACCCAAAAACACACACGGGGTAGACCGAGCCTGAAGTTTGTTAATTGTGGTGGATGGGAATAACGGATAACACAAGCACCCAAAAATCCGAAGGTGGGAATAAGAAGGGTTCTTATTATATAAGACTTTGAGGGGGGAAGAGTATGTCAGACCTTTAGACGGAATTATGTTCAGCAGGTAAGTGGCCATTTGTAGAGCATGATGCCAAAAATATGGAGGTATGAAGGCATGTATTAGGAGAGTTCGGACAATGTTATTTATGGAACGAATTTTGCGTTCGGCTTTCCCATTTTGTGAAGATGTATGAGGACATGAAAAACGAAAATTTATCGCATGAGTAGCACAAAAATCTCGAAACTCCCTATTGTCATACTCTTTCTCATTATCACGTTGAATATTTTTTATTTCTCTTTCGAATTGAGTACGAATGAACGCTCTAAATTTTATGAAGACGGAAAACACTTGTGATTTATTCGCAATTGGAAACGTCCACAAAAATCTAGAATAATCATCTAAAAATAGAACATAATATCGATGACCCATTGAACTAAGAACATGAGATGTCCATAAGTCGCTATGAATAATGTCAAATGACATAGAAGTATGAGAATTGGAGTCTACAAATGACAACTTAACAATTTTTCCTAATGAACAAGACTGACAAATTGGAGTACGACTTGTACCCTTACAAGAAATAAAGTTATTTTTATCTAAAGCTGATAAAATAGAAGATCCCAGATGACCCAGACGAGCATGCCACATGGAAGGAGAGATGGCTGCAAAAGCTGATGGCAAGGCTGGACTCGATGGACTGAAACCGGGCATGATATGATACAGATCCCCCTACTATCACACCTCATGAGATGACTCCCCGTCTTAAAATCCTTCACAGAGAAACCGAAAGGATCAAATTCAACATAAACAGAATTGTCATTAGTGAATTTTCGGACAGACACTAAATTTTTAATCAATTTAGGAGCATGTAAAGTATTTTTCAAGAGGAGTGGTGGATTAGGAGGAGACAATGTTTTCTGACCATACCCTAGAATTGGAATAGAACTGCCATTACCAACAATTATCCCCCGAGGGGTGCTCAAATTGGAATAAGATGAGAGAGTACCTGATTCGGAAGTCATGTGAGTAATGGCCCCGGTGTCCATGTACCAATTTGGGTCCGGTTGGGACAATCCTAACATGTGCATCGCGGCCTCGATATCGGTCTGAGTGGGGCCTGCTGCATGATGGGCTTGCGTAGGACGGGGCCCAAGGACTCCATTCCGTGATGCTGTTGGGCCGTAGGTGCTGCTGTTGGGCCACTGGCCAATGGGCCGCCATTGCTGGGCGTTGGGCCTGGACTGTTGGTCAGCCCACTGGCCGCTGGAAACTGTTGCTGGAGGGTGCGGGTTCCACTGCTAATGGCCCCACTGCTGGGCCCACGGTGGTGGTGGCCCACTATACCCTGGATGGACCCACCGCCTGCTTGATGATCACCTGACCCGCCACCAGAACCGCCTCATTTGCTCCTGCAGTTTTTGTTACTTTTGCGATTATTCTTGCCGCCACCATTATTATGGTTTCGGCCCGAATCATTAACAAAACCCGAAGAACTAGGAGAGGATGCCACCATGACAACTGGGCTTGCTCCGGTAGCCGCCTTTTTAGCCAAACCGGCTTCTTCCAATGTCAGCATGGAGTGGGCTTAATGAAAGTCGGGAAGAGGGTTGCTTTGGCGAAGGAGAGTTCCAACACCATTATAGGCTTCCGAAAGACCGGCAACCAACTATAGAACTAGACGATTATTTGTTACTGGTGCGCCAACATTACAGAGTTGATCCGCCAATTCCTTTAGTTTCTTGCAATATGCAGAAATGTTCGGAAATACGTCCATTCGAACGAGAGAGAATTCCTGCTCGAGTGTGACGATACGGGAATGTTGGTTGTCTTGGAATATGTCACGCAATCTATTCCATGCAGCCATAGCCGTGGTATCGGGCTCCATAATCGTCTGTAGAAGGTCCACTGAAATAGTGGCGTATATCCACCGAAGAACGGTAGCATCAAGTGTAATCCATAACTCAGGATCCTCCGCAGGAAGGGGTCTAGCGGGAGGAATGATGTGATGAAGAACTTGATAAGAGATAGCGTGAATTTTAAACAACTCCGCCCACGTTGCATATTGAACGTTTTCCATCTCAAGGACAATAGGGACACTGAGCTTGATATTGAAAACCGTGAGGGCAGGGTGAAAATTATTCTTAGACATATTTGAAAGAACAAGGAAGGTGGTTAAATTTAAGAGAGGTTTTTGAGAGCGGAAGACAAAATTTTTGGAGAGAAAACCCGAGGGGGGGGGGGGTTCTCGGCCACAAGGAAAAGTTGAGAGAAAACTTTTGTGTAGACCTAGTCTCTTGATACCATGAAAGAAATAATCCCCTTGATTATTTTCATTGATTGAATAGATATATATACAAGTTACATCTTTCCATAATACTACAAATCATTTTCCTATTCTACTTCTAAATCCTTATTCTACCATAATTCTAACTATACAATTATGGTAGGTGTATAACACTAATTAAGGTAACCTTTTTATTACAATATACTACAAATATATACCATATATACACTATCCTAATATCACTTGGATATGTACAATCTGGCCGAGAGGCCCAATTCGGACAGCCCACTGCTTCATTAAATCCAGTGATATATATGTGATATACACTGTTGTATATTCAGTGTATATCACATATATATTGCTCTGTTTAACAGTAACCATGAAAGACATCAAAAAAACACAAACAAGCTCCAGATCAACCAGTCTCTGAAAATTCCGATTAGATAACAGAGAAATTGTTTATGAAGGTCAATTCATGCAAAAACTTGCATAGGTTATTACTAAGTTTTTACCGTACACTTGCACCATATTCGTACTTTTTTCACTTTAGCGGACATGATTGTTTCTAATCATATAAAGTGATTCTGATGATTGTAAAAATAAATAAAGACTGAATAATGAATTTAAAATTAAATATCTTAGCAATACTTGTAAACAATTATTTAATCAAAGGTAGTTTCGTTCATAAACCGTCACTTAATAAGACTAAATGAAGCTTCAAATTTCACAGGTAAAACTCTATGACGGTGAATATTTTTCAAAGATAGAATCGCAAAGTGATCAATAGATTTTATTTCTACGATTTTGTCATGCATGCACACGAAGTTTGTATTTTTTTTTATAATCGTGGTGTTCGGGCTAGCTTGCGCGCACCTCGATTAATTCCATGAGATATCTATTACCTCCCATGAGCAACATGTACAAGTAACTCTGTCCACTAAGACTTAGACATATGGAAGATATCACCTAATGTTTTTATATCTGCTAAAATTTGAACCTGAGACTTTATGATCCCGCTCCAATTTTATTGATCACTAGGTCACACCCTTGAGGGCAAGTCGGTACCATTTCTGCAACCAAACGTAAAGGTTGAACTACAAAATTGAGCAAGAAATAATACTTATGGTTTTGCTTGTTTCTTTCTTGAGCTAATGTACGATTTGCTAATATTTTAAAATATTATTTGGCAGTTGATTAAGCTAATTTGCGCCTACTAAACATATTATCTATGATTTGGTATTTATAATAGCAATTTCTATAATGTAATACTTGCTTTCTCTGTATTAATTTTCATGCGCCATAGTTACTAAAAATAAAAAATATATAGTTAAAAATGAAAAGCATTATTAGATTAAAGAAAATATCTTAGAAAAGATCTTTTGTGATAGATCTATAATAGTAATAAACTCTTCCAATTTAATTATGAAACGTGGATCATAATTAAATAGTTGAAAAGATGAGTTCTTTCATTCCACAGTCAAGTGTCAATACTATTACATAAATGATAAAATAATCAATTAGGTTCAATCTTTTTCATTTGGTTCTACTTTAATTAACAGGAAGGAACAAAAATCCATCACTATTCAAACACTAGTGAAGTAGACAGCGCGCGGTTATAACTGATTTTTTAGATTTATAGTAATAATTATATTATTATAAATTTATTAAAGATAGAATAGATGATATTTTTATGTATATGCATATGATAATCAACTAGGGTATATATTATATAATTTATTAGAAAATCAAAAAATATAAATAAATTGTTAATGTACAGTATCTTTAATAAGCATATTTCAAAAAGAGATAAAAGAAAGAGAACTGTGAACGCGTATGCGTAACTTTCAAATACATTTCTGTTGCCTACTATGTTTCATTTACATTTTTTTATATCTAGCTTCCTGGCATAAGTCAAGCTATTTCTGAAAATAGTAGTACCGATCCCTCAACACTACTATCAATAAATCGCGAAATGTGTCTGAATGACCAGAGTTTGAGAACAGAGCAACTGATATCACCTACAAGGTTCTATCCCAGAAGAGAGCAAAGTGCTTCCACCAGGATTCAAACCTACGCTGCAGGCCTCAAACTGGATTTTAAGTTCACCTCCTTTTCAATCCAGCTACGCCCTGAGGGACTTCATATACATTTTCCTTGTCGTTGTTCCTTTTTTTCCTTTTTAACTTTTCTATTTCATAATATCTCCCTCAAATAAGCTCGTTTTTTCTTCTCACTTTCAACTAGGGCTGGCCAACGGGGCAGGTCGGCCCGGTCCCGACCCGACCCCGCCCCTACCCTGCTTAAAAAAAATATCGATAACGGGATTCGAACCGGGACGGGACCTGGGCTCATCCTGCCCCAGTCCCAATAGCCCCGTCCCACCTCGATCCCGCCCCGGTTCCACCCCTTGTCCCACCCGATCCTCTCCCCTTTGCACAAAATAACCGTTGCACAATGACCATTTTATATTTTGACCGTTGTGCAACGACCATTTTTGGCATCCCCCTACCCCCTTATATTTACACTTTAACCCCTAAGTTATTATACTTACATTTTAACCCAATTTTCAACTATAAATACCTCATTTTCTCTTCATCTTTCTCACAAATCTTCATACAATCTCTCAATCTATCTCTAGACAAGTATACATTGTCTACTAAATATTCAATTTTATTTATTCATTTAGGAGTGAAGTTGGCAACTAGCTTGAGGATCATCCATCGAACAAAGTTTCAATTTTCAACCTCTCGTTGAGACGAGGCCACACCCACTAGTGCACCTCCAACTGGAACGTCTCATATTCCCCCTAGTATGAGACGAGGGCCAATAAAATAAAAATTAAAATCAAATGCATGGAATTTTTTTGATAGGGACGAAGAGAATCAAGTAGTTAGATGTCAAATTTGTAAAAATATTTATAAATTTAAAATGGGAAAATGTTAGGGTGCGACGGGAGGTTTATTGTGACACGTACAAAACTTTCACAAAGCTAGGTGGGACCAATACATGGCTGAAAAATCGGGTGTGCCAATGCCCTCTTAGTCGGGACAAGGTTCACATACTGTCCCGGATCAAGTACATGGTTAAATTAACCCTATGACAGGGAGAATTGTAAGCCCTAAAACAATAAATATAGAGATAGAGAAGCAATAACAAAATTAGTTATTGTGGAGGGTTGCCCTTTTCATTTCCTTCCTCTCCTGGTTTTATTCATTACATTAGAGATATGTATAATCATGCTTTTAACGATTTTTCTAGATCACCTATTAGGAGAGATGTATTTAAATTTGCACATGAATATCAACAGTATTTACGTTATTCCTGGTAAAGTATCTATCACCTCTGATATAGGTCATAGTACTAACGACCATGATTATTTAACGGTAACATGCCATTGGATAGATTATAAATGGTCTATGCAAAAACATATTTTAGCGTATAGATATATAGATGATACACACACTAGTACTTTTATTTCAGAAAATATTTATTCAGTTTGCGATTATTATGGCAGAACTGATAAAATTATGACTATTACATTAGATAATGTTTCTTCTAATAATTATGTTATTAGAATTTTAAAAGATCTTTTAACTCCATCTTTTCCAAATCATTTTCATATAAAATGTGTGTGCCATATTTATAACTTAGTTTTAAAGGATGGTCTAACACTTTTTGCAGACATTCTTAATAAAATACAATTTGCTATACACTTTATTTTTAGAAGTAATAGAATACAACGAAAAAAAATATATAGAAAAAATTGTCACGATTGCAGACTGACTACCTTATAGAAAAATTCCCGAAGAAGTAGCGACTAGGTGGAATTCTTTATACAAACAACTACTTGTTGCTTATGATTATAGAAGAACTATAACTTTATTTTTTAACGCCCAAAATCGAAATCCAATTGATATGGTTGTAGTTAACAATTGAGAAAAAATTTCAGAACTTATTGCATTTCTAGAGAAATTTTTTCAAGCAACAAAAGAATTTTTCGGTATCTATTATCCTACTATTTATACTATGTTGTTTTATATAGCTCTAATATTTTTATTACTTAGTGAATATATGAAAAAACTAACTTATAACCTTACCTATTAAAAAATGTTTATCAAATAAAAAAAATATTTTATTCATATTTTCACTAATTATATTATTGGTGATGTATTAAATCTGACTATTAAAAGAGACGGTTGTAAAACACCAATTGAAGCTATTTATGATTGTATAGCAGTACTTCCATCTCCAACTCCAAAAAATATAAATGACCCACCACCTATTGAACAAACTAAAGAAGAAGTGTTGTCTAGCATAAAATATAAATGCAAAAAAAGTATATAGGCATTACCAACAAGAAAGTGCTAGCAACCAACCGGCTTCCATACCATCATCTTCTTCTTCAACACAACCTCAAAAAAGACATGCCGTTTCTGCGGCTAATATTGAAAGCCTTAGACAATGAATATATAGTGGTAACACTACTAACCAAGTTAACGAGTTTGATGTTTTTGTTTTGCAGGGTGTTGTACCGTACCAAGCAGTTCTCAATGAAGAATGACGTGAATACTTGCTAAAGTATTGGAGGGAGAATGAGAAGACATTTCCGACACTATCAAAGATGGCCCGAGATGTGTTGAACATTCAAGCGTCATCAACGTCTGAAAGCGCCTTTTCTGCCGGCAGATTTCAAATAGGAGAGCACAGACACTCATTAGCGGGAGACAACTTGGAGATTGCAGTATCATTCATAGATTGGATAAGAGCGGAGCGGAGAAGGTGTGGTCAACCGGAGATCAACGAAGAAGAAGACGAAAACTACAACGACATCTTATCCGACGGAGGTGGAAGCGACGTCGAGCAATTTGACCAACAAATACCAGTTCCAACCGAAGAACCACAAGAAATTATAAAGAAACTAGAAAAGGTGTTTTTAAATATGTAATTTTTTAATTGCAATTTTACTATGTTAATTGAAACTCTCAACACCACAAAGTTGCAATTTTGACAATTGTATTACAAAAAAAAATCATATTTCTATTAAATATTATAAGAGGCACAAAAACATCCTTGAGATATTTTTATTACACTATCTTGTTCAATTATTGAGATGTTTCTATATATATTATTTTTTAAAATTAAGTGGAAAAAAATGAAAAAACCCGATCACGTCCCGCTCCGACCCGATAATACCAGTCCCCTTTTCCGATGGGATCGGGAACGGGATGGGACATCGGCGGATCCCGCCGGTCCCGGCCCCCCGGTCCCGGCCCGCCAGTCCCGCCGGAGACTCGTTCCCGCCATACCCCCATCCTATCGGGTCCCATCCCGCCGGGACCCGCCCCGCCCCATTGGCCACCCTTACTTTCAACGTCTACGTTGATCATAACAAAACCACGCTTGCTCACTTTCAGTGTCTACATTATTTATAATATCACTAACTAAATAAAATTGTAAACGTGTACAATTATAACACTACAATCCCTACCCATAATTAGAATATATCTCATACATTGTAAATATGTTTAGTGATAGATAATTATGATAAATTAGGATTTCTCTTGTATTAGGGTTGTATATTGTACACTATATATGTTGATATTAATAAGAAAGACTCCCTAAGGGAGATTAATATCATCTTAAAAACCCAGCAGCCCCACATTTATGTGTGTCGTCTCCGTAAGTCACTCTATGGCTTAAAACAGCCTCCCAAAGCATGATATGATCGTTTTGCACAGTTCATTATACGTCTTGGGTTTACATGCATTTGATGTGATAACTTTCTCTTTACTTTACATCGAGGCCGTGACACTACTTATTTACTGTTATATGTGGATGACATTGTTCTTACTGCCTCTACTGCTGTTTTGAAAGATGAGATTATTGCACGGCTCAAGTCTGAATTTGCCATAACTGATTTGGGAAAATTGAGCTAGTTTTTGGGGATCTCAGTCACTAGATCTGCAGATTGTATGTTTCTTTGCCAGCGTAAGTATGTAGAGGAGATCGTGCACAGGGCTAAGATGGACAATTGCAAAATCATGGCCACTCCAGTTGATTCTAAATCCAAACTTAGTGCAATGGTTGGTACTTCAGTGACTGATCCTACTATGTATCAGAGTCTTGCAGGTGCACTTCAGTATCTCACCTTCACCAGGCATGACATTGCCTATGGTGTCCAGCAGGTATGCTTGTTTATGCATGCCCCAGGGAACCTCATTTTACTGCCCTCAAACGTATCATTCGATATGTTAAGGGCACACTGGATTATGAACTACACGTATACCCCTCCGCACCGAACTCGCTATTATCCAACACAGATGCAGATTGGGCAAGTTGTCCAGACACCCGCCGCTCTACATCCGGCTACTATGTGTTTTTGGGTGATAATCTCATCTCTTGGTCTGTCAAACGGCAAGTCACATTATCCCGTTCGAGTGCAGAAGCTGAGTATAGAGGAATTGCTAATGTTGTTGTTGAGATCTGTTGTCTCCGAAACATTCTCTTGGAGCTTCAATGTCCTTTAAGTAAAGCGTCTCTGGTCTACTGTGATAACATATCCGCCATATACATGTCTCACAATCCGGTTCAGCATCAGCGAACCAAGCATGTTGAGATGGACATCCACTTTGTTCGCGAGAAGGTTGCTCTCAGGCATATTAAGGTATTGCACGTGCCTTCCTTATATCAATACGCGGATATTTTCACGAAGGGCCTCCCAAGACAGTTGTTCCTTGATTTCAGATCCAGTCTTAGCGTTCGGCCTCCTCCCGCTCCGACTGAAGGGGTGTGTAAACGTGTATAATTATAACACTACGATCCCTACCCATAATTAGAATATATCCCATTTATTGTAAATATATTTAGTGATAGATAATTATGGTAAACTAGGATTCCTCTTGTATTGTGACTAGGATTCCTCTTGTATTAGGGTTGTTTATTGTACACTATATATATTGATATTAATGAGAAAGACTCCATAAGAGAGATTAATATCATCTTACAAAAATATATATATAGTAACTCTATACCATCTTTAAGAAATCTAAAAGTGATAAATGGTGCTCGCTTGGTCGCTTAGCTAAATGGTGCTCGCTTAGTCGCTTAGCTAAATGGTGCTCGCTTAGTCGCTTAGCTTTACAGTTATGGTAAATATGTATAGAATGATAAAATTGAATTCTTTTGGTACTTTACCAGTGATGTCTGACGTCCTCTATGATTTCACCAAATTGTTCAAAGTACATGTTTGTCGAGCTTTCATGGTTTCCGTTGAGTCTCCCCAGTCAAACCTGCACCAACAGACACCATATGTAGTGTAAATGGTGTTTTTAGTTGCTCTATATATATAGTGTATATATGATTATATATTTCTATAACGATTTTCATACCCGAGAGGGATAAACTCTCCTTTTGTCTAACGAAACCAACAAATACTTGGCATGAGAGTAGATTTGAGAGACCTATATATGGAGCCTCCGTTTGCAGAACATGGAGAAAAGGTCATGCTATATCATCCACCTTTCCGTTCAATGGATTGAAACTCATTTTTTTGGCTTTTGCTAAAAAAAATTCTCGATTATTTTGGGTTTTAATTATTAGGTAACGACTCTTGAGTTTTCAGAGATATAAAGAGAGTTATGGTAATGATTTTTCAGATTTTTAACATAGCATATTTAATATAATTAAGAGAGTTAAATGAGTGATTTTTAAGTCTTTTTAATATAGAAAAAATGATAAAAATAGATAATTGTATTTCTTGGCTCATGAGAGGTGCCGCATCATTCTTCTTTTGCTTAGTTCAATAAATATATATATATATATGTTCAAATATTACGACTTTCGATGCTGAGTAAATTTATTCCCACTATCTATATATTATATATGTCGTATATCATCTTGCTTCGAACTGAAATTTGACACCTTTATAAATAAGATAATACTCTCGAAAATTACTCGAGTATGAAATTGAAAGTTAACATCAATATTGTGATTGTGATATATACAACAATGAATCAAATGAGATGTACATTTCAAATTGAAAAAAAAAAGATAAGATGATCCAGATTCATAATTACACAAAAAGGGCCCCTTAAAACACTGTTTTTAAACGACACAGAGTTAAAAATGTAGCTTGAATATATTTTATGACAAAACATTAAATGAAAATTAATCAGCCTAATATCTAAATCAACTCTAGCAAATAGTTTTAACGTACACTGAAGTGAGAACTGAGGAAAAGAAATTAGTATTAAACTATAAGAAGATAACTTCAAAGAAAGGAGACTCAAGGAAGCCTTAATGACTAAGATCATCATACACTTACAAAACCCTTAACAATTCAAGAAATCAAAAAAGTAATTTTCTCTTTCAAACCTCTTAAAGCACCAGGTTCATCACTACTTGCATGAAAACTTTTGAAACTCTCAAAATTTCACCAAACATTAATGATACTTATGTCACCTTAATATCAAGAACCCCTCTCAAATTACCCACTACATGCTTATAAGCCTGTGCAATACTATCTATAAGACAATCACAAAAAATTATTAGCTATCTCCACAAAACTTAACATGAAATCAACTTCATTCTTTGGAAAATACCTTGGTTTTCCTATCACCAACTCAAACCCTAAGAAGGCTTACTAAAAGGCTGGAAATCAAAACTCTTATATATGGCTGGTAGGGCAACCCTTATACAGTCTACTCTTACTGCAATCCCTACACCCTATATGCAAATTAATATTCTTCCAGCGTCTATATTAAACAACATTGATAAAATTCAAAGGAATTTTCTCTGAGGTTCCACAGGAGAAAAAAGAAAGATTCACCTTGTTAATTGGACTACTGTAACCAATAGCAAGGACAATGGAGGATTAGGTTTATCCAAAGCCAAAAGAAAAAATAAAGCTCTTATCCTAAGCCTCATTTGGAGACTTCACATTCTTCAACACAAATACAAAAAAAGATGAATGAACCACCATGAAGCCACAAAACATCCTAATAACTCCTATATTTGGAATTCAATCTCCAACTGCCATAACTTATTCAATAAAGAAATCATCTGGAATGTTGGCAATGGTGCTCATATTAACTTATGGCATAATAGCCATCCCCAAAACATACTTTACGCCAACTAATATCTGGACCCTTTCTAGAGATGATAACAATAAAAAAAGGAAGAAAAGTAGGAATTTCTATTTGACAAAAATAAAATAAAATAGGAAAGTGAATTTCTTTTATGGATGGTCACTCCTCATATTATTGGATGGGTCAGGACTCAGGAGAATCTTAGGCAAATATTTTCCTATAATTTGATTTTGTGTTAGTTAAGTTCGTTGGCCGAATCTCACTTGTTCAATTAATTCAGATTCACATAAAGGTAAAGAAATGTTGGAAATTTACTAATGTGAAATTAAGTATATCTCATTATTTATTACTCAAATAATTGGGGCCTCGTACGTCGGAAACGTCGTTTTCCCACATGTGCACACGTAGTGCCAAGTAGAGATGGCAGTGGATCCTGGACCCGGTGGATCTAGATCCGTTTTATAGGATATGGATCTTCAAAATTTGAATCCGACGGATCCGGATCGGACCCAGATCCGTTTCTGACAGATCGGATCTGGATCTTGTATTTGAGATCCGTATCTGGTCCAGATCCGACCCATGGATATGTTTTTTTATTAAATATATTCATAACCTAGAATGTAATTTTATAAGTATTTTCTTAAAATTGCTAAGCACATCCTTGCAAGTTTAATTTATCCCCGCGTTAACTCAAAAACCAAAAAATAAAGAGGTAACTTCGATAATAAAATCAATGTTATATTAGTGAATGACTAACATCTTCATAGACAAGTAGTTAAAATTATATTCACTTCATTTGTGAAGATTCCAAGCACATGCAAGTTCTGCATTGTGGAAATACTAGTCAGCATTTTCCACAACTATTGTCATTGTCCAACATTTTCAATTAATAGCTCACAATCAAAACGAGACAACAAACAAAATATCTCATATGAACATTTCAAAATTGAAACACAGTAAACTGTTAGCTAAGTAAAAATCGTTTGTCAGTTCAAAAAAAATTCTTAGCAAGTCAAAAAATTTTACATGTAGATCCAGATCCAATCCGTGGATCCTATGGATCTGATTTTTATGGACCTGATGGATCTGGATCTGGATCCAGGTATGAAAAACGGATCTAGATCTGGATCTAGTAGGATCCGGTCCAGATCCAATCTGTTGCCATCCCTAGTGCCAAGTATCGCAAATTTCATTAGTGAAAGAGATATTGGTACGTATGTAATACGTTTGAGACATAGAATGATGGACGATTATTGGTCAAATGACAAAGTATTCCACGTTGGTAAACGAAGGAAGAAGTGTAAGATGAAACGAGTCGGAAATCACCGCGGAGCCGTGAATGGCCGCGGCGCAGCATCGTCGGAGCCACGGCGCCTCCCAGGCAGCGCCGCGGCGCTAATTGGATGGCCAGTCATTGGAGTCGCGACGCTAATTCACAGAGTCGCGTCGCTTCAGAGACAGAATGCTGCGACGGGAAGTTGGAAAGTTCTGACCTTTGGGCTGGTTTTGGAGCATTGAATCTCCATTACTTGGCACATGAATTCAGCCATTATTTGGCTGAATGTAACCCCTATCAATAAGTGTCATTACATGGCTATTGAAGGCCATTAGTTGGCTAGTTGAGGGGTCGTCTCCTTACACTATAAATTGAGGCATTTGACTCAATTGTTCACAACACTTAGAAAACTACTACAAAATTTTCTAACTTCATCTTCTTCCTCTCTGGCAAGTTTACTATACTCAAAGTTCTTCAAGAGTAACACTTGAGTTTTCTTTGCTCAATTGTTAAGTTGTTGTTGTATCTTGGGAGACTATTGATCGACAACGTAAAAGGAGATATACGGGGCAATCTTGTCTTAAAGACAGAGTGTCATCACTCGACTCAGCAAATCACACAAAGAGTTTATTTCATTCTTGATTTCCAGTTTTGTTGTAATCTTTAGATTATCCTTTCTAGTAATTGTAATATTTACTTACTTCTCGTTCTCTGCAATTGTTGTATCCTACAAGAAATATCATCCATTCAATCACATCCCTAGATGATTTTCTTTTACATAGTAACAACTAACAAGTAAAAACTATATTTTGAACTGCTTGTCAGACCCTCTCTACACGGTGTATTGCACCGTAGGCACTGCCAAAGAGTTGTAGGAGAAACTGCAGAAGAAGTACAACGCACAAGATGCAGGTACTAAGAAATTCATCATTGGAAAATTCCTGAAATTTCAAATGGTGGATAGCAAGATAGTGATGTCCCAAGTCCAGGAATTCCAAATGATTTTACATCACATGGATTTGGAAGGTATGAAGCCAAATGAGCAGTTTTTCGTTGCATCACTGATTGAAAAGTTTCCTCCTTCATGGAATGAGTTTATGAGTTACTTAAAACTTAAGACAAAGGAGATGGCATTTGAAGAACTTATTATCAAACTCCAAATTCAGGAAGTTAATAAGAAGGTCTTGCCTAGGGGTAAACAACCCGCTGAGGCAAAGGCAAATCTAGGTGAGGCCAAAGGGAACCCAAGCAAGAAGCGCAAGTTCCAGAAAGACGGCAGGACTCAAGCGGTGGAGAAGTTCAAAGGAAACTGTCACCAATGTGGAAAACCTGGTCACATGATTAAGGACTACCGCAAGCTCAAAACTGAGCAACAAGAGAAGGCCAAGGCGAAAGGCAAGGCTCAGGCTAACGTCGTCAAAGACATGCTTCTGGACGACATGATTGAGGAGTTCTCAGTGATGGTGCATGAAGCAAACCTTGTTGAGAATCTCATACAGTGGTGGATGGACACATGTGCTACAAGACACATCTGTTTCAATAGAGATGCCTTCTCCACTTATACACCAGTTACTAACAAGAAGTTGTTCATGGATAACAACGCTTCCTCTGACGTGCTGGGGGTAGGAAAGGTAGTCCTGAATATGACTTCTGGAAAGGAGCTCACTCTGAAGAAAGTGATGCATGTTCATGAGATTAGGAGAAATTTAATTTCAGGTCATTTATTGATTAATGTTGGTTTTAGGCTAGTATTTGAGTCCAATAAGTTTGTAATCACCAATAATTGAACCTTTGTGGGAAGAGGCTTCATCTGTGAAGGCCTCTTCAAGGTTAACGCCATGTTTGTAATACGTGCAAGCAATAATATTGAAGCTTCTTCTTACTTACTTAAGTCATCTAATTTATGGCATCATAGATTAGGACATGTTAACTACAAGTCCTTCTAAAGGTTGGTCAAGTTGGAGTTGTTGCCGTCTATCGACGTAAACCCTCAACATAAGTGTGAGGTGTGCGTAGAGGCAAAACTCACAAAGCTTCTTTTTCAATCCGTCAAAAGGAATACCGCTCCTCTAGAACTTATTCACACATATATATGTGATTTGAAGTTTGCACAAACTAGGGGAGGGAACAAGTACTTTGTGACATTCATTGATGAAAGCACAAGGTATTGTTACCTTTATTTGTTGAAAAGTAAAGATGAAGCCTTTGAAGCGTTCCGACGTTAAAAAGCAGAAGTTGAGAACCAACTAAACATGCAAATTAAATCCATTCGTAGCGATAGAGGTAGAGAATACGTAGCGCTATTTAAGGGATATTGTGCCCAATCATGCATTGTTCATCAAACGATGGCTCCATACTCACCTCAATCGAATGGTGTGGCGGAATGTAAGAACCACACATTAAAAGAAATGATGAATTTCTTGCTCATCAATTCCGGTCTTCCCCAAAATATGTGGGGAGAAGCCGTCCTTACCGCTAATACGATTCTTAACAGAGTCCCACATAAGGGTATGGACAAAACTCCATATGAATCATGAAAATGAAAGAAACTCACCTATAAATATTTAAAGGTGTGGGGTTATTTGACAAAGGTCGAAGTACCCAAGCCAAAGCAGGTCAAGATTGGGCCTAAGACTGTAGATTGCATTTTCATCAGATATGCAAATAACAGTAGTGCTTATCGCTTCTTAGTGCATAAGTCAGATATTTCAGATATCCACGGGGGTACAATCATGGAATAAATGAATGTTCAATTCTTTGAAGATACTTTTCCTAGAAAGGAAAAAGACATAACCTCTCGCAAGCGAAGTTATGAACAAAGCTCTCAGGAATCGAGAGTCGTTGACTGCACATATCTAGATGGTGGACTTCGAAGTGGCTGAATATCTAGAATCTAGTGTTCCAGATTCTTAGAACTTGGAGACTCCAGAGATGGAACCAAGTCGAAGTAAAAGGGCTAGAAAGGATAAATCCTTCGGTCCTGACTTTGTAGCTTATATGGTTGATGACGAACCAAGGATAATTGTTGAAGCATTGGCAACTCCAGAGGCACCGCTCTGGAAGAAGCTATTGAGAGTGAAATAGACTCCATCATGCATAACCATACTCAAACGGAAGTATAAAGTAGATGGGTCTATAGATAAATATAAGGACAAGTTAGTAGTCAAGGGTTATCGGCAGAAAGAAGGCATTGACTATTTTGACACGTACTCCCCGGTGTCTAGGATGACGTCCATACGAGTATTCATTACAATCGCAGCATTGCGTGACCTTGAGATACATCAAATGGATGTCAATACAGCCTTCCTAAATGGTGATTTGAAAGAAGAAATTTATGTGGAACAACCCGAGGGGTATGTGGTTCCAAGGCAAGAGAAGAAAGTCTGTCGGCTTGTCAAATCTCTATATGGGCTGAAACAAGCCCCGAAGCAATGGCACGAAAAATTTGATAGTACTCTACTATCAAAGAGTTTCGCCATTAATGAGTGTGACAAATGTGTCTATGTGAAAGGTGACTCTGACTCGTTCGTCATGATATACATGTACGTAGATGACATGTTGATCACTGGGAGCAATCCTAGCTTAATCCTAGAGACTAAGAACATGTTGAAACAATGCTTCGACATGAAGGATATGGGTATCGCAAATGTCATCTTAAGGATAAAAATCTCTAAGACGTCTGACGGACTGGTCTTATCTCAGTCTCACTACATCGAGAATGTTTTGAGAAAGTTCGAGATATTTGACAGTTCGCCTATGAAGTCACCAATGGATGGAAATCAAAAGCTTGATAAAAATTATGGTGCACATGTATGCCAGGAGTGATATGCAAAAGTGATTGGGAGTTTGATGTACATAACAAACTACACACGACATGATATTGCTTATGCAGTCAACAAGTTGGCTAGGTTTACCCGTAATCCGAGTAATGATCATTGGAAGGCGTTGAATCGGGTACTACGATACCTGAAATACATGCTAACTTACGGGTTGCATTATTCGAGATATCCAAATTGCATGTACTAGAGGGTGCAGTTGATGCAAACTGGATATCTGATATAGAGAACACCAAGTCCACCCATGGGTATGTATTTACAATTGGTGGTGGGGTTGTGTCTTAGAAATCCTCTAAGCAAACTTGCATCGCCCGATCCACAATGAAATCGGAGTTTATCGCTTTAGGCAAAATAGGAGAAGAAGCTAAGTGGCTTCAGGACTTCTTAGAGGATGTTCTTTGTTGGAACAAACCCGTACCTTCTGTAATGATCCACTACGATAGCCAGTTGGCTCTAGAAAGGGCACATAATTCTATGTACAATGGCAAGTCTCGTCATATTCGATGGAGACATAAGACCATAATATCCATTGATTACATAAAATCAAATGATAACATAACAGACCCATTGACAAATGGCTTACCCAAGGATCAAATGTTCTGCATGTCTAGGGGAATGGACTTAAAACCCAAGCTATAAGGACCAATACGGCCGTAACCCAACCTTACTGACTGGAGATCCCAAGAATTAGGTTCAGTGGGAAAACTAAGATGTAAAGGTTCAGTTGAGCGTTTCGGTGGAATCATGAGCACTTTGAATAGTGATTTAGGTAAAGAAACACCAAATCCAAAGTCGTTCCCGCAATAGACTATAAGTGATATCTGCAGTGTGGGTAAATGTTAAGTTTCCAAAACCTTTAATGATCCTCACCGGTTGAGGTTAGGTTTGGGGAAACTTTTAATGGTTCTTAACATTTGTAAAGTGGTGTATAGCAGGATACCTTGTAGGATACCACCTATTTAAGTGCGAGGACATGCCGCCTCAAATGAACGCACTTAAGAATTCAAGAAGTGTCCACGGCCACAACGGACAAAAAAATACGAAGAATAGAGTAAGGGAAGTTGTTGTGTTGGTACCGTTGGCTTACACTAAACACTGACGGTTCAAGACATCACGTTCACCGCGCAATGAGTAAGTCTGATGGTATTCAACTATGGAAGGTTTAAAGCGGAAGCTACCTATCCAGATGCAACATCGGTCCGCTGAAAGATTGCTGGAAATGCACCATGTGAGTGCGCCAAAATCTCTTTCAAGAGGGGATTGTTGGAAATTTACTAATGTGCAATTAAGTATATCTTATTATTTATGACTCAAATAATTGGGGTCCCGTACATCGAAAACGTCGTTTTCACACACGTGCACACGTAGTGCTAAGTATCGCAAATTTCATTAGTGAAAGAGATATTGGTATGTATGTAATACGTTTGAGACATAGAATGATGGACGGTTATTGGACAAATGACAAAGTATTCCACATTGGTAAACGAAGGAAGAAGTGTACGAAGTGTAAGATGAAACGAGTCAAAAATCGCCGCGGAGCCGTGAAGGGCCGCGACGCAACACCGTCGGAGCCGCGGTGCCAGAGCGCCGCGATGCTAATTGGGTGGCCAATCACTGGAGCCGCGACGCTAATTCACAGAGTCGTAGCGCTTTAGAGGTAGAATGTTGCGACGTGAAGTTGGAAAGTTCTGACCTTTGGGCTGGTTTTGGAGCATTAAATCTCCATTACTTGGCATATGAATTCAGCCATTATTTAGCTGAATGTAACCCCTCTCAATAAGTGCCATTACATGGCTATTGAAGGCCATTAGTTGGCTAGTTGAGGGGTCGTCTCCTTACACTATAAATTGAGGCATTTGGCTCAATTGTTCACAACACTTAGAAAAATACTACAGAATTTTTTGACTCATCTTCTTCCTCTCTAGAAAGTTTACTATACTCAAAGTTCTTCAAGAGTAACACTTAAGTTTCCTTTGCTCAATTGTTAAGTTGTTATTGTATCTTGGAAGACTATTGCCCAACAACGTAAAAGGAGATATACGGGTCAATTTTGTCTTAAAGACAAAGTGTCATCACTCGACTCAGCAAATCACAAGGAGTTTGTTTCAGTCTTGATTTCCAATTTTGTTGTAATCTTTAGATTATTTTTTCTAGCAATTATAATATTTACTTACTTCCCGTTCCCTGCAATTGTTGTATCCACAAGAAATATCATCCATCCAATCACATCCCCTAGAAGATTTTCTTTTACATAGTAACAACTAACAAGTAAAAATGTTCCAACAGAATAAAAGTATTTAGTTTAAACACGTGATATTAGTTTTAAAAGTTGTGACACCTAATTACTGAACTACTTCCTTAAATACATAACTTGAACTTCTGGTCACTGAACTACTTCTCAAAGACTAGGATGTGAACACTATTCATTTTTTTGCCAAGTACCATGTGGGACTTGAAGATATTTTCAAACTAGAAATATCATTTACTGACATCTTTATCTTTGAAATTTAATCGTGTGGTTTATTTTTAATTCCAGAACATTGTGCTGAAATTACACCTATTAAATTTGAAATTAGCTGAAAAGTAGCTATTTGTGAATTATACTCCACTCCCAAGTGTCCTAAACAAAGAGATGCGATTTGGGCCAAGACCAAAAGGGACAGTAGTTATAGTTTAAAGATTAGACCATGGTCTTGTTGTTAGTTCTGCAATAACCAAGGGTTGGGCTTTACTACTTTTCCTCTCCTTTTTGGGTATTCTACAATATGATGTTCATTTATTTAACAGAAAAATCATGTAATATACACAAGTATGAATTGTTTTAAAGATAAAGTATCTCAATTGTCTAAAAAATTAAAAATATAAGTTCATGTGTATGTAATTTGGTCAAATCGCCACCCTTGTTATAACATTTAAATCAAAGTTTAAGGACAAAACTACTCGGAAAAAAAAAACAGAAAATAAAGTGTAATACGTAATAGGTTTACTCGGTTTACAAAATAGTTATGCATGAATTTTAATTCACGGAGTTAAACATATATTTGCTTTTTGATGAATGATGATACACGAGTACTTTTGCATATACTACAATACTAAATCAAAGATTAGGGTCAATTTCAAAATTTTCAGTGAATGTTTTCTTATTTCATATTAAATTCCGCATAAACAATACAGAAATTCACAAATTTCTATATAAGCTATACATATTTTAGTTATACAAAATTCTTATATATATAAAAAAGAAACTTAATTTCCAAACAACAATATAAAAGAAGAGAAATCCTCATTTTCATAAAGTTCATAGAGGAGATTGACAATTAAATTCAAAAGTATAGGCCAAACTAGTTATGCATGAATTTTTATTTATGGAGTTACACATGAGTAATAATACATACTCCTATATTGCTATATGATGAACGATAAAAGTTCTTTTGCACATACTGCAATTTCAAATCAGAGATTAGATTAATTTCAAAATTTCCAATGATATGTTCTTATTTCATATTCAGTTCAGTATAAATAATACTCAAATTACTATATAAGCCATACATATTTTAGTTACACAGAACACAACTTTATGCCGAAAATTAAATATTATTACTATATAATTACTCTACGATGAATGATAATACATGAGTTCTTTTGTATATATTGTGATACCAACCTGATTAGGTCAATTATAAACTTATCAATTAGTATGTTCTTATTCAATATTCAATCTTGTACAAATAATACATAAATTTATGCATAACCTATCTAAATTTTAGTTATGCAGAATTTTAAATCGAAAACTAAATATTCTAATAGTATTCATGAATAATTTTATATCCAGAACCAAACTCTATATTGATGAGGTACAAGCATATGTTTCAAATTATTTTTTCCTACATGTTAAACCAAAGGAACTTAATTGCCAAAGAATAATACAAAAAGAGCATGAATTTGAATTTAGTCAAACCTATTAGTATTTGGTATCGAATATCGAGTGAAATTAAGTAGGTGCTTGATCATAGATTTCAAATATTTTTACTTTATTTGGAATTTATGGAGTTAGAGTTGAAAATAGAGTTGTGTTTGGTTATACTTTTTGGCAAAAAATTATTTAGAATAATCTTCATGCTTGAATATACTTAAATACAACTATAAAAGTGAAAAGTCAATATGCAGGCTCTCTACCTCCCAAGAAAAGGTTAAGGTCGGCATACATTCTACATTTTTCAAACTCCACTTGTGAAATTACATTGCATATATATGTTGTTGTACTAATTTTATTCCGGAAAAAAGTGATTATAGCTAAACGAGTCCTTAAAAAAGAGAGGGAGAAATCTTTATTTTTCATAAAGTTCATAGGGGAGATTGACAATAAACCCAAAAATAGAGGCCAAACTACTAATACTCCTATTTATTTACCATCCAAAATACTAGCTCCGTTTTGCTCACTCCAAAACCCGAAACCTTCACTTTTTGGTCCTCTCCATTAACGACGCCAATAAGCTCCACCACAGAGAGACCCTTTTCGCTACTCTTTTCAATGGGTCGAAAACGAAGCAATAACGAAGATGAAGAAGAGAAACCCATTAAAAGGGTGAAAGAAAAGCAAGAAGGAAGAGAAAGTATGCGTCCTTCAATGATTAAGAACAAGGAGAAAAGATCTGCTGTACATGCTAAGTTGAAGCAGCAAAAGAAGCTTGATAAGCGGAGAAAGGTTAAAGCTCGTGAAGCTGCTGAGAAAAAAGCATTGGAGCTAGGGGAAGAGGTAAAAAAATTACTGAAATTTACAATTTTTATACTATTTTGGAGTTTTTACTGTTTAATTTGTGAATTGACATTTTGGGGGTGTTTATTTATGCGAATTAATTGATGGGTCGATGTTATTTTTGTGAAATTTACATTTTTTTACAGTTTGGGGGTTTAGGGTTTTAGGAGTTTTTAGTGTTGGATTCGTGAATGGACATTTTGGGGTTGTTTTTTATGCGAATTAATTGGTGGGTGGATGTTATTTTTGTGAATTTCAACAATATTTGGCCCATAGTGTCTACTGTTTTGGTTCTTGATTTTGCGGTTGAGCATTGTGTGTTTGTTTCTTAATGGTAATTAATTAATGGGTAAGTGATTAATTAATGGGAGAGGGTAGAGGAAGAAGAGAAACCTATGAAAGAGAAAAGGGTGAAAGAGAAGCAAGAAGGAAGAGAAAGTATGCGTCCTTCAATGATTAAGAATAAGGAGAAAAGATCAGCTGTACATCCTAAGTTGAAGCAACAGAAGAAGGTTGATAAGAGGAGAAAGGTTAAAGCTCGTGAAGCTGCTGAGAAAAGAACATTGGAGTTAGGGGAGGAGGTAACAAAATTGCTGAAATTTACAATTTTTTACGGGTTCTTGGTGTTTTTAGTGTTGAAATCGTGAATGAATAGTTTGGGGCTGTTTATTTATGCGAATTAATTGATGGGTCGATGTTATTTTTGGCCCTTAGGGTGGGGAGGAGGTCAAAAATGCTGAAAGTTACAAAATTTTACTTTTTTTTGGGTGTTTTTAGTGTTGAAATCGTGAATGAATAGTTTGGGGTTGTTTATTTATGCGAATTAATTGGTGGGTTGATGTTATTTTTGTCCATTGGGAGAGAGGGAGGAGGTAAAAAACTGCTGAAATTTACAATATTTACGATTTGGGGGCTTAGGATTTTTGTAGATTTTAGTGTTGAATTTGTGAATTGACATTTTGGGCTTGTTTATTTGTGTGAACTAATTGATGGGTAGATGTTATTTTGGCCCTAAGGGGAGGAGGTGAAAATCTGCTGCTGAAATTTAATTCTTTTACTTATTAGGGGATTAGGGTTTTGGAGTTTCTAGTGTTGAATTCGTGAATTGACATTTTGGGGTTGTTTACTTACAACAACAATAACATATCCAGTGAAATCAAACAACGTGAGATCTGCGGAGGGTAGAGTGTACGCAGACCTTACCTCTACCTTGGCAAGTAGAGCGGCTGTTTTCGGGGGACCCTCGGCTCAAGATAGAGCATAAGCACACGCAAAGCAAATGCAAAAGCTCAACCAGATCAAAGCAAGAGAATGGAAAAGTAAGCAGTAACTGACACATGTAAATAAGCTAAATAAAGTACACGAAAAGACACCTAGCAGCAGGAATCAAACTACATGGTACTATAATGGAATACTACGCCTACCAATATGATAGGCTAAGCGGGTCTACAATAATAACACTACAACTACCAGTTTGTAAGCGCGAGTAGGACTACGCTCGACTACCTACTACCCTAATCCGTGCCCTCCACAATCCCCTATTTAAGGTCCTCAGTAAGTTGCACCCGTGTCATATCCCATCTAATCACCTCTCTCCAATACTTCTTCGGCCTACCTCTACCCCCTCCTGAACCCGTCCATAGCCAACATCTCACACCTCCTCACTGGGGCATCTGTGTCTCTCCTCTGCATATGCCCAAACTATCTTAACCATGCTTCTCGCATCTTATCCTCCACCGAGACCACTTTCACTCTGTCTCGAATATCATAATTTCTAATTCTATCCCTCTTTGTATGCCCGCACATCTATCGCAGCATCCTCATTTTCACAACTTTCATCTTTTGAATGTACGTAGTCTTGACTGACCAACACTCCGCCCCATAAAACATAGTCGGTCTCACCACCGCCCTATAGAACTTGCCTTTGAGTTTTGGTGACACCTTTTTGTCGCATAAAACTATAGATGCGAGCATCCATTTCTTCCACTCTGCCCCAATACGGTGTGTGACATCGTCATCAATCTCTCCATCTCCTTGGATAATAGACCCGAGGTACTTGAAGCTTCCTTTCTTTGGAATGACATGAGTCCCAAGCCTCACCTCCACGCATGTCTCAAGGTCCATCCCGTTACTGAACTTGCACTCCAAGTATTCGGCCTTGGAACTACTCAGTCTTAACCATCTAGATTATAGAGTCTGTCTCCAAACCTCCAGCTTAGCGTTCACTCCGCTGCGAGTCTCATCAATTAGGACTATGTCGTCTGCGAATAACATACACTATGACACCTCCACTTGGATTTGTCGCGTCAGTTCATCCATCACCAGGGCAAATAAGAAAGGGCTGACCCCTGGTGCAACCCCATCGTCACTGAAAAGTGCTCCGAGTCTCCTCCTACTGTCCGTACCCTGGTCTTGGCTCCATCATACATATCCTTGATCGCCTTTGTGTACGCCACATGAACACCTCTAATCTCCAAACATCTCCTTAGAACCTTCCTAGGAACATTGTCGTATGCCTTCTCGAGGTCGATGAAAATCATATGTAAGTCTCTCCCCCTCTCCCTATACTGCTCCACCAATCTCCTAATAAGATGGATGTCTTCTGTGGTCGAACGCCCCGGCATGAAACCAAACTGGTTCTCAGAAATAGACGCGCCTCTTCTCACCCTCATCTCCACGATCCTCTCCCACACTTTCATTGTGTGGCTTAGCAACTTGATACCCCTATAGTTGTTGCAACTCTGGATATCACATTTGTTCTTGTACAAATAAATCATTTTACTCTGCCTCCATTCTTCGGGCATTCTCGCCGTCTGAAAAATGACGTTAAACAACTCAGTCAACCACTACAAATCTGCCCTGCCTGTGCTCTTTCAAAATTTCACTGGAAGCTCATCACGCCCGATCGCTCGTCCCCTTCGCATCATGCAGATAACACCCTTAACCTCCTCAACATTAATGCTTCTACAATACTCAAAATTCCAGAACCTACCAGATTGCTTCAGAATCTTAACAAGTTCTATGGACTTCCCCGTTAAAGTCCCAATGTTCCAAGGCTCTATTCTCAGCCTAGCATCTCCCTTACCCCACTTACCCCCTAACCCTCGCCGTCCCCGACCGAGAACAGGATCCTAGTCTACCATCAGTTATCAAAGCCACTAAAGCAAATATAAAATAGTAAACTACTCAAACGTTACCCTAAAACAGGAAGGGATCTAAGTGAAAGCACCCGTTAACAAGAATCTAGAGGCATGTAGAATCACTACGCCAAGAATGCTACAACTAAAAACAAGAAGTGTAAATGTTGAATTCGTGAATTGACATTTTGGGGTTGTTTACTTATGCGAATTAATTCTTGGGTGGATGTTGTTTTTGTGAATAGAATTGTCTAAATTTTAAACTATTTGGTTCTTAGGGTTTAAGGTTTTTGATTATTGATTTTGCAGTTAAGCATTGTGAGGTTGTTTCTTAATGCTACTTGATTAATGGATTAATGGTATTTTTGTGAATAAGCTGCTTAAATTTACAATATCTGGTTCTTAGGTTGTAAGGTTTTTGATTCTTGATTGTCCGGGTTGAGATGATTTGGGCATGTGTAGAGGAGAGACACAAATGCCCTTGTGCGGAGGTGTGAGAAGTTGACTATGGACGGGTTTAGGAGAGGTAGAGGTAGGCCGAAGAAGCATTGGGGAGAGGTGATTGGAATGGATATGACGAAGGTGCAACTTATGGAGGACATGACCTTAGATAGCGGGTTGTGGAGGACACAAATTATGGTAGAAGGGTAGTAGATAGTCGGGTGTAGTGTGTAGTACTACTTACGCGTACAGACTGGTAGTGTAGTGTGATTATTGTGGGTCTCTGGGTGTTCTTTAGTGTACTGTGTTTAGCTTATATATCTATGTTAGTTCCTTTCCTTTTCAAAATGCGCTGGCATGACACCAGCATTTTCATACTGCCTTAAATTTTATGCATGCGTCTGACCGTTTTTCTTGCTCTACCTGTGCTTAGGTTTTGTCTTGAGCCGATGATCTCTCGGAAACAACCACTCTACCTCTCAAGGTAGAGGTAAAGTCTGCGTACACCCTACCCTCCCTAGACCCACGTTGTGAGATTTTCACTGGGTGTCGTTGTTGTTGTATTGTCCGGGTTGAGCATTTTACACTGGAGCTAGGGGAGGAGGTAAAAGCTGCTGAAATGTACAATCTTTTACAATTTGGGGGATTAGGTATTTTGGAGTTTTTAGTGTTGAATTCGTGAATGGGCATTTTGGGGTTGTTTATTTATTCGAATTAATTGATGGATGGATATAATTTTTGTGAACAGGCCCTTGGGGTGTATTGTTGTTGATTCTTGATTGTGCGTTTTTTTCTTAATGCTAATTAATTAATGAAAAAATGACATTTTTGTGAACAGGATGTCTTAAGTTCCAGTATTGTAGTTAGGTTTTTTATTCTGGATTGTCCGGTTGAGCATATTAGGTTTGTTTTCTATGCGAACTAATTAATGGGTTGAGGAGGTAAAGCTGCTGAAATTTACAATTTTTTTTACTGTTCGGGATTAGTGTTTTGGAGTTTTTAGTGTTGAATTCGTTAATGGACATTTTGGGGTTGTTTCTTTATGCAAATTACTTGATGGGTGGTTGGTATTTTTGAAAATTGTTTGGCCCTTAAGGTGTTGTCTTTTGATCGCTGTTGAATATTGTGTGTTTGTTTCTTAATGCTACTTAATTAATGGGTAAATGATATTTTTGTTAACATGCTGCCTAAATTTCCAGTATCCGGTTCTTAGGGTTTAAGGTTTTTGATTCTTGATTGTCCGGTTGAGCATTTTAGGTTTGTTTTCTAATGCTACTTAATTTATGGGTAAATGATATTTTTTGTGATCCGGCTGCTTAAATTTTCAATATCTTGTTCTTAGGGTTTAGGGTTTTAGGTTTTTGATTGTCTGGTTGAGCATTTAGGTTTGTTTTTTATGCTAACTAATTAACTGGTTGATGCTATTTTTGTGAACAGCCCCCACCGAAGATGGTACCTCGTACGATTGAGAATACAAGGGAGTTAGACGAGACTGTCTGTTTACCTGATGATGAAGAGGTTTTCCCTAATTTTTGTTTGATTATTCAAGTTAACAGAGAAACATATGTAGTTTTATTCATTGGAAATTTGCCCATTAAATAATTTGGTATTCGCCCTGATTTGTGTTTGAAGCTATTTGCGGGCAACGATGTTGATGAATTTAGTGCAGTTCTGAGGAAGGAGCGTACTCCAAAAGTATTGATTACGACATCCCGTTACAACTCTACAGTAAGCCTGTATTTGTTTGTTTCCCTATTGTTTTTTATAATTGAATAGACTTTGAACTTAATGAACAAATAATATGGCCATTCCATTTTGCAGAGAGGACCAGCATTTATTGCCGATCTTATTTCTGTGATTCCTGATGCTCATTACTATAAACGAGGGACATATAACCTGAAAAAGGTTCTTACCTGCCTTCTCTTTTCTCATTCCTTTCATGTTTTTGGTGATATGGACACCCTTATATTATTCAAATCAAAGGAGTTTTTCCGTTGTAATAGTTTCATTGTTTCTCTAACTTTTTGCAGATTGTCAAATATGCAAATGAGAAGGAATTTACTTCTGTTATTGTAGTCCACACCAATCGCCGTGAACCAGGTCATTCTCTCAAACACATTGCTTTTTTGTTTCCTCTAATTGTGTTTCTGCATTCACCCACCTTTTCCGGTTTCTTCCTATTCAGTCTGAACTGTTGAGTTGCCAGCTTGATCAATTTTTATCATATTCTTTCTTTAGATGCTCTTCTTGTCATTGGCTTGCCTGATGGACCTACTGCTCATTTCAAGCTCTCAAAGCTCATGCTACGGAAGGATATCAAGGTTTGGTGGTTCTCCTTCTAAATGGATCCCTTCTCCCCCGTCTTCCTGAAAAAATGGAGGAAAATAATAGGAAAGAGGGCCTCTTACAAATTTATGTTTCTCAAGTTTTGAGTTATCAGGATGTCTCCTCTTCGCCAACCAGGTGGAAAAACACTTCTCTTGCTGCCTGGGGTATCTAAAGAGGCTCAGATCCTACCTGATTAAGAGCTTACTATGATAAGACTTTAGAACATTCTACTACTTCCCACCCGTACTTCTACGAGCGCTAGTTCCCGAATGATTTATTCTATTTGTAAAGCATGCCGATTAGGCTTTGGGAGTCTATTAACTCCAAATCTTGAAGGTTTCTCCTAAACTTGATGTCCTAACATCCATTTCTTTTATAAGTCTTGAGGTCCTAACACCCTCTTGTAGTCTCCGAACTTATTGGACTGTCATATCATTTTGGCACAAGACTGCAAATGTTTGGGAATGCAAGCTTCAAAGTGTTATCGACACACCATGAAAGCCCCCCAAACCTGCTCCCATTCAAGTTACTCCCATTCCGTAACCTGAATGTGATGCTGCCACTGAAGTCATTGCATCACTTCAAAATGGTCTTCCAGAGGCTGCACCCGAAAAGGACAGTGATTTTTCTAGTCCTCCAGCTCACTTCATTTATTCTGTAATTCTCTGTAACTACCTCCTTCCATAATCCGTAGTGCATCAAAGCTCCACTCCCACTTCCAGGCTTTGTTATAAGCACACAGATCTTTCACGCCGAGCCATCCTCTTCTCTTAGCGGAATTATTAGGACTTGCTCACTTTATCAAAAGTGGAAAAAGTTTGTTTAGGCTTACTTCGGAAAGGAGCCCACATGAGAAAGTCGAAGTGTGTGTGTTCTTTTCTGCGGAGAGAAGTTTAATTATTTGTAAGTTAACCACCACTCAGAAAATCCCTTTTTCACGGTGGTTCTAATGCTGGCACTGCTGTGTGAATCTATGTATAACTTAGCATAAGATGTTGTAAGTTAGTAATGTTGAATCAATCAATAAATGGGGTTAATTTGAAGCAGAATGTACGACTAGTAGATGTACAACTAACGACTCCTTTATTGTTTGCAGAATCATGGAAAGCCAACTAGTCACAAGCCTGAGCTTGTTTTGACCAACTTCACAACACGTTTGGGGCATCGAGTTGGGAGGTAGTGTCACTATGATTTTACAGGATTATTTAATAATCTCATAATTATTGACTGAGTATCGAGATACTTCAAGCATTAATAAAGTTGACAGCTTTTGCTGATGAAGAAGTAGAAATAAGATGAGAATCTCTCGTTAGATTATTGCTCCTCCCCGAAAAACTTATGTAACAAGTGATTATCTAAGCTAATGTATGTCTGCTGATTTTGTTCGTGTAGGATGATTCAGTCACTTTTTCCACAAGACCCCGAATTTCGTGGCCGTCGAGTTGTGACCTTTCACAACCAACGTGATTTCATATTCTTTCGCCATCATCGGTATGTCCTCATTAACCCTTGTGTAATCCGCTTCTGTTTCTAAATTTGAATAGTAAGACTCATACTAACATGTTCTGCTGATGGACTTATTCGCTTTTGTGAAGCTACATTTTTGAAACCAAAGAGAGCAAACAGAAAGAATCAAAAGGTAAAAAAAGCAAGGATGAGAAGAACACACAAGAAAGGACAATTGCCCGTCTGCAGGTTTGTAGTTCTGATTCTACTGCATTGATTTTAGGAATTCAAGGTTATTTTAAAGATTTTCAGGATTCTTTTCAACTTTGAGTGGAGTGGGTCACATCTAATGGGTCCGTTGCTAGTGAAAGGAGGATAAATCTTTGATGTTGGATTGGAAGGGAACAAGAATCTTTTCATGTAATACTCCCATGGATTTCTGCTGTAATTAGACAAGCCTAGGTTGAATTTGTCTTTCTAGAAACTATGAGGAAAATTGTGCTTTAAAGGAAAGAACTTAATAGAGCGGAAACCAACAGAGCAGGTGTTTAATATCTCGCTAAGAAGAAACTTGCGTTGGCATAAAATTGTTCAGTTGCTGCATGAGTATATATGTTCGTAGTTTATACAGCTAAAGACCTACATGTAGCCAATTCAAGCCTAAATCCAACAAAAAAGATTTCTACTTGCTGTCCGAATGAATTGAAAAAGATACAATGCTGTTGTATCTAATTAACTAGGAACATAATTGAACGAAAGCATCCGTGAAACAACTTTACAATTAGCTACAAGTGGAATCCCAAGTCAGTCTTGTGTTTGTCCTTTCCATTTGGGGTGAGGGAAGAGGGAGGGTGTGAACTGATTTCATCTCTTATTTGGTCTTTTTGTCCTTCTATCTGTGAGAGCTATGGCATTATATTTTTGTTTAGTGGTCAATCAGTTACATTTTGGATGAATGAAATGTAATTTTGATAATGTCCATAGGTCACCTGCTTTTATTTTTTCTTGCATACCAGCTTCCGGCAGCAGACATATAGCCTGACATTGATTTGGTGTTTTCCAATTTACAGGAATGTGGTCCTCGATTTACTCTCAAATTAATCAGTCTCCAGCATGGTACTTTTGATACTAAGGGCGGGGAATATGAATGGGTTCACAAGGTAATTGTGAAAAATCTGATGTGTAGTTTGTATAAACTTTTCAACTGGAGCTTGTGCTTTTCCATACTTTAATGAATTCTGAACTTGTTTATCATTGGCGATGAATTCTCTAATCCATCCTCCTTTTCTCTTTCAGCCGGAGATGGATACAAGTCGACGGAGATTTTTCTTGTGATAATGTTGGATCTTTCTGCCGTGGGATTTCAAGATCTTTGTATCCGAACCATGTAAAAGAAGAATATCAACTATTGGAGGCAGAAGCTCACTATGAAAATTTTGCTCTTAAATTTAACTATTTTCTTTGGGTAGGGGAGCTTTTGTAATGGACCATCTCCTGAAGTAATTTGTTCATTAGAAAAGTCAGGTTTTAGTCTTTGTTTTCACATCACAAAAGCTGTATGTGACCTTGAGCAAAAAAAGGGTAGCCAGGTCCGCTATGCTCGGGGTCCGGAGAAGGGCCGGACCACAAGTGTCTATTGTATGTGATCTTGAGCAACAAGATGGTTAATCACTTAATTTAAGGGTGGTGATGTGAAAGCTTATTTCTTGTGAAGAAAAGTAATCTGAATGACATTTTTTTTCTGAATTTTTTTACGTTGTGCCTCACACAACTAATGGCTTCTTTTTGTTTCATGAATCGGTGAATCTAAAGTCTGATGTAAGATTTGAGTTCACTAATTTGTGAAGTAAAATAAAATTTCACATAACTTGGTCAATTGTGAGGCACGAAATAAAGTTTTTCGTCATACCAATGTTATGACATGTTTCATACTGCATCCCACAAGTCTTATAACCACAAAATATTATGTCTAGTTTTCAAAAATGTTCTCCTTTCCCCCTAAAATCCTCCTCATTCCTTGCCATATTAAATCATTATCCTAACTCCTAGTAGACAAAAATAATAATAAAGAGAGACTGTTGAGTAGCTTTCATTTAGTATTCGATTGAAAATTGAAATCCAGCCTATTAAAAATGTTGGAGGTACAATCACCGTATTGGTTTGGGATCGACTTATGTTTCTACTTTCTATAGTTTTTGGTCCTCTTTTTACTTGTGATTAGATATGTCACTTGATTTCATCACATGTTTGTCTTGTTCTAACTTCTAACTTCCAAGTACTCGTCATTTAGTAGTAAAGTATCATCGAGTAATAGGGGAAATTTTACTTGTCTATGAACCAGATGGGAATAGGAGAAAGGAATTAAAAGGAAAATTTTTTAAGTTCCTGAATTTTTTACTGTCTACACAACTAATACAAGTGGTGTGAGGTTTCTTTTTGTTTCCTAAGTTGGTGAACTCAAAGTTTGATGTAAGATTTGAGTCCACTATTTTATGAAATAAAATGAAGTCTCACATAATTTGTGTCAATTGTGAGGCACAAAATAAAAATTATCCATCGTACAAATGTTATGACATGTTTCATATCGCAAGTTCCACAAGTCCTATAGCTGTAAAATATAATGGCATATTTGGAAAGTACAAGTTTCATAAATTTATCTTAAATTTCGTGTTCAATTAAACAGGTTCATATAAATTGTAACGGACTGAATAATATATTTTGGAAGAGTTTCATGAGATGAACTGGTTACTAAGTAATACTCCTATACAATGATAATAGTATTAAAGAGAATTTGGCAACGAATAGCAACTGGGAAACTAAACAATAAACAAAGTACGTTGTAATTGAGAATAACAAAATTGACAACCTCAGGTACGGTTGGAAATTTAACTATGTGGGATTGAGTTTTTTCCGTCTTTAGTGACTTAAACATGTGGGCATCGCTTGTCGGAAACATAGTTTCTTCGCACATGCCTAATCTACTAAATGAGTAGATGATATTAGTGCCAAGTATAGTCAAATTTCGTTAAGGAACGAAAGAGATATTGGTACACAAAGTAAGGTGTTTGAGACATGAATAGATGAATTATTTTGGCCAAAATAACAAATCTCCCACACAGGTAGAAAATGGAAGGATTGAGCACTATATAAACTATATTTTTGAGTAAGGGTTTGGGACCCCAAGGGGTAACCCATGTGTTAAGAAGAGGGAAGACCTATGTGAGCTTGGGTTCGGGGTTAAGCCCCACACGCACGCCACCGCCCGTCGGGTCACGTGCTTTCTTCCGGAATTTTTTTTTTCTAAAGAAACAACAAAAACTTTATGTTCTGTTCGAAATACAAATAATCTACAGAAACACACTTAAATCCTCTCCTCTTCAGCAGTCTGTTCTATATATATTTTCTTCGCTAGACTATTGTCCATTACCATAAAATTATTTATACGCGTCAATTCTGTCTTAAAGACAGAGAGCCATCTCTCGACTCAACTTTCGTTCTGTTTAACCTTTCTGACACCATTTTTACCTATAGTTTAAGACAATTTTCTGAGTGTTCGAAAGATGTCTGTTTCAAACTTTGCTTCTGCTTATGCTGCTGCTACTCAAGGGAATATTGTTGTCCCTGCTCCTGCCAGTTTCCAAGGAGAACGTCCAGAAAAGTTTCTGGGTACAAATTTCAAGAGATGACAACAAAAGATGTTGTTCTATCTTACTACGTTGAACCTATCAGGCTTTATGACAGAAGATCCTTCTTCTGGTGGAGATGCAATAGACACTCAGTCTAACACAAAGGCTGAAGTGGGCGAAGATATCTAGGTCACAAATGCCCTGAAGTTAACTCGGATGCCTGAAATCATAGTGATTTCATGTGCAAAAACTGCATTCTGAATGGTCTGTCGGATACACTCTATACTGTGTATTGCACTGTGAAGACGGCAAAGGATTTGTGGGAAAAACTCGAGAAAAAGTACATCGCACAGGATGCAGATATTAAGAAATTCATCGTTGGAAAGTTTCTGAAATTTCAAATGGTGGATGGTAAATCAGTGATGTCCCAAATCCAAGAGTTTCAAATGATTCTTCATCGTCTGGATTTGGAAGGGATGAAGCCAAACGAGCAATTTCTGGTTGCGTCTTTAATTGAGAAATTGTCTCCCTCGTAGAACGAGTTCATGAGTTATCTCAAATTAAAGACAAAGGAAATGGTGTTTGAAGATCTTATTGTCAAACTGCAAATACAAGAGGAAAGTAAAAGAACTACATCTAAGGGAAAGCAACCAATGGAGGCAAAGGTGAATATGGTTGATTCGAATAGAAACGCCAACAAAAAGTGTAAGTACCAGGGAGATGACAAAATCCAAATGATAGAGAAGTTCAAAGGAAACTGCCATCACTGTGAAAAGTCTGACCATATGATCAAAGAGTGCCGCAAACTGAAGCTAGAGTAGAAGGAAAAAGCCAAGAACAAAGGCAAGACCAAGGCTAAAAGTTATGCAAGACAAGGATGATCCTTCGAATCTTGACGACATGATTGTGGATTTCTTAGCTGTAGTGTCGGAGGCAAATCTGGTGGAGAATCCAAGGCAATAGTGGATAGACACTGGTGCAACCCATGACATCTGCTATGACAATAGTGCATTCTCCTCTTACGCCCCAATCTCGGGAAAAAAGTTGTTCATGGGCAACGACGCTACCTCTGAAGTGCAAGGGGTTGGAAAGGTTGTCCTCAAAATGACTTCAGGCAAAGAGCTTACTCTGAAGGAAGTGATGCATGTCCCTGACATCCGCAAGAACTTGGTTTCAGGGCCACGGTTGGTCCATGCTAGCTTTAGATTAGTTTTTTAGTCCAACAAATTTGTAATAACTAGAAATAGTATATTTGTATGAAGGGGCTTCGCGTGTGACGACCTCTTCAAAATGAATGATATGTCTGTAATCCGTACATCTAATGAAATAAAGTCTTCTACATACTTTCTTGAGTGCTCTAATTTATGACATCATAGATTAGGACACGTTAACTACAAATCCATTCAAAAATTAGTAAAGTTGGAATTGTTGCCTTCCTTCGATATAAACTCTCAATATAAATGTGAGGTGTGCGTAGAGACAAAATTAACCAAATCATATTTCCATTCAGTTGAAAGAAACATCGCTCCTCTAGAACTAATTCACACCGACATATGTGATTTAAAGTTTGTGAAAACTAGAGGGGGGAACAAGTACTTTGTGACTTTCATTGATGATAGTACAAGGTATTGTTATGTTTACTTGTTGAAAAGTAAAGTTGAAGTGTTTGAAACATTTAAACGTTACAAAGCAGAAGTTGAAAACCAACTAAACCTACGGATTAAGGCAATTCATAGTGATAGAGGGGGAGAATACGTAGCACCGTTTGAAGAATACTGTGCTCAATTCGGCATTGTTCATCAAACGACCGCTCCTTATTCGACACAGTCTAACGGTATTGCCGATCGCAAAAATCGTACGTTAAAGAAAATGATGAATGCTTTACTTATCAATTCCGATTTAGCCCAAAACATGTGAGACGAAGCGATTCTTACCGCTAATACTATTCTCAATAGAGTTCCGCATAAGCGTAAGGATAAAACTCCATATGAATCATGGAAATGAAAGAAATCCACTTACAAATATTTGAAAGTGTGGGGCTGTTTGGCAAAGGTCGAAGTACCTAAACCAAAACAGGTCAAAATTGGACCTAAGACTGTAGATTACATATTCATCGGATATGCAAATAACAGTTGTGCTTATCATTTCATAGTGTATAAGTCGGAGATACCTGATATCCACAAGGGTACAATCATGGAATCAAGGAATATTGAATTCTTTGAACATATCTTTCTTTGAACATATCTTTCCTCGAAAGGAAAAAAAGTTAATTTCACGCAAACGAAGTTATGAACAAAATGCTCAAAATCAACAAGACCCGGGAGTTTCTGATTATCCGAAACTAGACGTTCCAGATCTACATGACTCAAAAGTTGCTGACTATCCGAAACTTAATATTCCAGATCTACAGAACATAGGGGTTCCAGAGGTTGAACCAAGACGAGCAAAAGGGCCAAAAAGGACAAAACCTTTGATCCAGATTTTCTAACTTATATGGTTGAAAATGAACCGAGGACAATTAAGGAAGCATTGTCAACTCCAGAAGCACCGCTTTGGAAAGAAGCTATAGAAAGCGAAATATATTCCATCATGCAAAACCATACTTGACAAATGGTTGATCTTCGTCCGGGAAGCAAACATTTGAGTTGTAAGTGGATACTCAAAATAAAGTACAAAGCAGATGGAACTATTGACAAGTATAAGGCCAGATTAGTAGTCAAAGACTACAGACAAAAGGAATGCCTCGATTACTTCGACACATACTCCCATGTGTCTAGATTAACGTTCATAAGGGTATTCATAGCCATTGCAGCTTTGCGTGACCTTGAGATACATCAAATGGATGTTAAGACAGCCTTCCTAAACGGAGGGTTGGAAGAGGAAATATACATGGAACAACCCGAGGGGTATGTGGTTCCAGGACAAGAAAAGAAAGTATGTCGGCTTGTTAAGTCTCTGGACGGACTCAAACAAGCCCCGAAACAATGACATGAAAGGTTTAGTAATACTTTATTATCAAAAGGTTTCTCCATAAATGAATGTGATAAATGTATCTATATAAAAGGGAACTCTTGACTCATTTGTCATGATATGCCTTTACGTAGATGACATGCTCATCACCGGAAGTAGTCTCAACTTAATCCTAGAAACCAAGAATATGTTGAAACAATGTTTCGACATGAAATGTATGGGTATTGCAGATGTAATCTTAGGAATTAAGATTTCTATGACATCTGACGAGCTGATCTTATCTCAATCTCATTACATTGAAGATGTTTTGAGGAAATTTGATGTATTTGACAGTCCCCCTATGAAGTCACAAATGGATATGAATCATAGAATTGATAAGAATCGTGATGCACCCGTATCCCAAGAGCGATATGCGTAGGTCATTGGCAGTTTAATGTACATTACAAACTGCACCCGACCCGATATCGCTTATCCAGTCAATAAGTTGGCTAGGTTTACTCGCAATCCTGGAATTGATCATTGGAAGACGTTAAATCGGATACTACGATATCTGAAATATTCGCTGACTTACGGATTACATTATTCAAGATATCCAGTCATATTTGAAGGATACAGTGATGCAAACTGGATATCTGACATAAAGAACACCAAATCCACTAGTGGGTATGTTTTCACAATTGGTGGTGGGGCTGTGTATTGGAAGTCCTCTAAGCAAATATGCATCGCCCGATCCACGATGGAATCATAGTTTATTGCTTTGGATAAAGCAGGAGAAGAAGCAGAATGACTTCACGACTTTTTAGAGGATATCCTTTGTTGGAATAAACCCGTACCTTCGGTGATGATTCACTATGATAGCCAATCGGCTTTAGGAAGGGCACGTAACAGTATGTACAACGGCAAGTCTAGATATATTCGTCGGAGACATAAGACCATTAGACAGTTGATCACCACAGGTGTCATTTCCATTGATTACGTCAAATCAAAGGATAATATAGTGGATCCATTAACTAAAGGCCTACCCAAAGATCAAATATTCTGTCTGTCTAGGGGAATGGGCTTAAAACCCAAATAATAAGAATCTTTATGGTGGTAACCCAACCTTATTGACTGGAGATCCCAAGAATTTGGTTCAATGGGACAACTAAAATGTAGAGGTTCAGTTTTAGCGCTTCACTTGAAGTAAGAGCACTTCAGATTATTATTTTTTAAAGAAATATAATTCCAAAGTTGTTCCCGTGATAGACATTAAGTGCTACTTGCATATGGGTAAAGGATAAGTTCTAAAATCTTTTAATGATTCCTAACACTTGCGAGTGGGGTATAGCAGGATACCTTATAGGAGATCACCTATTTAAGTGCGAAGACAGGCCACTTCAAAAGTATGCATTTAAGAATCCAATAAGTTGTCCATGTCCACAAAGGACAAAACTATAAGAAAAATGAATAAGGGGAGTTATTGTGTTGATATCATTGTCTTGGTTTACACTAAACACTGACGGTTCAAGATATCACGTTCACCGCACAGTAAGTAAATCTTATGGTAATCAACTAAAGAAGGTCCAAAGCCGAAAGCTACCTTTCCTGATACAATATCTTTCCGTTGAAAAATTGCTGAAATTTGACACCCTGTGTGCACCAATTCGCTTTCAAGAGGAGATTGTTGGAAATTTAACTATGTGGGATTAAATTTTTCCCGTCTTTAGTGACGTAAACACGTGGGCCCCGCTTGTCGAAAATATAGTTTCTTCGCACATGCCTAATTAGCTAAATGGGTAGATGATATTAGTGCCAAGTATCGTCAAATTTCGTTAAGGAACGAAAGAGATATTGGTACACAAAGTAAGGTGTTTGAGACATGAATAGATGAATTATTTTGGCCAAAATAACAAATCTCCCACACAGGTAGAAGATGGAAGGATTGCGCACTATATAAACTATATTTTTTAGTAAGGGTTTGGGACCCCAAGGGGTAACCCATGTGTTAAGAAGAGGGAAGACCTATGTGAGCTTGGGTTCGGGGTTAAGCCCCACACGCACGCCGCCGCCCGTTGGGTCACGGGCTTTCTTCCGGAATTTTCTTTTTTCTAAAGAAACAACAAAAACTTTATGTTCTGTTCGAAATACAAATAATCTACAGAAACACACTTAAATCCTCTCCTCTTCAACAGTCTGTTCTATATTTATTTTCTTCGCTAAACTATTGTCCATTACCGTAAAAGCATTTATACGGGGCAATTTTATCTTAAAGAGAGAGAGTCATAATCGTCTGCAAAAAAACAAAAACAAAAAACAGAACGTGCTACAGAATAGCTCATGCTTTTCTGTACATCTCTTTGAAATGCAAACTATATTAATCTTTCTTCAATACATAATTGGGTCCCTATCTTATTCTGTGTATGTGACCTGCATATATTGCTTCTATATCACCTCTAACATTACACGTTAAAGAACTTTTGACCCGACTAAATAACCCTGATTACACGTACAAACCTTTCCAGTATAAGCAAATTGAACAAGCCTCTGCTAACAATTTGTGCTCATGCTTCAATAATAAAACTTCTTACTGGTGGCCAATAGGCTTTTTTCTACGAGCACCTGTTGAAAGAAAATCCATACACATTAAAAGATAGACGCGGTCTTGGAAGATCAGATACATATTAAATGACCTGATTAAGGTAGTAACTATTAAACACATTGAAACATGAAGGGAAGGGAAGGGAAATAAGAGAAGAATCCATTAAGAAGAAATGAGGAATATCTTTTACAAAATACAAAGTTTAATTACACTTGACATACGATTAGCCGAACATAGAAACTAGTTTGTTTACATCATTACAATGGAGATCAAATAGGAAACTCTTAGAAATCGACTCAACCCCAGTTAATACTTTTCTACTACCATAAGAGGTTGTTTTGTTTACCTTACCACATTAACAAAAATAGTCCCAACATAAACTTCTGATCATACAAGAAGTATAGGCACCACATAACATAATACAACATTCATTGACCTTATTAACTCCGCTATCGTTAAACCAACACAAGATATGAGAGAATCTATGTATTATTTTCAGCGAGATAGAACATGTAATAAAAATATGCGTATTAGCAAATGCATGCAAGAGAATAACTAAAGATAAAAACAAGCCCTGCTCCACATAACAATACATGATTATTCACTATATAAGCAATAACTGGTTCGCAAACCATACAACCCCTAAACATATTAACACATTAAGAAACTTCAGCTTATAGACTAACCTAGAAGCTAAAATAATAGTCCTCTGATGAAAGAATGGAAAAGTTTAATCATTTCACTTTTGAGGAACTAAAGCTGGGCTTATAGTTTTCCAGTATAAAACAATCATTTTGCAAATAAGGGAGAAGGTCTGAGTACATCCTACCCTCCCCAGACATCACATGTGGGATTATATTGGGTATGTTGTTGTTGGTTTCCTGCATAGCATACTCAATCTTTTGGGTTAATCAGACTGTATCTAACAGTTACTACTATTTTAAGTTTATTGTGAAAAATGATAAAATCCAAGATTTCCATGTACTTTAGATAATAGACAACATAATAGCAGCTCATTCTAAAACAAGAAGCTTTTCCAAGGAAAACCGAATATACCATTCATGCAGATGCTGCCTCCTCCTCTCACATTAAAAATCAAGTAGCACATGCCCGAATACCAAAAGGTCTCATGGTTAGTTTTAAACTAAACACTTGAATGAATTTCTACTCTTTAATCCCTTCATACCAACTCACTAGTATACCTCTATGTATCAGTTGGGAAAATGAAATACACATAGTCGACAAGAGCATATGCAAATACTGAAAGTATATTTATGTCCTAGAGACAATCTGTATTAGGACAAATGTATTTTATACACATTCATATTATTATTAATGGAGATTAATATTTTGGCATTTGCAATGATTGAATTATTAATTGATTGTTTATAATATTCTATAATATGCATCCATGGAGGTTACACTGTTATTAATAATGTGAGATATTAATATTATAACGTAACTCTTAAAATAGCCTCGACTAATGATCATCGAGAATGGGATATCGATGATATGTGATAAGTCGACATGTGGTCTGCATCACATCCTTAGAGGATGTAGTATGTCTCACCTGCTACGAGTAATGGCTACTCGTGATGGACACATGGATACTTTGGAAGTATTGGTATACCCTGCTGATATACTGTTTGTTATACTTGTCTAAAGTATGATCAGCGTGTGGGAGATAGAAGTCCTTAGACTTGAGGTCAATACGCACCTTGTCTACAAAGTAATATACTTTGATACAGTCCTAAGCTCAAATGCCTTATAGGTTGAGATACGACTTGTATTGGGTACATTACGATGTGGATTAAAGGTAGTAGTTGAGCCAATATTAGAATTCATTCCTCGAATGTATATTCGAGGGAACACATAGATTCTCAGTGATATTAGGTTGACTAAGTCGTTGGCCAACGCAATAGACATATTTAGAATATGGTCTAGTTGTCAACTAATATAGATGAGATACAATGATTAAGCCATTTGGATAGACACTTGACAAATCCTAAGCTTGATCGGGTGTGTCGTGAATGAAAGGATTTTATCTTACCACATAGAGGTTAAGTTTACTGGATTCGTGTAAACGTACTTCACATATTGACTTCGTCTTGCGGCGCTGTCTAGGAGTTCCGCGTAGACCTTAATTTGATTAATGTCGATATGTGAAGGCCTGTAGGGTCACACTATGTCGATTGTCTTTTCGATCTAAGGATGTATTGAGAGGGTATTAAATATTCGATTTAGAATCAAGATATTTAAATGAATAATGATTGTTTTAATTAAGTCAAAATTGGATTTTAGATTTAATTAAGAATGTGCGGAAAATAAATCGAGACGGTGTAGGGCCACGTCGAGCGCCGCGGCGCTAATGACCTAATCTGTCTCGATATTTGACATAATTTTTCACCTATAAATACAGACATTCATTTCATTATTCAAGACACTAATTTCATATTATTATTCTAAGTCTTAGAGACTTAGAATCAAAACACTCTCTCGAACCTTTGCCGGATTTCCTAGCTTTCCAAAAGAGAAATACATTGAAGCTTGGAACTTGCAATCGAAAGGGCTTTCGCGTGCGAATCCACAGTTGATAAAGACTCCAGATTATACAACCTGTAAGTGTTCATATTTCATGTTACAGGTCTTTGATTGTCATATAACCAAAGCAGAAGTAATTGTTGGGGTAAGTAAGAACAAAATTTTAAACTTCCGCTATGCCTTACTTATGTGTTTTGAACCCAACAAAACCCTTAAGATACTTAGTTACTTCATTGTTATATTCAATAAAGCCAGTCTCATTTTGAAGTTGAAACGAAGCAAAGATGAAAAGCAATAGATAATCAGCAAAACATCAGCACACTCCCACTGAATACTAGCACCAAACAATTTCACAAGTATCGATCCAACTAAATTTACTGAAAAGTACTGCTGGAGATTATATTATGAACTGTGGACAGTACAAAGCCTGAGGTAAGAAGTTACACTCTCAGAACCTTGCCGGTAGAGCTCTTGCTCCAAAGCATCTGAGTATCGATGGTAGTAAGATGTTCGTCATCAAGTCGCTTCCATGTTTTAATAGATTTGACAGCTCCCCACCCTCCTTTCCCTGTTTTCTCCAAAGATGCTACTACCATCCTTGCCCTCCTTGACCATCCAGCCTTTCCATAAGCGTGATATCCAAAGCCTCCAGCATAGCAAAGATTTATGTCCATCAACTTGCCACAAAAATCATTTATGTGATCATGGCCCGCGAATACGGCCTTTACATCACCAGCTTCCACCATAGTGGTGAAGAAGCCTGAATTTATTGAAGCAGAGCTTATGCCTTCTTGTCTAACCCCCGTGAAGTTTGATGAGTCAAATCTTGAATATTCAGGCAGCGGAATATGAAAGTAAGCAAGGCCTGGAGCAGGAGCCTTCTTAGCATTTGAATTGTGCATGTAAGTTTTCTACATTTGAAAGGTTGATTGAATTAGTGTTTCTGCTAACAAGTTAGAGATACAGTGACTAATATATATTTTTTGAACAAGTAGAGATAAGTGATTAATACAACAGCACCAAACTAAAGGCTTCACACATGTGGCAACACTAATTGTGGTACCTTAAGCTTCGTAGAGGTGCGTTGAAACCAGAACTGTTGAGAGGGTTTAATCCAACCATAACCAGGGATGGACGGAACAGTAGAGTAATCTCCACTGTCAAGGAAATACAGATTGAGAACGGACTTATTAGCCAGCTTGGAACCCTCAATCCCTTGGACTTCAAGATTATAATTTCCAAAACCATCAATATCAGGAATGTCAGGAGGATTCAACAGAGATAAAGTATTTTTCATGCCAACAATATGTTTCATCACGCCTTCCCTTGAAAGTGTAGATTGTTGATCATGATTTCCTAGTATAGCCGCCCATGGTATGTTTGAAGATATTGCAGGAGCAAAAGCAGCATTCATGGATTTTACAGCATCCTTGGCATCAAAACCAAAAATGTTGTCCCCTGCAATGTTAAATCGGTTAAAATAACACTTGGGAAAGGTTTTGACGCAGCCAGCAAAGGGCAAAGCTTAGGGAAAACTTTTTATGTTAAAAAATGAGTTGCTTTTAAGAGAACTTTTCGTTGGTTGTTTATAAAGTGGATTAGAACTTGATAAGAAGATGATTTTTAAGTCCGTAGATTTCAGAAAGAATTCTAAACGATGATTGTTCTATACATAAGATAATGTTAGTTGCTCAATAAGTGAACTCAAACCTGCACTGAATTAAAAGATCAGGAACAAGTAATAGTATAGAATTTTCAGTTCAAATTTGATTTACATTTTCAGGTTTACTACGCAACAACTAAAAATGCAATTTAATCCCTTGCAACAAATAATTAGCCACTTTAATGCGTCTAGTTTGGAAGTTTACGAACTTTTTTGACAATAACCGAACTCAAACAACAGCAAATGCGAGAGCGGTGTAAAAATTCAGTCATTCCTATTCCTCGACCAATAATACTAATGCTTACAAAATACTCAACATCAAGTCGTCAACATTCAAGACGGAAGGTCTCTGATGTAGTACAAATCAGGTCTATCATGAAAAAATTATACTACTCTCTCCGTCCCAATTTATGTGGCACCATTTGACTTGACACGGAGTTTAAGAAAGAAATGAAGATTTTTGAAAGTGTGGTCCAAAATAAGTGTTATATAAATGTGTAGCCGTAAATCATCTTATAAAGTTAAATTATTTTTAAATATAGAAAGGTGACATTCTTTTTTAGATAGACTAAAAAGGAAATGATGCCACATAAATTGGGACAGAGAAAGTACATTACTAAGAAAAAGTGACTCGTAATCCATATTCAAGTTTGTTTACCTGCGAACACAACGCCAAATGTGGAGAAAATAACAAAAATTGTCCCTTATGTTTTGGTTGAGTTCAAAGCAACACTAAAATATACTCCTGAGCAGTCTTGGTCTTTTAAATTATCAAAGTGAATAGTCTTTATTTCCGTCAAATATTTTAACAAAGGTTTGTAACACGAAAAGCTGCATTAGACACCAAAAATAGACAAAAATAACAGAAGCTGTAACTCAAAAAGCTGCATAGACTGTAGAAAATATATCAAGGATGGTAGAAACCGCAAAAACTACACCTCAAATTGTGAATTCCAATAAATCCACCTCAAAATGTAAGTTGCACTAAATCCTTATTTTCACAATTCTCGTCAAATCAAACAAAGAAAGTTTGTTAAATTTTCGCCACGCAAACTTAATATATTACTTCTTCTATTTTAATTTATGTGACACTCTTTCCTTTTTAGTCAGACCAAATAAGAATGACATCTTTTTATATTTAGTACTCTACTCCGTCTTCTTTTTGGTCGGTCCCAAAAAAAGTGCATCTTTCCACATTTAGTAAGTTGACAATTAGATCCTACCTGACAAGTTTATAGCCACAAAATTAAAAGACATTTTAGTACATCAAACACATTTAATTTAAGATCATATGTTCTTTATTTCTTATACTCTGTGCCTAGTCAAATTAAGACACTTAAATTGGAAGGGAGGGAGTAACAATTTAACTTCAATTTTCATTTTACCGGATGATTTCAAGTAACACAAATATCTATAACTTATTTTAAACCACGAATTTCAAAAGTTAAAAATCCATGCTTAGTCAAACACCTTCACATAAATTAAAATGAAAGGAGTAATATATTTATGTTATTTCAGCCAGAAATAGGATACAGAGAGAGAGTATACCGGTGAAAACAATGAGATGAGGTTTCTCGGCGTGTATCATACGGAGAATGAAAGCAGTTGTATTGAGATCCGAACACGAATGCATCTGCTCCGGTAACACATCCTCACACGGCGTCGTTTTTCCATCTCCATAGTGCATATCCGCCACCTGCAAAATCCTAAATTCGCCATTTTTACCGTCAAATCTCAGCTTCGATGCTTTACACAGTTGTAGTAATGAGCTGAGAAATACGAGTATTACAAATAGTTTTATATTCGAATTCTCCATAGCTGTAATAATCACACCCGAATGAAGAAATGTGAAAAGAGAGAGAGAGAGAGGGTCTAAGAATAATGATGAAGTAGTTGTTCTAAATGGCTCCGTCCCGTCCCATTTGATTGGCTGCTAAATATATAAAACAAAAAAACACTTAGAAATTGAGGACAGAGAGTATTATTAAATAAATGAGATGCTTTTTTTTGTCGGATACACACGGCTTTCCGTGGAATTATCCTCTTTCTGAAATTCTCAGTCTTGTCTGTTTACTCGTGCTGAATGGATGTCTTTAGGTCTCGTGGTTTTATTTTATTTTTATAAAAATAATATTAAAGACATTCCTCCAAATTTGACCCGGTAACATTCACTTTCTTTGTAACTTGTGATGTGATATTACATTATCTTTCCTCTTATTTTTTACTCTATCCCTCTCGAAAAGATTATCTTAGTTTAACTTGAGGTGAAATTTAAAAAATAAAAAAAACTTTTAAAATGTATAGTGAAAAACATATTTAGATGTTTATGTTGCTGTAAATCATATCATAAAGGTTATATTATTTTTAAATATAAAAATGCGACAATCTTTCTGGTACAAACTCATAAGAAAAGTAGGACAATTTTTTTGTAACAAAGGGATTATTTTGTCATTTTTGGAAAATATTGATTTCTTATTATTTAAAAATTATTTTTTAAATTTTGAAACCGTTAGCGTGAGCGAAAATGGGGATAAAGTGTAAGGATTGAAGCCTCTTAGCTCTGTCAAGCACTGAACATGGGTTAGCTCTGAAAATATGTAGAGCCGAGTGTAGAGTGGTGCAATAGTAGGCACTTCTAAGCCCCTTCCCAACTACTGTATCACTCCATTGCTTCGGGTACTACGGTTCTTTTTCCATTCATTGCGGCTCTGTTTATTTATCCTTAGCTTTCCTAGGCGTGTAAATTGAGCCCTTTAGACAGTGTATTTTGAATTCGTTTTGACAATTCTTCTCATGTTGAACTTGAACCTGACCATGAAATAAGTATAGCAGTTAGCCAAAAATTCTCCACAAATCTCAAGCTCTTATTTCATAATAAGCATTTTCTTGATCTTCATTAATGGTCATCAAATTTGTCTTGTATCTCCTTAGTTTTATCTAAATTCATTTTGAAACCACCTTGAATGCTACCGCTCTATCTATTTTCCACGAGTATTTTTTTGTAAATTGATTTATTTTTTTAATCTCATACTTTTACAGATGATATATTTTGTGTTTACCTAAAAAAAAAGGTACAGTTGAATTTGTAAGTGATTTTAAAGATACGTGAATCGATTTATAAATAAGTGTAATAAACAATTAACAATAAGCAAATAAATGAAAATAATGAGCAAGAAAATAGTCTGAAAAAATGTGATCTTGACGAAAAATTGTCCAATGAATTTGGTTCGACCCTTAGCTGTTTTGCTTCGGGTCCGAGCCAACTGTGAGAGCTTTAACAATTGTGATTACACTGCAATCGCGTAAGTATGAATAATCAAAATGTGATGCCCCTCCAACATGAAGGTTGGGCTCCTTTTATAGCTATCAATACAAGAAATTTATGCCCAAGAATCATTCCTTAATTAAATGCAATTAAATGAGAATAACGACCACTTAATGAACAAAGAGTAACGACTGGCGCCATATCCAGAACGGGTACGCGTTGAGCTTCCCCGGTCCTCCATCCGATGTCACTTGGCTCGGTCACTACCCGGTCTTGATTTGGTACTCAGACTCACCCCGATGCAACTTTCATTCGGTACATAATTCTGTCATCTCCTTCGATTCCCACATCTAAACCATGTCACTTGTCGTGTCAATTTTTACCGTATACAAATAGTCCCCGTACATCCCGGACCAAAGTTTACCGAAGTGACGGAAAGTGAAAACGATTTATTTGATGTCTCCTCTTGCAAACTTCTTTTCAAATCACTCCGAAATAGGCGGGAAAACAAAATGTTTCCTCTTCTCCATGATCTGACTCTTGTTTCATCACTCTACAACTACGGACATGTGTCACCTTCTGATAGAACCGTCATTTCAGTTCACAAACCGAAATATTTCGTAATGATGATCATGCCCCTATAAAACCCCTATTTTTTCCTTTTACAAAATTTACCTTATGCTAAATGTCACAATCCAAACCGGAGGGCCGCGACGGGCACTCGGATCCCACCTGCCGGATACCGCTAATCGTACATTTACCACCCAATCATCGTTAATTACGGACTGAGCCGAAATAAAACTACGTGAAATCTTTAGACAGAAAACCAACATATGTATATAAGTACCCATACCAAGACCGACAAGACCATACATGACCACTATCTACAGGACACCTGTCTACAAGCCTCTAAGAGTAGCAACATCAAAGGTCGGGACAGGGCCCCGCCATACCCATATATGCAAACAAAAATGTACCATACCGAAATTAGACCAACACTCCGAACAGGGGAGTGCTCCAAAAATCTGTTGGATCCGCAATCAACTAACGTGAATCGTCACCCTGCCTATGTGAACCTGCAGACATGAAACACAGCGTCCCCCGACAAAAGGGACGTCAATACGACTGATGTACTGAGTATGTCAGGCATGAATAATAACATAACAAATATATAACAATAAACTGGAACAGGAACAACCGACCAACAGTAATTATCTCTGAGGGTCCTAATACATATGCCTAAATGTCATGCACAACGCGGTATACATATACATTGGCCTCATCGGCATCTTCCTTACCATAACAGCCTATGTGGGCATCATACCATATAATGGTTAATGAATGTATGCATGATGCAAATGCGGTATACATATATATTGGTCACACATGGACTCTTCCTTCCCATAACCGCCTCTGTGGGCATCAGGTTATATCTGTCACACATGGGCATCACATCATTTTGGCCTCATAGGACTCTTTCTTTACGTGATAGTCTGTACCAGTTGCAGGTGGTGTGCGTATATAACACCTTTCCCTTTTCCCCATATCCCCTATATATATAATATTTACCATATAGTAATGTGCATAGCACAAATGGGTCTAGGATAATATATAATATGATGCAAATGAAAATACGTAAATGACAATAAAACATTTGAATTTATCGGATGACAATAATATCCTTGCCCCTTTGGCTAAAACTGTGAATATCAACATCTTTTCTGTATGCCTCAATAAGGACTTAGGAACATATTTAGACATGCTTTTAGCATAAGAATCAATAATATAAATATTCTTAACTACTAGGAGTAGAATCAATTATGGAACAATATCACGGTTATATTTCGCTACATGAAACATGCCAAAAGAAGAAATAATTTGCCTTAACATACCTCAATTACCAACTCTTCAAACAATTTCTCAATTGAGAATTTGAACTCCAAAGGTTTGCTGAATTGTTTTGTTTGGTGTTAAGAATTAACATTAAGAGCATAAAATAAAAGTATAGATATTGCAGTTGTTTCTTATGCACATGAATTGAAAATGGACTTATGGAATCTCTTAATTGCCTTTGAGGTGTTGTCGGTGTTGTCCTTATACAAAATATCCTATTCTAATGTAATGCCTTAAGTTGAGCATTCACTGGTCTTAATAATTTGGTCTCCACTCAGCCAATTCTTTGGCGGTGGAAAGCCCTTAATCACGCCACATCACTTTAACATGCACGATCACTTAATTTAATTAAGTGACCTGCCTCTGAATAATTTATCAATTACACACATAATTAATTTCGTGATTTCAATTCACTTAAATATTAATAACTTATAAGAACTTTTATATACTCAATGTCATAATTTTGTGATATGACACTAGTTCATAACCTCATTGGGGATATTCAACTATTATTTTCATTCCCCGTCGTCACACTTGTTATGTCCAAAATTATTTTGGGGTTTAATCCTTTTATATACTAATCTCTTTATTAGCATACGTAAATATAACATAAATTTTCCCAACGCTCGGGTCTATTTTCACACGCCTAGTGATTTTACATACGCTTAGTGATTTAAATCGTGAGCCGAAAGTACGGGACGTTACATTTTCCCCCCCTTAGAAACATTCGTCCTCGTATGTTGGGGTAACGTATCTAATCCCCGTTTCGTAGCCGAAATACACAATCGTTAAACATCATGACAGGAATTGGAATTTACCTTAGGCTTCTCTTGTAATCTCGACATTAGTCTGGAATAGGTGTGGATATTTGGGTATCATTTCCTCTTCCGCTTCCCATGTCATCTCTTCCACGTTCCTATTTTGCCACAGAACTTTTACAGAAGCTACTTCCTTAGTCCTCAGTTTGCGGACTTGTCGATCTACAATAGCAACAAGAATTTATTCATATGACAAATCATTTGTAATCTGCACATCCTCAATTGGTACAATCCGAGAAGGATTTCCAATACAGGCTCTCAACATGGAAACATGGAAGACCGGATGAACAAACTCCAATTCTGAAGGTAAGTCCAATTCATATGCTACTTGTCCAATTCTTCGGATTATACGATATGTCCCAATATATCTTGGACTAAGCTTTCCTTTCTTCCTGAATCACATTACCCCCTTTATCGGCGAAATCTTTAAAAATACTCAGTCGTCTACCTGAAATTCTAAGTCTCGCGCGTCGTACATCTGCGTATGACTTCTGACGACTCTGAGCCGTTAACAGTCGCTCTTATATAAGCTTCACATTTTCTATGACTTGATATATAAAAAGTACAGTTGAATTTATAAGTGATTTTAATGATATGTGAATTGATTTGTAAATAAGTTTAATAAACAATTAACAATAAGTAAAAAAATGAAAATAATAAGCAAGAAAATAGTCTGAAATAATATGATCTTGACGAAAAACTGTCCAATGAATTTGGTCCGATTTTTAGATGTTTTGCTTCGGGTTCGATCCAACTGTGAGAGCTTTAACAATTGTGATTACAATGAAATCGCGCAAGTATGAATAATCAAAATGTGATGCCCCTCCAACATGAAGGTTGGACTCATTTTATAGCTATCAATATAAGTCATTTACGCCCGAGAATCATTCCTTAATTAAATGCAATTAAATGAGAATAACATCCACTTAATGAACAAAGAGTAACGACGAGCGCCATATCTGGAACGGGTACACACTGAGCTTCCCCGGTCCTCCATCCGGCGTCACTTGGCTCGGTCGCTACCCGATCTTGATTTGGTACTTGGACTCACCCCGATACAACTTTCATTCGGTGCATAATTATGTCATCACCTTCGATTTCCACATCTAAATTATGCCACGTGTCATGTCGATTTTCACCGTATACATCTTGACCAATCAACGAGGAAAGTTTCATCATGTCCTTCAAAATTATAATAGCGCATAAAACGTTTTACACAACTAATTCTAAAAATAACTTAAAATTCTGAAGCTCTTGTAGATACATTTTATCATGAGTTTTACTTGCACGTTTGAATTGTTGAGTGATCAAAAGCGGCCGAATATAAATTTGGTGACATTTTTTTTTAACATAAACTTGAATCTTATCTCTCTCATTTATTTGTTATAGACTTCAGAACAGAAATAGTTGAAGTCATGCTCTACCTTGAACACATAAGCGTAGAATTGGCTGAATTCCTAAACTTGCCCAAAAAAAACTATTTAGACACTCAACCAAAGGTAAATAATCTACACTTATATTAGTTAAAAATATACCTAAAGGTTCCCAAGTATTCCACACTAACAACTTAATTTATGTTTCTTTTTTTTGGTTTTACATTCGTGTGTCCACTTTGAACTCGATTAATTCAAATAAATTCATGTAGGAAAGTCTTATTTTTAGAGTAAAATACTCCCTATTAAAGTGAATTAATACTCGAGACACAAATTTAAAACATCTAATTAAATATAAAGAAGTATTTACAATTTCACCGCAACGTGTTAATAAAAGAACCTCTAAAGTTCAGCTCATTGTTATCACAAGTATAAATCATTTGTTTTGTGCTGCGAAAAGAAAAACATTTTTGTTTGGAAATGCAAATACGACGTCGTCAGGTTTTGACACAGTACAAAAAAAATCTCATCTCCCAGAAACAAACATTTGATCATCAATTTCCTTCCCTCTCATCTGCAACACAAAAAAACCAGCAACACTTTGCTACTTCTTCTTCTTCTTCACCACCCCACCTCGACCTTACCCACCCACCCCCACCCACCCCCAACAATAAAGCTTTTTCCTTTACTCATACAATGCCAATTCTTACTATGTCACTACCAAAACCCAATCTTTTCTCCAATCTTCCCACTATCCTACCCCCTACCCACAACCCCAACTCACACCCACTACCCCACCCACCCATCCCCATACCCAAATACCCACCCCCTACAAAAAAAACCCCAAAAAAACCCTGCCCACCTTTCAAAACCCACCACCACAACTCAAAATACCATAAACCGGTTAAACCGGGTCAAGTCATCACCACTAACGGCGACCGTTCCGTCGTCGTTAAAGATAACGGTGTATCATATCGGCTCCCCGGTGCCCCATTTGATTTCCAGTTCAGTTATTCCGAAACTCCGAAAGCTAAACCGGTTGCTATTCGTGAACCGGGTTTTTTACCTTTTGCTCCTCCTACTATGCCTAGACCGTGGACCGGGAAAGCACCAATGAAGAAAAACAAGAGAAATATTAAGATTTTTGAACCGTTGAATCCTCAAATGGAGGGTCATGATGATGGTGATAAGCGTTATGAAATGTTGAAGGCGTATGAGCTTGGGATGTTTGAGGTAAAGCCAAAGGAGAAGGTGTTGGGTGCTCCATTGACTAAGACGGAAATTCGGGAGCTTTTGAAACATTGTATAGCTAGTAATCGACAAGTTAATATTGGTAAGTTCATTTTGAGTTTTATAGTAATGAATGAACTTGATTATGTATTTGTTGTTATTGAATTGTTTAATTCACAAGATTAGGGGGTCGTTTGGTAGGGTATATAAGAATAGTACTGGATATGGTGTATTAATAATGCTGTGAAAAATTAAGCTATTTGAGCCATTGAATCCTCAAAGGGAGAGTAGTGATGATGATGGGGTTAATAAGTGTTATGAAATGTTGAAGGCGTATGGGCTTGGGGTGTTTGAGGTAAGGCCAAAGGAGAAAGTGTTGGGGGATCCATTGACGAAGACGGAAATTCAGGAGCTTTTGAAACATTGTATAGCTAGTAATCGACAGGTTAATATTGGTAAGTTTATTGTTGTTGAATGTAGTTGAATAAAGGTAAAAAGACTAATGAATCGTTTAGTTCACAAGAATAATAGTAGTAGTTGTTATGTGTGATTAGTAATGTAGGAATTATTATGCAGCGAGTAATAGTGCATGAATTGTTATGAAAAGATTGTCTATTTTATGGGAACTCTTAGTTTAGAAATTCTTGTGCATTTATTACAAATACCTGAGTTTATTGCAATGTTATCCTGTAATTTGTGTGAGTATTATTAATGCAGAATGCTAGAATTGATTTTGTTTCCACTTGTGGGATTATACTGGGTATGTTGTTGTTAGATTTGTTTTTGTTTATGTTGTCAACCAAACAACGGTTAAGTTATTGTGTTAGCTTGATAACGCTAGCTCATTCTCGTTCATGTCGATTTATTGCATGTCCTCCATTCCACCTGCCTTACAAGGACAGGACATAGTACCTAAGATAAGTTAGTGGTTTATTTGCAAAACCGACCCAAAACTGATTTGGGATTGTGGCGTAATAGATAGTTGATTCATTGTTGTTGTTCAATGGTTATTTTCGTAATGATGCTTTATCTTGCTATTTATTGAGACGAGGGTCTATAAGAAACAACCTCTCTACCCTACAAAGTCAGGGGTAAGGTCTGCGTACACCCCACCCTCCCCAGACCCCACTTATTGTTGGGTTACAAGGATTTGCAAGAAACGGAAATTACAAGTAACTGCTTATGTAAGAATTGAGATTACAATTCAACTAGAAAACTGAAAATTACAATATAACAATAAAACTGAAATTACAATATTTGTTGAACAAGAAGACCGGAAACTGCTTTGATTTTGCTGAGTCGAGTGTGGTACTCTGTCCTTAAGACAATATTGCCCCGTATGTATCCTTTATACGTCCCGGACAATTCGTCTCCCAAGATAAAACAGCAATGGAACAATTGAGCAAAGGAAACTCAAGAGCTACCGTGAAGAATATTGAATAAGAAATGATGCTTGGAAGTTATAGGAAGAACTGATTTTCTGATTGTATATTTTCGTGTATATCAAGTGTATTTTTCTGTACCTCAACAATGGTGTAAGGGGTGTTTATATAGGTGAGGGAGGGCTGTTTAATCGCTTCATAATGACCATTATTGGCCAAATAATGGCCATTATGGAGGTAGTAAAGCCACCAAAATAAATGGTGAAAGACCAACGGATTTGGCCATTATAGGAGGAGTAATTCACCAAAATAAATGGTGAATTGAGTCTGACGTTCTGTTCTGTCTGCCGAAGTTAATTTCGGAAACTTTAGGGACCAAAGCGTACATCTTGAAACTTCAGGGATCGAATCGTACATCTGAAAGAATTACGGTCCAAAGCGTATATCTCAAGCTTCGGGATCTCAAACTGCATTTACGGAAAAGTTCTCTCGCCCAAAGATAATATCGAAGGCCCACGCCCACGACCCGTGACCGTGACGTGAACCCGAGAACCGGAACCGAATCAACCGGACGGGCAAGGCGGCGGCGGCGTGTGGTCTTTCCTCGAACCGAAGCACATCTAGGTCCTCCCTCCTTTAAACACATGGGATACCCCTTGGGGTCCCAAACCCCAAACCAATTTCGAGTCTTATATACACAACAATTCTTTATTCCTCTACCGATGAGGGAGAATTGAACACAACACCACACTTTCCATGTTTCAAACATCTCACTTCGTGAACCAATATCTTTCATTTCTCAATGAAATTTGACGATTCTTGGCCCTACGGTTATCTACGTACTTAGTACATCATGCATGTGTGAAGAACCGGATTCTCCAACATACGTAACACTAGTGTTTAAGCCGTTAAAGTTGGTCGGCCGCAACTCCCGCCAAAGGCTAATTTCCAACAATCCCCTCTTGAAAGAGATTTTGGCACACTCACATGGTGTCTTTTCATTTCCAGCAATATTTCAGCGGACCGATGTTGCATAAGGAGAGGTAGCATCAGCTTTGAACCTTCCATAGTTGAATACCATCGGACTTACTTATTGCGCGGTGAACGTGATGTCTTGAACCGTCAGTGTTTAGTGTAAGCCAAGTCAATGGTACCAACACAACAAATTCCCTTACTCTCTTCTTCGTAATGTTTTGTCCGTTTTGGTCATGGACAACGTCTTGAATTCTTAAGTGCGTTCATTTTGAGGCGGCCCGTCCTCGCACTTAAATAGGTGGTCTCCTACAAGGTATCCTGCTATATCCCACTTCACAAGTGTTAGGAACCATTAAAAGTTTCCCAAGAACCTAACCTCAACTGTTGAGGATCATTACAGGTTTTGAAAACTTAACCTTTACCCATACTGCAGATAGCACTTAACGTCTATCGCGGGAACGACTTTGGATTTGGTGTTTCTTTTCAGAAATCACTATCCGAAGTGCTCATACTTCCAATGAAGCGGTCAATCGAACCTTTACAACTCCGCTTTTCCCATTGAACCAAATTACCGGGATCTCGGTTCGTAAGGTTGGGTTACCACTGTATTGATCCTTATATTTTGGGTTTTAAGCCCATTCCCAGACAGTGCAAGCCATCGATCCTTGAGTAGGCCGCTTTGTCAATGGAGTGCGCTATATTATCCTTTGACTTGATGTAATCAATGAATATTATACCCGTAGTGATCGGTTGCCTAATCTGCCTTATGCCTCCGTCGAATATGACGAGACTTGCCGTTGTACATAGTATTCGTGCCCTTCCTAGAGCCGATCGACCGTCGCAGTAGATCATTACCGAAGGTACGGGTTTTGTTCCAACACGGAACATCCTCTAAGAAGTCATGAAGCCACTCACCTTCTTCTCCCGCTTTGTCTAAAGCGATAAACTCCGATTCCATTGTGGATCGGGCGATGCAAGTTTGCTTAGAGGATTTTCAAGACACGGCCCACCACCAATTGTAAATATATACCCACCTGGTGGACTTGGTGTTCTCTATATCGGATATCCGGTTTGCATCACTTGTACCGCTTCTAGTACAATTTGGATATCTCGAATAGTGCGACCGTAATTTAACGTGTATTTCGTGTATTGTAATACCCGATTCAACGCCTTCGGTGATTATCACTTTCGGATTACGGGTGAACCTAGCCAACTTATTGATTGCGTAAGCAATATCGGTCGGTGCGCTTTGTTATATACATCAAACTACCGATCACTGTGCATATCGCTCATGGTATACATGTGCACCAAGATTTTTATCAAGCTTTTGATTTGTATCCATTGGTGACTTTATCGGTGAACTGTCTAACATCTCAAACTTTCTCAAAACATCCTCGATGTAGTGAGACTGAGATAAGACCAGTCAGTCAGACGTCTTAGAGATTTTAATCCCTAAGATGACATCTGCGATACCCATATCCTTCATGTCGAAGCATTGTTTCAACATGTTCTTAGTCTCTAGGATTACCACAGAATGCTTCTGTGATTAACATGTCGTCTACATATAGGCATATCATAACAAATGAGTCAGAGTTACCTTTCGTGTAAACACATTTATCACACTCATTAATGGCAAATCCTTTCGATAGTAGAGTACTATCAAATTTTTCGTGCCATTGTTTGAAGCTTGTTTCACCGTCTGAGAGATTTGATAAGTCGGCGGACTTTCTTCTCTTGCCCTTGAACCACGCACTTCGGGTTGGTCCATATAGATTTCTTTCTTCCAAATCGCCGTTTAGGAAGTTTGTCTTAACATCCATCGGTGTATCTCAAGGTCACGCAAAGTCGCGATTGCAATGAATACCGTATGGATGTCATCAGGGATACCGGAGTATCTGTCAAAGTAGTCAAAGCCTTCGTTTGCCGATAGCCCTTGACTACCAACCTGGCTTTGTACTTGTCTATAGACCCATCCGCTTTGTATTTGGTTTGAGTATCCACTTACACCCCAACGGTTTATTTCAGGAGGAAGATCAACCAACTCCCAAGTATGGTTATGCGAGAATGGAGCTTATTTCACTCTCGATAGCTTCTTTCCAGGCGGTGCTACGGAGTTGACAACGCCTTAGCAATTGTCCTTGGTTCATCATTAACCATATAAGCTACAAAGTCGGACCGAAAGAATTTATCCTTCCTGGCCCTTTTACTTCGCCTTAGATCCATCTCTGGAGTCTCCAAGTTCTAAGAATGGAACATTAGATTAGGATGTTCACCACCTCGAGATTCGCTAGATTCGAACCATTCAGATCAAGGCGATCAAGGACTCCGGTTCTTGAGAGCTTTGTGCATAACCGTTTGCGAGAGGTTATGTCTTTCTCCTTTCTAGGAAAGGTACTTTCAAAGAATAGAGCATTCCTTGATTCCATTATTGTACCCTGGTGGATATCTGGAATATCTGACTTATGCACTAAGAAGCGATAAGCACTACTGTTATTTGCATATCCGATGAATATGCAATCTACAGTCTTAGGCCCAATCTTGACCTGCTTTGGCTTGGGTACTTCAACCTTTGCCAGACAACCCCACACCTTAAAATATTTGTAGGTGGGTTTCTTTCCCTTCCATGATTTAAATGGAGTTTTGTCCTTACCCTTATGTGGGACTCTGTTAAGAATCGTATTGGCGGTAAGGACGGCTTCTCCCCACATGTTTTGTGGAAGACCGAAATTGATAAGCAAGGCATTCATCATTTTCTTTAATGTGCGGTTCTTACGTTCCGCCACACCATTTGATTGAGGTGAGTATGGAGCCGTCGTTTGATGAATAATCCTTTCTTGGGCACAATATTCCTCAAAAGGCGCTACATATTCTCCCCCTCTATCGCTACGAATGGATTTAATCCGTAGGCTAAGTTGATTCTCAACTTCTGCTTTGTAACGTCGAAACGCTTCAAAGGCTTCATCCTTACTTTTCAACAAGTAAAGGTAACAATACCTTGTGCTATCATCTATAAATGTTACAAAGTACTTGTTCCCCCCTCTAGTTTGTGCAAACTTCAAATCACATATATCTGTGTGAATAAGTTTTAGAGGAGCGGTATTCCTTTCGACGGATCGAAAAGGAAGCTTAGTAAGTTTTGCCTCTACGCACACCTCACACTTATGTTGAGGGTTTACGTCGATAGACGGCAACAACTCCATCTTTACCAGCCTTTGAATAGACTTGTAGTTAACGTGTCCTAATCTATGATGCCATAAATTAGAAGACTCAAACAAATAAGAAGAAGGTTCAACTTTATTTCCTTGACGCAATACAGACATGACATTCACTTTGAAGAGGCCTTCACAGACGAAGCCCTCCCACAAATGTGCCATTTTTAGTGAGTACAAACTTATTTGATTCAAACACTAGCCTAAAACCAAAGATTAACCAATAAAGGTCGAAACTAGATTTCTTCTAATCTACGGGGCGTCATCACTTCCTTCAGAGTGAGTTCCTTGCGGAAGTCATCTTCAGGACCACCTTTCCAACCCCTAGCACGTCAGAGGAAGCGTTGTTGCCCATGAGCGACTTCTTGCCGGAGACCGGAGTGTGCGTGGAGAAGGCATCTTTGTTGGAGCAGATGTGTCTTGTTGCACTGTGTCCACCCACCATCGCTGCGGATTCTCAACCAAGTTGGCTTCGAGCACCACGGTAGAGATCCTCAATCATGTCATCCAGGAGCGTGTCCTTGACGACGTTAGCTTGAGCCTTGCCTTTCGACTTGGCTTTCTGTTGTTGCTCAGTCTTGAGCTTGCGGCATTCCTTGATCCTATGACCAGGTTTTCCACAGTGATGACAGTTACCTCTGAACGTCTCCGCTGCGGGGGCTTTGCCGTCTTTGTGGAACTTCCGCTTGTTGCTTGTTTTCCCTTTTGCCTCAGCATGTTGTCTACCCTTTGGGAAGGTCTTCTTATTATCTTCCTGGATTTGCAGTTTGATAACAAGCTCTTCAAAGGTCATCTCCTTTGTCTTGAGTTTCAAGTAACTCATAAACTCATTCCATGAAGGAGGTAACTTTTCAATCAGTGATGCAACCAAAAACTGCTCGTTTGGCTTCAGTCCTTCCAAATCCAGGTGATGTAAAATCATTTGGAATTCCTGGATTTGGGACATCATCGTCTTCTTTGTCCACCATTTGAAATTTTAGAAATTTCCCAACGATGAACTTCTTAGTACCCGCATCTTGTGCGTTGTACTTCTTTTGATTTTCCCACGACTCTTTGGCGGTGCCAGCGGTAGAATATACCGTGTAGAGGGTCCGCCAAGCGATTCAAGATATAGTTCTTGCACATGAAATCGCTATGATTCCACGCATCACGAACCATCTTCATGCCGATTAACGACATGGATACCAAAGCCCTTCACCCGTTTCAAAGGCGAAGAGTCCATTTCATCTCCACTTGTGGAGGATCTTCCGTAGTGAACAGGGCCATGCCCATAATCATTAAGTAGAACAACATCTTTTCTTTGCCATATTTTAAATTCGATCCCATGAACTTTTCAGGCGATCATGGTGGTGTGAAGAAGTGGGTGAAGCTCCAGCGATCGGGAAGACGATGGTGTTGCGCCTTGAGCGATGAGCGGCGGCGGTGATGAAGCGGCGGCGTTCACGCCTTGGCGATAGCGGCGATGGGAAGGCAACAACGTTGCCTCGAGAGGCAGCGGCAGTAGCAGCAACATCGGTCATATTTCCAGCCATGTTATTGCAGTTACCGTAAGCAAAATATTGTCTTAAGTTGTTGGGTTACAAGGATTTGCAAGAAACGGAAATTACAAGTAACTGCTTATGTAAGAATTGAGATTGCAATTCAACTAGAAAACTGAAAATTACAATATAACAATAAAACTGAAATTACAATATTTGTTGAACAAGAAGACCGGAAACTGCTTTGATTTTGCTGAGTCGAGTGTGACACTCTGTCCTTAAGACAATATTGCCCCGTATGTATCTTTTATACGTCCCAGACAATTCGTCTCCCAAGATAAAACAACAATGGAACAATTGAGCAAAGGAAACTCAAGAGCTACCGTGAAGAATATTGAATAAGAAATGATGCTTGGAAGTTATAGGAAGAACTGATTTTCTGATTGTATATTTTTGTGTATATCAAGTGTATTTTTCTGTACCTCAACAATGGTGTAAGGGGTGTTTATATAGGTGAGGGAGGGCTGTTTAACTGCCCCCATAACAGCCATTATTGGCCAAATAATGGCCATTATGGAGGTAGTAAAGCCACCAAAATAAATGGTGAAAGACCAACGGATTTGGCCATTATAGGAGGAGTAATTCACCAAAATAAATGGTGAATTAGTCTTCGACGTTTACGTTCTGTCTGCGAAGTGCAATTTACGGAAACTTTAGGGACCAAGCGTACATCTTGAAACTTCAGGGGACCAAATGTACATCTTGAAACTTCAGGGACCGAATCGTACATCTGAAAGAATTACGGTCCAAAGCGTACATCAAGCTTACGGGATCTCAAAGCGTACTTACGGAAAAGTTCTTCGCCCAAAGATAATATCAAAAGGCCCACGGCCCGTGACCCGTGAACCCGAGAACCCGGAACCGGACCGGACGGGCGGGCGGCGGCGGCGCGCGTGTGGTCTTTCCTCGAATTGGGGTCCCAAACCCCAAACCAATTTCGAGTCTTATATACACAACAATTCTTTCTTCAGGGAGAATTGAACACAACACCACACTTTTCATGCTTCAAACACCTCACTTTGTGAACCAATATCTCTTTCATTTCTCAATGAAATTTGACGATTCTTGGCCCTACGGTTATCTACGTACTTAGTACATCATGCATGTGTGAAGAACCGGATTCTCCAACATACGTAACACTAGTGTTTAAGCCGTTAAAGTTGGTCGGTCGCAACTCCCGCCAAAGGCTAATTTCCAACACTTATGGGATCACACTGGGTATGTTGTTACTTTATCTTGCTATCAGAGCTTCATTGTTGATCATGTATACTCTGGAATTGGTTGAGCCAATTTTGAACAAAATGAAAAAAGAGAGAAATATGCAAAGTATTCTTTTTCCCCTTCTTTTGCGGGTTGTTGCTTCTGGTGGAACTGATTAGGTGTTGTTGATGGCATCTTGTCTGCTGAGGACTTGTCAACGATTTTATTTAAGTTGAATTCTTATGAATCCATTGCTCAATTTTGTGCACGCTCTGCTGATTTGTTCAGAACAAAATTTTCTTCATTCTCCCATGCATTTTGTACTTTGGTTCTCCCTCAAACTTTTGAGATTGACAACAAGTTGCGCTTTGGAATTTTTAATTGAAGCTTTGAATTTTATAGGTCGGGATGGATTGGTACATAACATGTTAGAGTTAATACATACCCATTGGAGAAGGAATCCTGTTTGTAAAGTTCGATGCTTAGGTGTTCCCACTGTTGATATGAACAACCTATGCCAATGTCTCGAGGTTATCCATCGATTGAACTATTATATATTCTAAAAGGGTTTTGCGGCTTGCCATCTACTGATCTACATTTTCAACATTATTAGGAGAAGACGGGTGGAAAGATCATACATAGAGTGGGAGGTATAGTTTATCTTTTTCGAGGCAGGAACTATGACAGCCGTACTCGTCCAAAGTACCCACTGATGTTATGGAAACCAGCTACGCCAGTTTACCCGAAGCTTATACAGGAAGCTCCAGAAGGATTGACCAAAGAAGAGGCTGATGAATTACGAATCAAGGGAAAGAAGCTACCGCCTATATGTAAATTGGGTACTTGATCTACCTAAAAACTCCTATTTATTCGTGTAGCTAATTTGACATTTGAGCTCTGGCTTTCATACAGGTATTGCATGTAGATGAGGTTATAGGAAACAACAAACATGTTATATTGTTGGTAGAACATTTGAACGTGTCACTAATAAATTGATGAATCTCCTTCGGAATGCTGTTCATAAAATACTTAGCACCACCTTCAGTGTTTCGAGTCTTCCTTATAGCCAATATATGTGATGTTGAACCATCGTTATCCAGCACCTTTTGCTTCTTAGTTCCTGACTACTAATAGCCTGTTTGGCTAAACTTCTAAAATCAACTTATTTTGAAAAGTGCTTTTTGAAAAAGTACTTTTGGTGAGAAGCAGTTTGTGTTTGGCTAATGAATTTGAAAAACACTTTTGAGCAGCAATTAATGTTTCTAGGTGAATTTTCTGAAAAACAGCTTTTGCTACCGAAAATCACTTATTTTCTCATTAAATCTTGGCCATAAACCTCACTTTTTTAATATAAGCACTTTTTGGATAAAATAAAAACTTTTGGCCTCTCAAAAGCTTGGCCAAACAGGCTATAACAAATTGTGATTGATGGAGAGAGTACTGTAAGGCTTTTGTTTTTGTTTTGAAGCAATTGAATGTATGCTGATACTATTTCTTAGTTTCCAATCTGTAAACCTAAAAGTAGAAAGACTCTGTATGTGGATTTTCTAAATCTACATGAGACACGTTTTAGTGATATAAACAAAGTAAAAGACAAGGTCCTCCAATTTCATCTGTGACCTGTCTGTTTAGTTAGGAATGTTCAATATGCTCTTTCTTGTGTTCTAATTCGTTTTGAAGAACTTCGATATCTGCCTCTGCAGCGAAAAATGGAGTCTACCTTACGCTAGTGAGAGACGTGAAGAGTGCATTTGAAGCTTGTCCACTGGTGAAGATTGATTGCCGGGGGATGCATGCAAGTGATTATAAGAAGCTAGGAGCTAAGTTAAAGGTTTTATTTATTACTCTTCTTATTCTTTAATTATACAATTGCTTGGTTCTTATATTCCAGTTTAGATCCCCTGCATGATTTTGGCTTTCGTTTAGGTCTCGGTATATGTATCTTGAGCAATTCAGCGATATAATTTTTTTCTTAATATCACTCTTACACATTGTTGCGCTACTTTAGAATCCTTCAGAGGTTACACAATTATATTGCCAAGAGAAGTAGCAAGATTTATAGCCTGTTTGGCCAAGTCTATTAGGAAGCCAAAAGTGTTTTTTCAATAAAAAGTGCTTATGTTAGAAATTTGTGGTGTTTGTCCAAGCTTTTATGGCAAAAATAAGTGCTTTTCAAATAGTAGCAGAAGCTGTAATTCAGAAGCTAAAAAAAGTAGCTTTTCCCTCAAAACACTTTTGGAACCTTGGTCATGCTCAAATTACTGCAAAATATCAGCAAAAGTAATTTTCAAATTGATTAGTCAAACACAGACGGCTACTCTTCAAAAGTACTTTTCCGAAAAACACTTCTAACAAAAAGCACTTTTCAAAATAAGCGGATTTTGAAAGCTTGGCCAAACAGGCTCTTCGTTTGGTAGGAGCTTGCACTGTGTTCGGGCTTGGATTTCAGTTCATGAGACATGTGGCCAATCAAACAATCTCAGATACTCTGATTAAGATGAAAATTTTCTTGTGAATTAGAGATTAGCAACTTGTTTGTTTGCGAAGTATCTAAAAGGTTTGTTCCTGTGGCAAACATGACTAAAGGATATCCACATCCTTGAAGAGAGAAAAGATCTATTGATCCTGGGCATACTCGAATAGCTCAACTCTTTTTAATACTTCTGTGCTTTTTTTCAAAAACTCCAAAAAGTATATTCTTAAGTTACGCATGGTCTTTGCTAATTTCTTCTTTCAATGACAGGAATTGGTTCCGTGTGTGCTATTGTCATTTGATGATGAACAAATATTGATGTGGAGAGGAAAAGACTGGAAACCTATGTACGGAAATGCCCCTACAATTGTGTCCTCCAGAATTGGAGGCGTCACAGATGAAATGAATACTTCAGAACGTTCAGGTATGCATGAAATACTGACACATCCAGGAGATCTACTAGGCCATTTCAGATTTATCTTGCAGTAACTTTGTTCCTTGGTTTTTTCCTATTTCTTGCTCTCTTTGATGGGAAACAAATAGGAATTTAGTCCTTTCTAGCTCTGTAGAAGGGAGGAAAGGAGAAACGGATGGGGTTTATTCAGAGCTTGTGCACTACATGTGTGCTTATTTTGAATTAACATATACATGTAGCGGGTTGCCTGAACGCAACTTAAATCACGTTCGGGATAACGTACACCGGGCGGAGCTAGAATTTGACCGAACCCAATAGATAAGAAATTCACTAAATGTGTGTCAAATTAAATTCATAACCCAATTATTAACACCTGATGTCGCTATCCTAAAATTTAGAACCCATAAGTTCAAATTCTGGCTCCGCCTCTGATTTGTACATACCATACATCTCAAAAGCAGACTGATTATATTTCTTTTGCCTGTTATTGCTGTCTTTCATCAAGAGTTAAATAAAAACCATAAAGATACTGCCAGGTTTTGGCCATGGGATCTAATGTTCATCTGTCTATATTCCCAAAGTTGTCTAACATTTAAGTTACCCTTTATGCAACTAAATGTCCATGTTTCAATAGATATACTATACTTGCTTATTACCTTCAACTTTTTCAAACTTTAGACCGTCCTCTTTCTTGCAGACTAAACCAATTTGGCTGTGATAGTATTTATATGTTTGTTTTAATCCGTAATGCAGGCACTGCCAAAGATTGTTCCAAACGAGATGCTAAAACAGGGAGCTCAAGCCCTAGAATGATGTCCCTATGGAAAAATGCTATTGATTCAGGCAGGGCACTATTGCTAGACGACATTGACTTAAAACCGGATGATCTCTTGAACAAGGTGGAGGAATTCGAAAGCATTTCCCAGGCCATAGAGCACACATATCCTGCTCTGGTTTTGTCCAGTAAGGGTGCTGCTGAACAGTCAAAACTGACGTGGAAAGGCAGTTCCGATGATGACAATGACAGCAACGATGAGAGCAGTGATGATGATTATGAAGATAAATATTACATTAACAGCTCATTTGAAGCATTAGAGTCCACAGTTCCTAAAGGATTATTACCAGTTGACTTAATAGTAAAGGAGTTTAGTGATGATGAGTAAATAAGTTGAAAGAAAATGAAGTAACTTGAATAGTAGGTAAAGAGCCACAAACAGGTGGATTTGTGGAAGAAAATGAAGAATGGAGGATGGCTCAAATGTGAAAGTAGGAAATAATGTACCTGAAATAGAAAGCCTTTTGCTTTTTCTGTTTATTTACTATTTGTCTGTACAGTTGTATCATGTATCATCTAAGGCTGTCCAGTGGGCCGAGCCATCTCGGTCCGATCCCCCTTTTAAAATACGGAATAAAAAATGTCGGTAGCGGGGTTCGCACTCGGGACGGAACTAGGGCTCGTCCCGACCCGATCCACACCCTTTGCAGAAATTAACTATTGCACAAACGATCACTTTCAATTTTAGCCATTGACAACGGCTAGTAATGGCCAGCCTCCCCCCCCCCCACCCCACTCCACCCCATAAACCCCCTATCTCCTTAATATTTATTTTTAATTACTAAGTTAGTATATTTACACATTAATCCTATTTCTCAACTATAAATACATCATTCTCCTCTTCATTTTTCTCACAAATCTTCCTACCATTTCTCTCTACAAGTCTAAATTGCACATTAAATATTATATTTCATTTGTTAATTTCTATCAAAGTTTAAAAATTGAGAGTGAAGTTGGCAATTAGCTTGAGGATCATCGAGCAAAGTTTTAATTTTCAACCTTGATTATACGTCGACGTTACATCGGCGTTTGGTACCTTCGTTCCTTCTTTTATTTTAAATTATTATTGTTACTTAATTTTAATTATCGTACTTAATTTCATTAACTTTAATTATTTATTTGCATAATTATAATGAAACGAGGTGGACATTTTTTTGGTAGAGGTATTAGGGGTAACATGAGTAAGGGTGCATCTTCTAGTAATCCTAATTACGATGATTTCACTCATGTAGATGAAACTGGTCTTTTTAATGTTAATATTAAATATATCATTAGATCATGAGTTATATTATGCATCTAAACTAGATTTTGATTTAGAAAATGAATTAGAAGATAATTTAGATAATACACCCACTAGTGCACCTCCATCTCAGGATCACACTGAGTCTCAGGCTGAAACTGAAATTGGAATCCTTCTTATTTTCTCTAGTATGAGAAGAAGACAAAATTTCTAAGAGTTGTTTAAAATTTGTAAGAGACATTCCTAATCAAATAGCTATTTGTAAAATTTGTCGCGAAGTTTAAAATTTTAAAATTAGAAAAAGTCAAGGTGAGATAGGAGGTTTAATGAGACATGTAGAAAACTCTCACAAAGTAAGGTATAACCAATACTTGGCTGATAAAACGGGTGTGCAAATGTCTTCTGAGTCAGGATAAGGTTCACATAGTGTCCCGACCAAGTACATGGTCGAATTAACCCGATGACGGGGGAAGTTATAGGTCCGAAATATGATAAACACAAAGATTGAGAAAATTTAGCAAAATTAGTTGTTGTCGAGGGTTTGCCTTTTCATTTCCTTCCTCTCCTGGTTTTATTCATTACATTCGAGAAACATATAATCCTGCTTTTAACAGTTTTTCTAGATCAATTATTAGAAGAAGAGTTGTTTTCAAATCTGCACATGAATATCCACAATATTTACGTTATGCATTGTATCATTTTAATGTCAAAGTGACTATCACTTCTGACATAGGCCGTAGTACTAATGGTAATGATTACTTAACTGTTACATGTCATCGGACATATCACAATTGGTCTATGCAAAATAGCATATAGATATATTGATGAAAGGCACACTGGAGTTTTTATTTCAAAAAATATTCATGAAATTAGTGAATATTATGAAATTACTGATAAAATTATGACTATTACATTAGACAATGCTACTTCTAATGATTATGTTGTAAAAATTTTAAAAACTCGATTGACTCCATCTTTTTCCCATATTTTTCATGTTAGATGTGCATGTCATATTTATAACTTGGTTGTAAAGGATGGCCTAAAACTTTTTAAAAACATCATTGATAAAGTACAATTTGCTATCAAATTTATTTTTAAAGGTAATAAAATACAAAGACGCAAAGAGTATAAAAAAACTTGTCATGATTGTGGATTACCTTATAGGAAAATTGCAGAAGAAGTTGCGATTATGTGAAATTCTTTGTATGAACAATTACTTGTTGCTCACGAGTATAGAAGACATATAAATTTATTATTTAACGCTCATAATCAAAATCCAACAAATATGCTTGTAGATGATGATTGAGATAAAACTTTAGAACTTATTGTATTTTTAGAGAAATTTTTTCTAGCTACTAAGGAATTTTTTTATATTTATTATCATACTATTTCATCTATGTTATTTTATATAGCTCTAATATTTTTGTTATTTAATGAATATATGAAAAAACCAACTTACGCTCTAGCTATTGCAAAAATATTTGTAAAACTAAAAAAATATTTTTTACCTATTACCATTATTTATTTTATTGGTGTTGTATTAAATCTTACTATTAAAGTAGACAGTTGTAATGCCCTTATTGAAATGATTTATGAATGCTTAGATATACTTCCAACAGACCCAACTGAAGAACCAACTAAAGAAGAAGTTATGTCTAGCATACAAACACAATGCAAAAATATGTATATGTATTACCAAGAGCAAAGTGCAAATAATTAACCGACTTCTGTACCATCTTCTTCTACTTCACTTCAACCTTATAAAAAACATGCAGTTTCTTCTTCAAGTATTCAAGGCCTTCGAAATAGAATGTATATTGGTTCAACTTCTTCACAAATTAGCGAGTTTGATGTTTATGTCTTACAAGGTGTTGTACCGTACGAAACAATTGTCAATGAAAAATGATGTGAAGATTTGCTGAGATACTGGAGGGAGAATGAGAAGACATTTCCAACACTATTAAAGATGGCCCGAACTGTGTTGATTATTCAAGCGTCATCAACAACTTCTGAAAGTATTTTTTTTGCTGGAAGGTTTCAAATAAAAGAGCATAGACACTCATTGGCGGAAGACAGCTTGGAGATTGCAATTTTATTCAGAGATTGAATTAGAGCGGAGCGTAAAAGGTGCGGTCAACCAGAGATCAATGAAGAAGAAGACTACAACTACAACGAAATCTTATACGAGGGAGCAGGAAGCGACGTCGAACAATTTGACCAACAACTTCAAATTCCAACAGAAGATCTTCAGGAGATTGTGAGGAAATTAGAAAGAGTATGGTTGATTATGTAATTTTTTTAATGACAATTTTACTATGTGATTTGCAACTTTTGAACTACGAAACAAAGTTGCAATTTTGAAATTGTATTACAAAAAAAATCATATTTCTATTAAATAATATAATATGCAATTAGCCTTGGGATATTTTTTCACTATTTTGTTCAATTATTGAAGTGTTTAAATATATATTTTTAAAAAAATTAAGTGTCTAGAAAAAAAATTAAAATTCCTCAAATCCCCCTACCCCACCCGACCCGTCTCGTCCCCCCAAATCTCGTCCCCTCTGCCGGCGGGATGTGGGACGGGATGGGACCTCTTCCCGGCCCGCCCTGTTCCTCCAAACCCGATCCCGACCCCCCACCCCGTCCTTCCAAATCCCGTCACACTGGCCACCCATAGTATCATCTATGAAAGTAACAAGTTGCAAATTTTGCAACAACATTCATGTAAAATAGTGAGTCATGTGTACCCAAGGGTGTAGCATAACATCAATGAAATAGATGAAAAATATGGGAGATAAGGATTGAAATCTAAGCAAAAATAAAAATATTAGTAGATGGTTTCTTCTTCTCTGATACTTAAGCAAGCTGACACAAGTATACCACCACGATAAAAGAAAATTTACAATGAGCAACGTGGGATTATAATACAGAAATTAAATAATTACGAAATTAATTAGCGAATATACTTTTATTGGTAAATATTTGATTCATTGGACTAAAAATGGCATATAGGTATAAAATATGTGTTTGGTTTAAGTTGAATAAAGTAAATTGGGATAAACTGTGGGTGTGTTCGGTACGGAGGTAAATATTTTCCTGAAAAATGAGTTCTTGGAGAACAAGCGAACTTCTTACTTATTTTCTCATATCCGTTTGATTAGTGAAAAATAAGTAAATTTCGTAATTATTTTCTCATGTTCGGTTGGTTACTAGAAAACATTTTTCGGAAAATACTCAATCAAACCCACACGCACTCCACCCCCACCACCCATCACCCACCCTCCACCACCCACCGCCTTCGAATTCTCTACATTTTCACCCACCCCCTACCCCACACCACCCCGCCCACCCCCAACATCCCACACCAACCCTCCTCACTCAAAATTTCTATTTCATTCATTTTATTTTTATAAAAAATTTATAAAAAATGAAAAAAATTTCTTACCCCCACTCCCGCCCTTTCCCCACCCCCACCCACACCAAAATTTTCATTTTTTTATAAAAAAATGATAAAGGTAAAATAAAATATATGAATTAGAAAATTCGTGAGGTAGGGGTGCGGGATGGGGTGGTGATGTAGAAAACCAAAAAAAAAAATTCAAACTTTTCAAAAACAAATTTTGGGTGGGGGTGGACGGTGGTGTAGAAAACCAAATTAAAATTAAAACTTTTTTTAAGAAAACAAATTGGTGGTGTGTGTGTGTGTGGGGAGTTGGTGTAGAAAACCAAAAAATTGGTTTGGGAGGAGGGGAGGGGTCAGGGGCTGGAGGGTTCGCAGGTTAGGAGAAGTGGTGTAGAAAATAAAAAAAAGTTAAAAGAAAATTAATAATTTTTTTGAGGGGGTGTGGGGTGCATGGGATGGTGGGAGTGATTGGGTTTTGGTGAAGTGGGTTGGATGGTGGTAGAATAGTTAGTTGAATGTGAGACTTGTTTTTTTTTTAGTTAGAGAAATTATTTTTCTCATGTTAAAAAAAAATTATTTTTCTAAAGAAATTATTTTTAAAAATTTTTGATCAATAGAATAAGAGAAAATTGAAAAATATTTTCCTCTCTCTGGAACACACCCTTTATTTTTTAACTTTTAGCCATTTTTTCCTTAAAAAGCTTTGGAGAAGGGTGAATGTGTCATCTTGTTGTTTTATCAGGTGATCACTGATCAGTAATCACGCTGTTGTTATTCCACATAAAATGTGTTATAAAAATAATATCATCCGAATTGCTAATTCTAGAATAAATTCCTTTAATTTCCATTTATTTTAATCAAATACTTAATACTATAGTTGAATGGTGGAGAGAAAAAAAAGAAACTTTGAATGGCTTCTGGTGCAACAAAGAGGAAGCAAGATGGATACAATTTAATGAAATCATTTTTCCCCATCTTCAGGGTCAATAAGGTACAATATCAATTAGCTTAAATCAATTTTTTTTCTTTTGGTAGTTTTAGATACTACATTGAGGTTATTTATTTTTTTGGGGATTTTTGTTATTTCTCCAATTTTGATTTCTGGGTTTCCCATCTTTTTTTATCCTAGCCACTGCATGGGTACAGCTCAGAATAAACAAAAATATTTGGAAAAATGAGACCTTTTTGATTGATTCTTCAAGAATTTATTCAGGGTATGCTTTATTTTCTATCAATGTTTGTGTAAATTGTCAATTATGTGTTTTTGGTTTACGTTTGCTTTGTCCGTATGTATTACCTACAGAGAGGAAAATGTGTTTAAATGTTGTGTTTTTGATACAACATTCAAAATATTTAACTTGACTTATTTATTTATTTATTAATATTGAATGTTAAATATACATAATATACACACGATATACATGTGTATATTAGGTATATTGCTCTCGGTTTCTCCATATTAACCGTATATGGTGTATATAATTTTGGAAATGGTTTAGTCTCCTAGTTTAGGTAATATTGTGGTGTAATTAGTGTTGTACACTTACCATAATATTTGTATTACCATAATTGTATAGTTAGTGTCCAAGTAGAATAAGGTCTTAGGAGTAGAATAGAAATATGATTCTCCTATTATGAAAATATGTAAATTGTATATATACTCTTTCAATTAATGAAAATAATCAAGGAGATTATTTCTTTCATGGTATCAGAAGTCTAGGTTTTTTTCCTCTCTCCCAAAAATTTCCGTCCGCCTCCTCCCATTTCCGGCGATCTGCCTCGATTTCCGAGCCATCTTTCTCGGATTTCGTGCCCGGCGGTCTCTCCTCTCCTCCAAAATTTTTCTTCCAAATCCCTCAATCATATATTGTTCTACCAGTATGTCTACATCAAGGAACATGTTTCATCCTGCCCTTGCAGTTTCTAAAATCAAAAAATAACATCCCTCTTGTTCTTGAAATAGAAAACGTCCAGTATCCGACGTGCCGAACTGTTCAAAATTCACACACGTTCGCATCAAGTCATCCATCACATAATCCTCGCGGCCCCTGAGGATACGGAGGTGCCAAAACTCGAGGATGATCCTAAGTTATGGACAACTCTTAATGCCACTGTCCTTCAGTGGATATATTTCACAATTTCTACCGGCCTTTTGCAAACGATTATTGAGCCTGGCGCTACGACACAGACGACCTGGGATAGGCTGCCTGATATATTCCAAGATAATCAAAATTCTAGAGCTGTTACTCTTGAGCAGGAATTCTCCCACGTTAACATGGAAGATTTCCCTAACGTTTCAGCTTATTGCAAAAGATTGAAGGAATTAGCGGACCAACTCCGCAACGTTGGCGCACCGATTTCGAATGATCGTTTGGTCCTCCAAATGGTTTCAGGCCTCTCCGAGGCCTATAGTGGTGTTGGCACTCTTCTTCGTCAAAGCAATCCTCTTCCGCAATTTTATTAAACTCATTCTATGCTAACACTCGAAGAAGCAGGCATGGCTAAAAAGGTGGCTACCGGTGCTAGTCCCGTAGTCATGATGACTGAGTCCACGGTTCATCCTCTCGGTTCCAACAACTCGGGCCAAAACCGCAACAACGGTGGTGGCAAAAAGGGACAAAATAAGAAAAATAATGGCAAGAATCGTGGCGGCAACACGGGCAGCAGCCGGAACAGTGGTGGTGGCGGTAGTGGTCCTCGCGGCGGTCAAAGAAGAAGATTTGGGCCCTACAAGAGCCCCTACGCATGCTGGTTGTGGGCCCCACAATATGGGCCAAACGATGGCGACCAAATAGCTCGCCATCGCGGTGGCTGCCCAGCAGCAGTCCAGGCCCAACATGCAGTGGCCCACTTTTAATTATCCCTCTGGGCGGAGGCAGCAAGCAGGGGTACTTGGGCCTCGACCCCCGCAGGCGCATCACGCAGTGGCCCCCACGTCTACCGACAATAAAGCCGCAATGCACACGCTTGAATTAAATTCTCCGGACCCAAATTGGTATATGGACACCGGTACCATAACCCACATGACATCCGATTCAGGTACTCTCTCGTCTTATTCCAATTTGAGCAACCCTTGTGGCATAATTGTTGGTAATGGTAATTCTGTTCCAATTCGTGGTTGTGGTCATAAAACGTTGTCTCCCCCTCATCCACCCCTTATCTTGAAAAACACCCTACATGCCCCCAAATTGATTAAAAACTTAGTGTATGTCCGTAAATTCACTACTGACAATTCCGTTTCTATTGAATTTGATCCATTTGATTTCTATGGAAAGGATTTCAAGATGGGGAGTCCTCTCATGAGGTGTGATAGTAGGGGAGATCTTTATCCTATCACACCCAGTTCCGGTCCATTGAGTCAAGTCTTGCCATCAACATTTGCAGCCATTTCTCATTCCTTGTGGCATGCTCGTCTTGGTCATCCGGGGTCGTCTATTTGGTCATACGCATAGTACTCCAAATTGTCAGTCTTGTTCTTTAGGAAAAATTGTTAGGTTGCCATTTGTAGACTCAAAATCTTATACTTTAATGCCATTTGATATTATTCATAGCGACTTATGGACGTCTCCTGTTCTTAATTCTTTGTGTCATCGGTATTATGTTCTTTTTTTGGATGATTATTCTAAGTTTTTATGGACTTTTTCAATAGCGAAAAAATCTCAAGTTTTTTCCATTTTCTTAAAATTTAGAGCATTCATTAGAACCCAATTCGAACGGGAAATAAAAAATATTCAGTGTGATAATAGCAAATAATATGACAATGGGGTGTTTCGGGAATTCTGTGCTAATAATGGGATCAATTTTCATTTTTCTTGTCCTCATACATCTTCACAAAATGGGAAAGCCGAACGCAAAATTCGTACCATAAATAACATTGTCCGAACGTTATTGATTCATGCTTCCGTACACCCGTCTTTTTGGCATCATGCTCTACAAATGGCTACCTATCTCCTTAACATAATTCCTTCTAAAGGTTTGACATATTCTTCCCCTTTCAAATTTTATATAATAAGACTCCTTCGTATTCACATCTTCGGGTTTTTGGGTGTTTGTGTTATCCGTTATTTCCGTCCACCACAATTAATAAACTTCAGGCCCGGTCTACTCCGTGTGTGTTTTTGGCTTTTTCGTCTAATCATCGTGGTTACAAATGCTTTGATTTATCCTCTAATAAAATCATCATTAATCGTCATGTAATTTTTTATGAATCCCAATTCCTGTTTGCTAAGGTTAGGACTCATGTGCCTAGTTCGTATAATTTTTTGGATGATAGTATATCCCCGTATATTATTCACCATTTTTCGGACGTCTCCCTCACCCAAAATTCTCCTGCGGCCCCACTGCGCTGTCACGAGCTACAATGCCCGATCGCCATCGGGTTTGAGGCGATCCACCTCGAATGCAGGCGGTCGATTCGACACCTGTTTATCGTAATGGGCCAGTAGGCCCACTGCCTGCTGGCCAATCCGTCCCAAGTCCAGAAAATTCCCGAAATCCGACCAATTCTTCCTCGAGTCATAGACCGATCACTCGTAGTCAACGGGGTGTTTTTAAACCAAAAAGATATTTTAATTTACATTCTAATATTCTTAAATCACCCTTACCCCGTAATCCCGTGTCTGCTTTAAATGATCCGAATTGAAAAGTTGCTATGACCGAGGAATATAATGCTCTTATTGATAATAAGATGTGGGAGTTGGTACCCCGTCCATCTGATATTAATATTATTAGGTCTATGTGGATTTTTGCTCATAAGGACAATTCATATGGTTCATTTGCCCGACATAAGGCGTGGCTTGTGGGTGATGGTAAGACTCAACAAGTTGGTGTAGATTGTGGTGAGACGTTTAGTCCGGTGGTCAAGCCGGCTACCATTTGCACTGTGCTTAGCTTGGCTCTTTCGAAAGCATAGCCTATTCATCAGTTAGATGTAAAGAATATTTTCCTACATGGTGATCTCAAGGAAACAGTCTATATGCATCAGCCTTTGGGATTTAGGGATCCCAAACATCCTCATCATGTCTGTTTGTTGAAGAAGTCCTTATATTGGCTTAAGCAGTCTCCACGGGCATGGTATACGCGGTTTGCCGATTATGTTTCGACTATTGGGTTCACTCATAGCAGGTCGGATAATTCCTTATTCATCTACCGTCGTGATTCGTCCTTGGCCTATATTCTGTTATATGTGGATGATATTATTTTGACTGCCTCTTCCGATGCCTTACGCCAGTCTATCATGACAATGCTCAGCTCTGAGTTTGCTATGAAAGACTTGGGTCCCTTGAGTTATTTTTTGGGGATTGCTGTCACTTGTCATGCAGGTGGGTTGTTCTTATCTCAAAGGAAGTATGCAGCTGAGATCATTGAGAGGGTTGAGATGTCATGTAAGTCCACTTCCACTCCAGTTGATACTAAGCCCAAGCTTAGTGCCGCGACCGGCGTACCATACGAGGATCCGACCCGCTATCGCAGTCTTGTAGGGGCCCTTCAGTATCTTACATTCACGAGACAAGATATTACGTATGTTGTCCAGCAGGTGTGTTTGTTTATGCATGATTCCAGAGTTGAGCACATGAATGCACTCAAACGCATCATTCGGTATATTCAGGGTACACTTGACTATGGTTTGCATTTATATCCTTCTTCGACGTCCACACTTATCTCGTATACGGATGCTGATTGGGGTGGCTGTCCGGACACAAAACGGTCTACGTCTGGCTATTGTATGTTTCTTGGCAATAACCTGGTCTCATGGTCTGCGAAATGTCAGTCGACTTTGTCCCGATTCAGTGCCGAGGTCGAGTATCGAGGGGTAGCTAATGTGGTCTCGGAATCATGTTGTTTACGTAATTTGCTATTGGAGCTTCATTGTCCTTTTCAGAAAGCAACCTTGGTTTATTGCGATAATGTTAGTGCCATCTACCTTTCTGGTAATCCGGTTCAGCACCAACGCACTAAACATATCGAGATGGACATTCACTTTGTCCGCGAAAAGGTTGCTCATGGTCAGGTACGCGTCTGCCATGTCCCGTCAAGGTATCAAATTGCCGAAATCTTTACAAAGGGTCTTCCCTCGGTCCTTTTTGAAGATTTTAGGGATAGTCTCAGCGTTCGAAGACCGTCTGCGGAGGGTGTTAAATATGCATAATATACACACGATATATATGTGTATATTAGGTATATTGCTCTCGGTTTCTCCATATTAACCGTATATGGTGTATATAATTTAGGTAATGTTTTAGTCTCCTAGTTTAGGTAATGTTTTAGTCTCCTAGTTTAGGTAATGCTGTGGTGTAATTAGTATTGTACACTTACCATAATATTTGTATTACCATAATTGTATAGTTAGTGTCCAAGTATAATAAGGTCTTAGGAGTAGAATAGGAATAAGATTATCCTATTATGGAAATATGTAAATTGTATATATACTCTTTCAATTAATGAAAATAATCAAGGGGATTATTTCTTTCATTGAAGAAATTGTTTATGTAATGATTGAAATTTTAGTCTTATATTGTAACATATTATCAAAGTAATGTTTGAAAGTAGTTTAATGAAACTTGATTATTTTTTTGGAAGTTGTAAAAAAATTAAGATTCCAAAATGTAAATATTGTTATATGGATATCAGGGGCGCAGGTACATGTAATGACGGTGGGGTTCAATTTATTGGAAAATTATACTGTGAAAATAGTGTAAATATAAACCTTTTTGTACATATATGTGTGTGCGCGCGTGTCTGTGTGTTGCTGAGTCTCAAAAAATATGTGTGTGTGTTGTTGAATCCTCTTAACACAAGGAAGCTTCTAGTTTAGTGGCAACTGGCAAAGTTGGTTCAAAAATTGTTTCAGGTCGCACCTTCAAATCCTATATGTGATATTCTCGCTTCTTTTTTGAACCCCTTAGTAGTATTTTTGGCTCATCCATTGAGGATATCATAGTGAGTTATAACCAACATCATTTGTAAGTTGTGACAAACTTCTGATGAATTTCAATCTATACTAAACCAAACTGTTTTGACTCCTTGTTTTGTAAAGCGGCAGGTGATCAAAACTTTCTTCTCGTTCTGTGGGATATGGAAAAGGAAAAATTTAATCTTCCATGAAAAATATGATTTCTTCAATTTGAGATATCAAGTAGAGTCTGAAGTTCTTCAATTCTAGCTATAGCTATAGGTAAAAGATGGTCAAACCTCTCTATAACAACATCGTTTGTCCTGATATTTTTTTTTGCTGCTACAACGAAATGTTGTTATAGAGAACATATAATATAACATAACATGAAATATCTGTTCCAAAGAAAACATGACAATTACAGTGCAATGTTGTTATAGAGAAGTCTGACGGTATAAACGCAAGCTTTGAACATTAATAGTTACAATGAGCTTCTTAACAGGACATAGTTGGCGGCCAGTCATGATAACAGCCACCCCGAGTTATTGGCTTAACTGGAGGTTCTTAATCTTGGGATCGGGGCTCCTCGTAGCTGTAGGAAGTTCAGCACTCTTAATATGGAAGTTTGAAGGTTCGCCTAGGTTGGGGAAAAACCAGGAAAGAGATAATAATGAGAAAAAAAAGGTGGGGTTCTTGTACAAAGACGAAGCTTGGACAACATATCACAAAGCAATCCATCCTGTCGTGCTGCTCATTTACAGGCTAATTGCTTTCATTTTTCTTCTGTCATTGCTCTCCATGGATGCTGTTACAAATAGTACAGATATATTCTTTTTCTATACTCAGTAAGGACATCTCCTTATCACTTCTCCATATTTCTTATTGGCTTGATTCTGCTTTGGTTCACTCTCTTGCTAACTGGCACCTTTGTTATAGCCTGTTTGGCCAAGCTTTTCAGAAACCAAAAGTGTTTACTTTTGCCTTTTATTATTTCCATGGTCATGCCGTTGCTATCTCTTTAGTTTTGCATTTTATAATTTGATTCTCATTCATAATTAGTTAAAATTTTAGTGTCTAAAGACAAGTTTCCCCTTGATATAGATAGAGCTATACTAGAAGCCTGATTATTTCTTGCAAGTTGCAAACTATAACTTAGAAGCTTTCGAAATCCTAAGATACTACTCCATCCAAACCAAAATAATTGATGTTTTAGCCTCTAAAAGTTGGTCCAGAATAATTGATGTTTCACAAAACCAAGAAGGCATTTAATTCTTTTTCTCAAATTTTTCCTTGACACATTCCCATAACCCCATGATAAATGTCAACCTAAAAAGAAAAGAAAATTATAATTAAAGAGTGTTCTAGTCAAAATTCCTCTTAATATTTAGGAGTAAGTGAATTCCTTAATCCATGTGCCCAAACCTAAAACATCAATTATTTTTGGACCGGAGGGAGTAATGTCTTATGAATTTCATTTTTACACGTCCAGATATGATTTTACATGCTCATAGCATGATACTTAGTCTTATCTTTTGCTTTTTTATTATTCTTTTTGTGCTGAACAGGTGGACATTCTCTTTGGTCACTATCTATTTTGGGGTATGTTACTCAGCAATTAAACCATCTTTACCATTCTGGATATGATCTGGAGGATGTGAATGTCTTGAGATCTGCCCCCTATTTCTTATTTTTCATGTAGATACATATAGAAAACGAAAATGTTTCTTTCCTCCTGCAAGGCATACTAACTATCTCCCTTGCTAAATAGCTCGGGGGATATTCTGCAAATCTTTTAGAGATAATGCAGCTATCTGTTTTATTTCTGTAGTATCCTGAGACATATTGTCAACAATTTACAACATTATCACTCTTCCGTTGCCCGTTTAGTTTCAAATTTCCCTTGTTTCTTTAACTTGGTTATGTTATCAACGAAATTCTGTAGTTAGGGTCTTCACTCTCCATCTATGGGTGTATCCAATATCGAAAGGGTGTTGCTGGTGGGAAAGTCTATTCTATTGATGAAGAGAGAAACGATGCTCCAACTCTTGAGAAGAATTCAAGTTTACCTGGCGTATCCAAGGTCTTGAGTTCCAATGAGGAAACTGATGATAGAGAAGCTGCAGGTTATTTGGGCTATGCCTTTCAAATAATTTTTCAGGCATGTTGTCTCAAGATATATTTGCCTCGCATTTGTTTTTTCAATTTGTGGAGTAAAACAGAATATTTAGTACAGTCTAACCTCTCTATAACGGTGTCGTTTGTCTGGATATTTTTTGGTTGCTATAGCGAACTGTTGTTAAAGAGAACATATCATATAACATAACATGAAAGATCGGTTCTATAGAAAAACTGGTTGTTATAAAGGGTGGATGTTATAGAGAGGTCTGGCTGTATTATTTTTCATTTCTTTCTTCCTAATTCATGGTTGGAGCGGGAACTCTATGTACTCAACCATTACCATACTCATTTGTGGCATATGTAACCTATTATTGTCACTTCCACATTTGTCATAGATATTGATTAAGTTAGTATTTTTCAAACTAATTAACTATATTTTAACATGTGTTAGGCCTCTAATAGAAATGCCACTTTTATTAGTTTACTGGTTGATCCAGTTTTATGAGTCGCTTTTACACAACTTATCATGTCTCTTTATGATCCTCTGTTTTCCTAGTTTAATAGCCTGTTTGACCAACCTTCCAAAATCTGTTTTATTTTGGAAAGTGCTTTTTGTCACAAGTGTTTTTTGAAAAAGTACTTTTGGAGAGTAGCAGTTTGTGTTTAGCTAATTAATTTGAAAATCACTTCTGCCAATGTTAGAGCAGTACTTTATGCTTGGCTAATGTTTCAAAAGTGCTTTTGGTGAAAATTATTTTTTTTAGCTTCAGAAAAACAACTTTGCACTACTCAAAACACTTATTTTTTTTCCTAAAAGTTTGATCAAACACCTTGACTTTCAACATAAGCAATTATTAAAGAAAAATAAACACTTTTGGCTTCCTAGAAGCTTAGCCAAACCGGCTATAAGTTACTATCCGGAAGGAAAGTTGCACCCTTCAAAGTGGTTCAAGGACAGCAGAACCTGCTGATAATCCATTAACTTGGATAATTTTCTTTTTGTTCTTTTGTTTTGATTTTGTTCGCAAACTTGTAGGTCTGTGCAGGTGCCGTGGTGCTTACAGATTGTGTTTATTGGCTTCTTATCTACCCGTTATTCACGCCCAATGTTTACAAGTTACGATTTGTAAGTTCTAAGAACTGTAGTTTCCTTAGCTTAGTTTTATTTGTGGTTTGTACATAGTTTAAAAGATTATGAAAATGTGTGCTTTTTTACTATTTTGCGTCGCCATTTATACATAAGTTGATTTTCTACCGATCTATACAGCTGGTTGTTGGTATGCATTCTGTCAATGCTGCTACCCTGCTTGGCGACGTGATTCTGAATTCTCTAGTAAGTTTGCATTCACAGGACTGGCTTAATCTATAAGCGTATCCTATGCAAAAATGACAAAAATGATCCTTTATCGTTGCTAATAGGTTCAAATTAGTCCCTCAAGTATCATTTGAGCGATTTTGGCCCTTTAAGTTTGCAAAAAGCAAGCACTTTTGGTCTCCATCAAATATTTACAAACTCTGATTGTTAAATTCAATATGAACTGTGAAAATAGAAAATATTTAACTGGGACTCACATTTGAAAGTACAGTTTTTGTAGTTTATGTTATTTTTGGTCTATTTTAAGAGCTTGATACAACTTTTTAATGTGCAATTTCTGTTATTTTTGGTCTGTAGTTTTTTATGTTTTGGTTTTTGAATTTTGGCGAAAATTCTTTGTGTTTCTAGTTAAATTCTTTTTTCTTTCCGGTTATATTTAACCATCAAAGTTTGGTAAATATCTGATAGAAACCAAAAGTATGGCAAACTTAAAGGACCAAAACTGCTCTGTTGATACTTAAGGGACTATTTTAAACCTACAACCAAAGATAATGGGCCGTCTTGTAATTTTCTCCCCGAACCGTGGCTGACATACTCTCTTGCTTCCTTCCAGCGGTTCCCTTTCTTCAGATTTGCATATTTTGTTCTTTATACATGCACATTTGTCGCATTCCAGTGGCTAGTCCATATGTGTGTCTCAAAGTGGTATGTTTGCTTTCGGCATGCTATTCATTGTTGTTTTTCCGGAAGTAAGAGTTGTTTGGCTTATGCAGTTACTAATAGAGCTAACTCTTGCTGCAACAGGTGGCCTTATCCCTTCCTGGATATTTCATCTAAATATGCTCCCTTACTGTACGTGTGTAATCTTTCTCGTATATGCAAACTTTACATCTATTTGAAATGTCTTCTATCGAATAGTTAAATGTCCAGATTCTTATGCTTTTAGTTATTGCAAAAATAGTCATTGATGGTACACAGAAATGAGCTATTGCCCCTTATAGCAGCCAAAAATGCTTATATTTTTTCCGAAGTGTTCATTTTAGAAAATTGAGGTGTTTGGCAAGGTTTTAGGAAAAAATAAGTGTTTTTGAGTAGTAGCAAAAGCTATTTTAGAAGCTTGGAACCTTGGTCAAACAGAGGGTCTATCGGAAACAGTCTCTCTATCTTCCAAGGTAGGGGTAAGGTCTGTACAACCTACACTCCCCAGACTCCACTTGTGGATGTTGTTGGAACCTTGGTCAAGCACAAGTTACTGCTATAATATTGGCAAAAGTGTTTTTCAAACTGATTAGTCAAACACAAACTGCTTATCCTCAAAAGTATTTTTTCTGAAAGCATTTCTGACAAAAAACACTTTTCAAAATAAGCAAATTTTGGAAGTTTGGCCAAACATGTTATTAGTATATTTAGAGTTGTTCATAGCTTATCATGTGCTTCATGCTCTTTGCCAAATGTGCAATTGCAGATATTTGATGGTTGGTGTGATTCACCTCCCTTGCTATGGTTTCTTTGCCTTGGTGATAGCAATGAAGTATTGGTTAGCAAGATTATTCAAGTGGTTGAGTAAAAAGCTATCTGGAGAAACTAAATGAGCTCAAACACCATCAACAAGTCAAACATATACACTAGTGTTTCTTAAACCAAATATCTTTTTTTTTTTAAAAAAAATCTTAGTGCTACTCAAATAAATGAGCAGCACAAGCTATTATATATAATCCGGGTTCGAGATCATCTTGTATATATTATATTTTCTTTTATATCCTCGAATCCAAACGAAACTAGAAAGAACATGGGAATTGCTCCTCTCTTCCTTTACTTGTACAATTACCCGTTAAAGTGAAATCCGCTTCAGCATCATCAACAGACTCAGAAGAAATGGAAAAAGATTTTATTCCCACATTCTTGAATCTCCTTGAGTTAATTCTTTCATATTGTTTACCATTCACATCTCTTTTTTGTTACCACTCAAGTTTATTCCAAGGGGAAATATGTTGCAAATGTGTATATCTTCTCTTTGATTTATACAATCATGGTTACAGTTAAAACTAATTCATGTATGCTCTTACAATGATTACCATTTGTCTCTTCTAGCGAAGATTTTAAAACATCACCATGTTTTCCATAATTGTCCTTTACTATTTAGTTCTTTGGTGGTTGCTTTATTTTGTTGCTGACTTTATAATGGCAGATAGATAGATTCCTTCCACTTTAATCAGAGGTTCAAGTTCAAGTAATGAAAGAAATTTACTTCCCCTTTAATAGGTCTTACACAACACAAATTTGGATTAGTCCAGCCAAAACAAATATCAAATATTAGGTACACCCCCCCCCACCCCCCCAAAAAAAGAGCAATTTTTGTATTATGTAATTGTGATCTTGTGCTAGTGTTTAAAACAAGGACCCAATAGAATAGTCCAGAACACCATCATTATCCTACAGGAAAGAGATATGAGTTTGTTGGACAGTTAGATCTAAAAGTTAAACTTTTTCAAATACTAACTAAGATTGACAAGAGGGAAATTTTACAAAAGTCAAATGCTAATCGTGGTGAACAAAAAGATGAGTAGAAATATTTCCAAGCAAACAAGCCCTTGAATATTAAAATCTTCGCGATAGATTTTTATAAGTAACAATAACAAGATATGAGAGGTATTCAAATCAACAAAGCATGCAAATCTTCGCAGATGTGATGCAGTATTTTCGACCCATCATCTACTGAGTTCTGAACAATGTGCTATTTCGAGGATTTATCAGTTAAAAAGAAAAGGTGCGCTATTCGACATTTTCAGTAGTTCACATATCAGAATGACAGAAAGAACTTCAATGTTAACATGCTTGATGCTAACTCTCTGGCAAAAAATGGAGGGAAGGGAATTAAATGGAGACAAATCCTGCACAGGGATGTCCTTTGTAAAGGAAAATAATCAAGTCCAATGATAAGATATTCTTGGCACAACAAACATAATGTTTAGGTGGATTAATATTGAAAGATGAAGAGAACTCTCCAAACACTGTCCCTACTTTGAATATGTTTTCCAAGTTGATGTTTTTTCTCCATCTTTCTGATAGTATTATGAGCTTCCCGGACCAAAAGAAGAAGAAAAGAAATAAAACTGGGCACCCGTTTGCTTGAAACCTAAATCAAGGTTTCACATTCTCCCTGATGAACTTCTCCAGCTGAGTAACTTCACCCGTCAAACCAGAAGCTTCAGCAACAATTATTTTGTTATGGCACTGAGAAAAAGCAAATGGTTCTCCTGGTACACCAAGCGTATATTCATTAGAGACATCTGCATCAGATACCGCAGTTCTTGAAGTACGAAGCTTGTCGCTGGATCAATAAGAAAATCAACAAGTTAAAAAAACAGACCCCCAGAAATAGCACTTTAACTTTTAAGGTTTTGCAGTGGCTATAATTCAGTGACCTACTGGGTATCCAAGTACATTTGCAAAGACAGCATGCAACAAAATTTCATGTTTGGGAAGGTTCTCTACACACAAGCTTGTTGCTGAATTAATGATATTAACAATTTATAAAGGGTGTCGCTTTCATTACCAAAAAGAAAGAGAATAAAGCATGCAACAGTATCTCACGGTGGAAAGGTTAATTTCAACACTTCAGAAGGCATTCTGCTTTTTGATGTGTTCGGATCAGAGTTATGCTTTACACGCACATAGTGTATGTATGCTTTGCAAGGAGATAGTGTTTACTCATGTACAAAAGACAAATTGGGGTTTGTTCCAAAAATAAATGTCACGCAATATGGACTCTTACATTTCTTTCTCGAGCTGTTTTCTGATGAATTCTGCTGTATGTGCAGTAATTTTGTCAACCTTGTTACAAAGGAGGAGCACTGGAACTTTTTTCTTGACTACACTTGCCTTAGTCAAGATCTCATATAAGTACCTGCATGAAAGAGGGATCAATATTAAATGCAAATTAACAACTGGCAATGTGAAGTAATATAAGCAGCAAATGATCAGTACTCTGAAGCAGGACGGCAGTTTGGTAAAAATTCCACAGAATCCACCACAAACACAACGCCAGCTGCTTGAGGCAGGAACTCATCTAGTTTCGGCCGAAGGCGAGAGTGCCCTGGGACATCAACAAAGTGAACAGGCTTCAATTTCCCTTTCTGCAGCAAAAACCAAAACAATGTGAAATCCCATTCACAGATACAGGAATTCAGTAAATCAATTTTTTTTTAAAAACTGACAAAACAGAAAAGTAAACCCTCGTCAATTAACAAAATCCATTTTTCCCTTCTAAAAGTGGAGACGACAAGAATGCTTGGGAAATGGTATGGCAGAAAAAGGGAAACAAGAGAAGACTGTGTTCAATACCTTGTCTTTTTCAGAGTGTAGTATAAAACTGTCTTCATTTGGTTCCATTGATGTAACGGTACCCTGATGGGCTGAACCATCTCTAAGCTGGTATATGCCAGCACAAAAAGATCAGAACAATTAGATAAACTCTGAAAAGATTTATCATAGGTCTTGTCAAAGAGTTACCTGATAAAAAAGATAAGTTTTGCCGCTTCCACTAAGCCCGGTGAGTACAATGGTGTTGGATACTGCACGCTTGAGCAAGCGAACTGCAGGTGCAGAAGTAAACAAAAGGAAACTCTTCAAATTTCAGCCTTCAAAGAAAGCCAAAATGGATGATCAAATAAACTAAAACTAATACATGAAACATTCACTGAGTTTTATCATAGTGAACAAATGTGTGAAATAGAAATTACAAAAATATGGCATCAAATAGGAGAAAAGAAGACGGAGAAAAACCTAACTGCGAGTCCCTCCTTGTGAACCCCCCCCCCCAAACAACCCCGGATTAGCACCATACTCAAAATGAGTCTAGAGAAAAATGATAGAAAGAGCCAACTGAACCTATAAAAAGTTTTACTTTCTTCCCCTTGTTAACAGGTGGGAAGTACAGCAATTCCTCTCTGTGTTTTGCAGTAAGTTGCAACAACTGCACGAGTATATCGCAGTATTTTGCATTAAACTAGTTAACTTGACTAGGCATAAATATATTGGATACATCATTTGTCATCTATGTTGCTCGGACTCTTCACTTTCAGTGCCGCACCCATGTCGACATGACATGGGTGTGGGATTCGTACCCGATTTGGTCAACCGATTTTGGGTGCTTTGAGTCCGGACAGATTCAATGATTTTTTTAATCAAAACAATAGCTAAGGTGAAATTGGAAAAAAAATCTGTCACTTATTTTCCATTTATCTCCTTCTCGGATTCTCCTCTTAATCAATATTTTCTCAAGTTTTTTCACATATATCTCATAATTTAGGTTCCATAACTCTATTATATTTAGATGAATGAAATATTTTTAGCCGAATCCCCATACACGTATCCATATCCCCGAATCTTAAAATTTAGATCATGAGGGATCCGACCTCTAGATCCGCACCCGTATCGGACACACGCACCCGAGTCTGAGCAACTTAGTTTGTCATACATATCAGGTTGTTTCAATCCTGCACTCTAGAAATATATTCATTGTGAACTATTGTGAGCATCTTATAACCATTAAAGTTGCAACTGTATGCATATGTCATCAGACTACTGCATATCCATAGACCACTGAAATTCACATGTCAAATATGAATTAGTCATTCTGTAAAGAAATTATGAGAAGAAAAACTCTACTAAATTTGGTTCTTATCAACATAAAAGAGTTTTCACGGAATATGATTTTTTTAATTAATGGGTTTTAAAGTATTATGACATAATCATTAAGAATACTTCATATAATTTTCCAAATGATTCTCTTCACTTTGAACAAAAACATAATCATTAAGAATATTAAAATAATTATCAGTTCGTTTGACTTTTAACACACCCATTAAATCCAAAGTAGAGAAACACCTTAAGTTTGCTTATTCTCAAAATACGAAATATTAAAAAGTCACTGGAAAATTAAACAGAGAAGTGAATAATAATATCACCAGGATGCTGAAAAACCACACAAAAAAATGGTGAGGAATTCATTCTCCTGAAAATTCGTCCAGAACATAGAAAGAAAGTGTTTCTTGCATCATATACGGAAATGATTCTGTTTTCAGTCACTGAAAAAAGAAACAAGGACATAAATGTCCAGGACATCATCAGCATAGCTTGAATTGGTCGCCGATGAATGAAATGAAACAAAAAGCTTCCAAAACAATAACTATTAACCGGAATTTCAATGAAAAGAAGGATTCTAAGAAGAGAAGTCGGACAGCCCAGGATGCTGCCCCACTACACTCATGTGGTCCTTTGGAAGGAAGGAAATAGGAGAACTTTTGATAGGATATAGAATGATCATGAACATTTGAGGAATAGCCTCTCATTTCTAGCTTCTTTTTGGTGCACCCATCGGGTTTCAACTTGTATAGAAGATTGTTTGTCGTTGATTGTCATATTATGTTGCAGATTCTCGACTTTTTGGTATACTGCTTGTATATGGAAGATTTTCCATTATTTATAAAATTACACACCTAATAAAAAAAGGAAGGAGAAGACTACTTTCTTGGAATGGTGACTAAAAATTCAATACTCAAAGGACTCAATAATTAGATCTCGATTCTATTTTTTTTTCCAACAAAAAACAACTCTAAAAAACAAGTGAGCGGAAATTCAATGTTCAAACAAATGATTCCACACCCAACCATGAAGAAAAGGGGAAAAAAGAATGTGTTTTCGCGAACAGTACCGGAAATTCAGTATTTAGAGAATGGATTCAACTTACTCTCCATGAAGGTGAAAAATAAGTATAAGAGTGTGCCTCTAGAATAGTCACAAGAAAGAGACATAGTAATTTATAATAGTCATACTTTGCTTCATATTATACTTATGAAGGCAAGAGAAACTTTAGTCGAACAGGCAGCTTAAGGCTGATCACCCGTAAACAAAGGCTGCTTAAAATTCTATCAAAACTGTCGAGATGGTAATATCATAGAGAATAAGAAGAAAAGAAGAATTTTAAGCGAATGTTTGAAAAATTGTCTGAAGAATGCTAGACAAGACGGTATCACTAAATGATCAGCAAAAATGCACCATTGAATGATCGCTGAAAGAGACAATAAGCACTCGTCAAGAGAAGGAAATTCTTTTGGGCAGACAAACGATGTAAGGCCGATTGCTAGTAAGTAATAAACTCTTATACCATGGGGATAAAAAGAGAGAAGAAAACGCTTATTGAATTTTGTTATTAGCAATATAAAAGATGACTCTTCATGTAGGAGTTTTAAGCTACATGAGATAAGGGAAGTTTAAAAAACCTTGGGTCTGGTATTCTCCATTTTTACAATTTTGGGGTTATGTTCTAGAAGAATGATATGATGAATGAAGATGTTACACATATAGTCAAAATATGATGGTTAAAAGGATACACACCAAAATGAAGGCAAAATTTTATAAAACAGTTGCGAGACAATCAATGTTATATGAGAGTGAATGCGTAAGCCTCTAAAGTCCAACATATTCACAAGATGAGTGCTGCATATGTAGATGCTAAGATAGATGTGTGATCAAATAAGATAAGACAAGATTAAAATGGCCATATTCAGCAAAAGGTGCAAGCAAGACAAAGAGGATAAAACGAGAAAAGGTCATTTGGGATGGTTCGGTTCATGTCCAAAATCGACTAAATACATCTGACCATAGGTGTGAAACCATTGTGACTGAAGGTGTTCAAAGGGGACGAGATAAACCCAAAATCACATGGAAGGAAGTTGTAAAGACCTACAATCTTTTGAATCCATGCAGGCTAAGTAAAAAATAGGGTGATAAAAGAAAAAGACTAATACTGGTTTAACTTCTAATCACGTCAGAAAGTTTATTTTAGATCCCTTGCTTTTGAGGAGTCTTTTAGTCCCGACATAGATGTATATGCCAGAAGAAGATAGAGAACTTCTAATACTTTTTATTTTTAGTTTTGTCTTATAGAATATTGAAATGAAAGGACCTTAAAAGTAGCAACATGAACACGGAGAATTCATATATCCGACATCAACTTGCTTGGAATTGAGCCGCAGTTGTTGTTGTTAATGTTGTTATCTTAATAAAAACATTCTTAACGATGATTTTGGTTTCCGCCAATAATATAATCAGTAAGAATATTCTACAACATACACTTAATGATTCAATCAATTATCACTTGTTTATATACAGGTCGTGAAAAAACAAGGCCTAAATCAGCTATCCAAACCGCAGTTCAGTAAAAAACGAGAGTGTGCGGTAGGTCGATGGCTAGCAAAACAGAAGCAAGCTATTTTTCCAAAAAATAAGCAAATTATGATGATTCATCAACATTAACAGAAGATTCATATAACTGATCCCAACTACTTTGGGATCGAGGTGCGATTGACTAACCGAAGAAGCCTCTGTTTTTGTAGCTTGACTAAGAATATGCTTACTGAGTTATGTAATCAACATTTTGCAATCAAACAAAGAAATGTAAAGTCCTTTAGTAATCCCACTCTGTTCTAATCTAAACAAGTTACAATGCTAAATGAAGAAACTTTGATTTCCTACCCTACTAAAATACAGAAATTAGCGACGGCCAAATTCCGTAGCTAAACAGAAAATTGGTAGTGGAAAACCAAGTCCTCAATCAGCTACCACAACCACAGTTTAGTAAAAGACAAGAGAGTATGGTAGGTTGATGGCTAGCAAAACAGAAGCAAACTATCTTTTAGAAAAATAAGCAAACTGTGATGATTCCTCAATGTTAAGAAGATTCATTTCATATAAATGATCCCAACTAATTTGGGATTGAGGCAGAGGCGGATCCAATATTTAAGTTCTATACGTTCAACCTTCAAGAGTCTTAGCATTGAACCTATTGTATTTTCAAAATTATGGGTTCAGACTTCAGACCTACTATTTGTTGCAAGTTTAGTGAATTTTTCACTTAAATCTATGCTCCACGTCGAAAATACTGGCTTCATATGAACCCGGTACTATAACTCTGCATCAGCCTCTGGATTGAGGTGTGATAAACTAACAGAAGAAGGCTCTATTTTTGTACTTGACTAAGATATGTTGACTGACTTATGTAATCAACATTTTGCACACAAACAAAGAAATGTCAATTCCTTTAGTAATCTCAATCTGTTCCAATCTAAACAAGTTACAATGCTAAATAAAGAAACCTTTGATTTCCTACACTACTAAAAAGCAGAAATTAGTGACGGACAAATTCTGTAGATAAACAGAAAATTTTGTTTCTAATCCCATTTAGCAAGGGATTATAAAAAATATATGTTAGTTACGAGCAATGGATTAGCAACGAAGTTCATATCTAATTCCAGTTTCTTTTTGCAGTGCCAAGTCACACACAGAAATGCGAAAATTCGAAGGAATTTAACACACACACATGAGAAACCGAAGCAAAAAATGTAATAATCTCTAACCCTAAGGGATAGTTTAGTTTAAGACCTTACTGATTAACAATAAAACGAGGGTGAATAATACAACTCCAATTGCAGTATAAAGTTGAACAGGAGGAATCTGATTGATGAATTCTTCAGCTTCATGTAACCATTGCTGCATTTCAACCTTCAATTGCTCCAATTTCTCCTTATCCATGTGTTTTTTCCCAAAATTCAACTCAATTTAATCTTAACCCTAAGAAATAGAACAAGACTTTTTTCAATTCGATTACAAAAATAGAGACAGATAGAGGAATGTAAATGGAATTGAAAGTTATCGGAGCATTACCAGAACGGCGAAATGCACCAGCGATCTAGAGGGCCACCGATGCCTGAAGAGAGTTCAAGTGTATCAAACGGGTTTATTGAGAGAAAAATGGGCTTTAAAGTTTGCTTAAGTTTTGGGCCTATGTTTACGAACAGAAAACGTAGCCCACGGCCCACCCAGGTTTTTTCTTATAGGGATTTTTATAATGTATAGTTGCTCATCAAAATAATAGCTGACAGATGTATATTTTTCGTATATGAAAATTAATATACAAAAAACTTATACATATTTTATATATAGTAGTGTATAATTTTTGTATACTTGACTAGCAAATGTAATTATTTTTAGTCCAAATATGTAACTTTCCATATAATATAAACTATTACTCCCACGGTTTAATTTTATGTGACTTATTAATTTGATTGCGTATAAGTTTGAGAATGTAAATAATATTTTTTAATTTTATGATTTTAAATTAAAATTCATATAACATACAAATAGTACCATTAAATCTTTGGTTCTAAAACATGTTACATTAAAGCAATTCACCATTGATGAACACTAATCTACGAGAAGCTACCAGTTTGACAACATTCAGAGAAAATGAGAGAAGATATTTTGGGGAAATTTCATTCTATTTCACTAACTACTCAATGAGCTCATATATAGATATATATATACACTTCTACTAACTCCTCTAACCAACTAAGAGCTGCCAACTTTCATTATCCATGAGAAGACGATTGCGTTGCATCTTTCCCACATATATATAAGATTTGTACCAATATTCTCTATACTTCATGTTCCATCGATAAATCCAATTTTGTTCCTTCTGAGAAGTGCAATTCGCATCGCTCGGCTCCATACTGAATAATTCTCCGATTCAGATAGCTATAGTGAGATTAACATAGCTCCAGAGTTATCATTTGAGCTCATAAATAGTGGATGATTATGCCCTAGGTTTTCAGGAAGAGTATTGTCAATGACTGCCATAACTGAGTTCTCTATTAGAATCTTTGAGTTGAGTTTAGGATCGATTAATCACTGATTGTGATTGTAATGCTCTGATATCATAAAGCAATTCACCATTGATGATCACTAAGCTACGAGAAGCTACCAGTTCGACAACATTCAGAGAGAATGAGAGAAGATATTTTGGGGAAATTTCATTCTATTTCACTAACTACTCAATGAGCTCATATATAGATATATATATATATACACACTTCTACTAACTCCTCTAACCAACTAACATTTGTCAACTAATAATATTAAATACTCTCTCCATTCCAATTTATGTGGCACTATTTGACTTGGCACGGAGTTTAAAAAGAAATGAAGACTTTTGAAATGTGTGATCCAAAACAAGTCTTATATAAATGTGTGGTTGTAAATCATGTAATAAAGTTAAATTGTTTCTAAATATAAAAAATGACATTCTTTTTGGAACAGACCAAAAAGAAAATGCTGCCACATAAATTGGGATAGGGGGAGTATTAACTAACAAACTAAGTCTTGCTAATTACATATTGACCCCTACACTTTAAGTAATCCCTTCTTCAACACTCCCCCTCAAACTGAGAGGTGCAAAAATGTTGTGCATTCCCAGTTTGGACAAAAGAGCTTCATGCTGAATTCTGGCCAGTCCCTTTGTAAGTATGTCAGCAACATGTTCATTGTTCATTTGTAGACATAAATCTTATTTCCACCAATCCCAATTGTATTAGTTGTATTTTTCTCTGATGAAATGACAATCCAGTTCTATATGCTTGGTTCTCTCATGAAATACTAGATTTGCAGCTATTTGCATAGCTGATTTGCTGTCACAATGTATGATGATAGTTGTATCAATCTTGACTCCCAGTTCCTTGAACAATTCAGTTATACATACTATCTCAGCCATAGAATTAGCCATACTTCTGGTACTCAGTATCAACTGAGCTTCTAGACATAACTCTTTGCTTCTTAAACTTTCATGATATAAGAGAATCACCTAGTTTGACTAGGAGTCCAGACACAAACCTTCTTGTATTGGAGCATGATGCCAAATCAACATCACAATGTACTGATAACTTCTTTGACTTATTACTGGAAAATAGTACTCCAAGTCCAACTTGTTTCTTCACATATCTCACAACCTTCAAGGCTGCATCCCAACGAGACTTCTTTGATTGATTTAAGAATTGACTCAAAGTTTAGACTGTAAATGCAATATCTGGTGTGGTAACTATTAAATACATCAGTTTACCAACCAACCTCATGTACATTCCAGCATATGTTAGTAGTGCATCTTCATTCTATTTGTTCACTGCATCATCATGCTCCTTAACCACATCATATATTCCTTGATACTAGCTTCACATTAAGTGAAAGTATATTTATGTCCTAGAGACAATCTGTATTAGGACAAATGTACTTTATATACATTCGTATTATTATTAATGGAGATTAATATTCTAGCATTTGCAATTACTGAATTATTAATTAATTATTTATAATATTCTATAATATGCATCCCCGGAAGTTACGCTGTTATTAATAATGTGAGATATTAATATTATAACGTAACTCTTAAAATAGCCTTGACTAATGATCATCGAGATTGGGATATCGATGATATGTGATAAGTCGACATATGGTCTGCATCACATCCTTAGAGGATGTAGTATGTCTCACCTACTACGAGTAATGACTACTCGTGATAGACACATGAATGCTTTAGAAGTATTGGTATACCATGTTGATATATTATTTGTTCTACTTGTCTAAAGTATGATCAGTGTGTGGGAGATAGAAGTCCTTAAACTTGAAGTCAATACGCACCTTGTCTACAAAGTAATATACTTTGATCCTGTCCTAAGCTCAAATGCCTTATAGGTTGAGATACAGCTTGTATTGGGTACATTACGATGTGGATTAAAGGTGGTAGTTGAGCCAATACTAGGATTCATTTCTCGAATGTATATTCAAGAGAACACTCAGACTCTCAATGATATTAGGTTGACTAAGTCGTTGGCCAACGCAATAGACATATTTAGAATATGGTCTAGTTGTCAACTAATATAGATTAGATACTATGATTAAGCCATTTGGATAGACACTTGACAAATCCTAAGCTTGATCGGGTGTGTCGTGAATGAAAGAATTTTATCTTACCATATAGAGGTTAAGTCTACTGGATTCGTGTAAACGTACTTCACATATTGAGCTCGTCTTGCGGCGCCATCTAGGAGTTCCACGTAGACCTTAATTTGATTAATGTCGATATGTGAAGGCCTGTAGGGTCACACTATGTCGATTGTCTTTTCGATCTAAGGATGTATTGAGAGGGTATTAAATATTCGATTTAGAATCGAGATATTTAAATGAATAATGATTGTTTTAATTAAGTCAAAATTAGATTTTGGATTTAGTTAAGAATGTGTGGAAAATAAATCGAGACAGTGTAGGGACACGTTAAGCGCTGCGGCGCCCACACCATAGGGCCGCGACGCTAATGACCTAATATGTCTCGATTTATGGGCCAGGCCCAAGGTCAAACCCTGATCCGGTTTGACCTAATTTTCACCTATAAATACAGACATTTATTTCATTATTCAACACACCAATTTTCAGATTATTAGAATCAAAATACGCTTTCGAACCTCTGTCGGATTTCCTAGCTTTCCAAAAGAGAAATACATTGAAGCTTGGAGCTTGCAATCGAAAGGGCTTTCACGTGCGAACCCACAGTTGATAAAGATTCTAGATAATACAATATGTAAGTGTTCATATTTTATGTTACAGATTTTTTATTGTCATATTAACCATACCAGAAGTAACTATTGGGGTAAGTAAGAATAAAATTTTAAACTTTCATTGCGCCTTACTTATGTGTTTTGAACCCAACAAAAACCCTATAGTGGTATCAGAGCCCAGGCTGGTTCAATGGTTATATAACAATTGAATAACATAATAATATGGGTTAAACATAAAATTGGATTAAAACAAGGCTTCTTGAAATCCTACATGTCTTGACCGAATGTTAACCTTTTGATATCACCCTAAATTATCTCCTACGCTAACTCGAGGAAGTCATTCCACTCTAACTCGAACTAAGCCAAAAGTGTGTTGTTCGGCTCATTGCACGGTGCACGGCAAAGAACGGATAAGAACAGATGATGGTCGATATGTGCGTTATTGATAATGGTGGGTGATGATAAAAGATCTGTGATTTGATCCCTAAATTGGATTTAGGGCTCGAACGATTTTGAAAAATCAACACATAAACATTTTGTCAGGACATCGGCGTCGCGACTCTTGCTAGGATTTTCAAGGCGGCGTCGCGGCTCCATGGTGGAGCGCCGCGGCGCTAATGCTTCGTTTCAAAATTTTGACTTACTGGACAGTAGGCACCGCGGCTCCATGGTGGATAGGGGTGAGCACGGGTACAGGGTACCCAGATTCCCGATCGGAACCGACACTAACGGGTAGGTTCCGGGTAGATATATTATAATAACGGGTAGGGTTCGGGTAGTAAAATTAGGAACCGATCAATGTCGGGTCCAGTTCCAATTCTGGCAAATAGAGACAGAGTACCCGGACCCGGAACCGATATCCGGAACCTATAAAATATTAAATATTTTAATTTTTTTTAGAAATATTTGGACCACTTTTAACTTTCTCCAAAATTATTTGTTGCACGCCTGCACATTGATTTTCCCCACCCCAAGACGTAAATATTTTAGCTTTTTCACCCCTTTATTCTAGAATACTCTTTGTGCCTTAAGAGAAAACACCCAAAACTCTCTCAATAACAACGGCGTTTTAGCTACACCACCGAGCTTCATCGTCGTCGTTGTTGAAGCTTTCTCTCAGGTACTTTCATCGTTGTCGTCATTGAAGCTTCACCTTTGCCTCTTTCTCTCCTTTGGTTGTGTTCACGTCATTCCTAAAATGCATATGGGTTCATATCTAACTCTTCGATTTCTTTTTAATATCATATGCTTCGTTTCTATTTGATACTCATCTTCAATTTGTATTACTTTTTATTTGAAATGTAAATCTATTTTTAAAATTTGTGTATATTTTGTAGTTGTGAAGATGAAATTTAGGGATTTACTAGTATAATAAAGCTTTTCTTTTGTATCGAAGAGCTTATGAACACGAAAATAAGTTTAATTCAGATATTTTCAAATTTATTTTGAAATCAACACGTTCAATTAATTGAGTGTCAAATTTAGCTTGCAATTTTAGGTTTTGGTAACAGAATTAGCTTTTCTACAATGAATAAGTTTTCTAAAACTTCTTATAAGGGTACTAAAAACTCCGATTGCAGGCTAAAAATTACTTTATGAAATTATTTTACAACTCTTTTTTATTCTCATATGCTTAAAAATTGTTGCTTAATTTGTATTTTTTATTTACAGGGTACCCGGGCAGGGTCCGGGTAGGTTCCGGGTAATGATTGCTACGGGTAGGTTTCGGGTAGTAAATTTAGGAATCGATCTTTTACCGGGTAGGGTCCGGGTAGTTAAAAAATGTTAGGGTACCCGGACCCGCTCACCCCTAATGGTGGAGCGCTGCGACGCTAATTCATTTGCAGAAGTCGAAATGTTTCTGCCCTTGCAGCGTCGCGGCTCCATGGTGGAGCGCCGCGGCGCTAATGCATTTACAAAATTTGAAAGGCTTCTTCCTCAGTGGCGTCGCGACCCTAATGATTAGCGTCGCGGCCCACCTGTCCAGAAAAAAAAATCCAGAGTTCAGAATGTTTAACCCAAGATTATTATAATACATTATATTATTTGATAAGTATATTGTTTATGTGCTAAATGTCAAATCATTTGTCATTTAAATTACTAGAATAGCGTCCGATATAAATGTCTGGGTAGGCGGCGCCCAGTATTTGATTAAACCATCTTATATCATGCATATTGGGTTGACGGTTCCCAATTATATGTGTCATTAGTTTTGCATGATATTGAGATGTCATATTGGATATGGCGTAAAATAGTTGATCTTGGTTAAAACCCTGAATTAAAATGTTCCCCAAAATTTTGAATACAAGTCTAAAATAAAACGTATCGTCCATTATAATTGTTAGAGTGCAAAATTCTTTTCGGTGATACGAGTATTTATGCCAGTCTACGAGGACCCAATCTCTTTCATAGATGTGTTTTAAATGTAAATGCAAACGATAAAATTTTGTGGGTATTTACACCAAAGTGTTTGCTCACAAAGGCCAAATTTACATAGATACATAAACACAGTCGTGTAATGAGGTTGACTTGCTTTGACAAATCTTAGCGCCAAAGTGTCGGACTAATCTAAGGACGCAAGATTGGATATATTATTTGATCAACCAAGAGTTGCAAATAAGTTTTGCAATTGATTTAGAACCTACCAAGATGTGTTATTGAAGTTATCAGCCAAAGCAAACGCGGAGATAGCATAGGCTTGGATCTTGGCCCATTATGACCTTAATTAATATAGGTCTGTATTCTACCATGGGGTCGTAGAAGTATGTTAAAATAGTGGAAGCTAATTAAACAAAAGGCCATGTTGATTAGCCTAAACGAATGTGTATAATAGGAAATAGATTTTGAGTTTGATTTCCAATCTATCTAATTCTTCAGATTATCAAAGATGTCGAGCTTATCATTGAAAATGTTGATTGAAATGAACAAACTTACTGGACCTAACTACCTTGACTGGCTGAGAAATTTGTGAATAGTGCTGAGACAAGAAAAATAGAATACGTGTTGGACATGGTGTTCCCAACAGTCCCTACGACATACTCTGCTGAATATGCCTTTTTTGATAAGGATGCTTATAAAAAATACATAGATGATTCCACTTCAGCACAGTGCGTGATATTGTCTTCCATGTCTATGGAACTTCAGAGACAACATGAGAACATGGGTCCCAATGAGATGCTCGAACACTTGAAGAGTCTTTATGACTCACAATCCCAGACTATGGAATATGAGTTACTGATAGAACTTTTCAAGTGTAAGCTCAATGAAAGGGGTCAGGTTTCGCAGTATGTGTTAAAGATGATAGGGCTGATAGAGAGGCTTGCTTCAATTGGAACGAAGCTAGAAAAGAATGTCGCTACCACCCTCATCCTAAACTAACTTCCCCGTTTCTTTGAAAACTTCATAGTGAATTTTAATATGAATGGAATGAGGGCGAGTCTGCCAGAAATGTACAACATGCTCAAGACCTTTGAGTCTTCCACTTCCAAAGGCAAAGTTGTGCTCATGGTGAGCTCTACTAGCCGACCCAAGCCGAAAGTTAAGGAATGGCAGAAGAATAAGGGCAAAGCAGTCGTTGCGCCCTCAGCTATGAAGCCTAAGAGAGGTGTAAAGAAAAAGAAGGTGAATCCGGGTAAGGATGTATGCCTCAACTGAACCAGAAGGGGCATTGGAAGAAGCACTGCACGACACCAGGAGGAGGAAAAGCACCAAGTGTTTCTACCTCTGGTGGACAAGGTATGTACGTCATTAAAATAAATATGTCTATAAATAACTCTCATTCCTGGGTATTGGATACCGTTTGTGGCTCACACATTTGTACAAATGTGCAGGGGCTAACTGATAGCAGGAAGGTTGGAACAAGGGAGGTAGACATACGCGTTGGAAATGGAGCACGAGTGGATGTTGAGCGCGTAGGAACTTATAGATTAAATTTGCCTTCTGGCTATTGTTTAGTGTTAAATGATTGTTACTATGTATCCTCGTTAACGAGGAATATCATTTCTATCCCTGTTTTGGACATTGAGGGTTTTTCCTCATATATTTATAATGTCAGTCAAGTAATGTCTTTTGATAATGTTATATATGGAACTGCTCCTCTTGTGGATGGATTATATACACTAAACTGTAGTCGAGAAATATTCAATGTACAAAATAAACGAGCTAGGATAAGTAATAGAAACTCTACCTACCTATGGCATTGCAGACTTGGTCATATCAACGAATCAAGGATAGCAAGGTTGAGGAAGTTAGACTAACTCGAACCATTTGACTTGGAGTCTTATGGTAACTGTGAATCTTGCTTGAGAGGAAAGATGACCACTAAGCCATTTTCAGGAAAAGGTGTGCGAGCCAATGAGGTGCTTGAGTTGGTCCATACTAATGTATGTGGACCATTTTCGACTTAAGCTAAAGGAGGTTTCTCATACTTCATCACTTATACTGACGACTTCACAAGGTATGGATATGTATATCTTATGAGACACAAATCCGAGACTTTTGAGAAGTTCAAATAGTACAAGTCGGAAGTAGAGAAGCAACTTGCAACAAGTATCAAAACCCTTCGATCGTATCGAGGAGGTGAATACTTGAGCAAGGATTTTCTAGATTACTTAATGCTACATGGAGTCCTATCATAGTGGACACATCTCGGAACACTACAGATGAATGGTGTTGCCGAAAGGAGAAACCGAACCTTATTAGATATGATTCGATCCATGATGATTTCATCAGCTCTACCGACATACCTTTGGGGACATGCTATACAAACCTCAATATATGTTCTAAACATGGTTCCTTCCAAGTCAGTAGAAAAGACACCCTATGAGATATGGTGTGGCAAGAAGCCAGCTCTTAAACATATGAGACCCTGGGGGTGCCCTGCATATGTTAAGAAGATGCTCACTGATAAGTTGGAATCCAAAAGTGAGAAATGTTACTTCGTGGGGTATCCAAAGGAAACTAAGGGATACAACTTCTATCTTCTTGGAGAACGTAAGGTCATTGTTTTCAGGAAAGCAATTTTCCTTGAAGATGAATATGTCTACAAGGAACATAGTTGCACAGAGATAGAACTTGAAGAAATTCAAGAACCACAAGAAAACACAGAAATTGAACCCTTATCGAATGACCTAAACAAGGATTCAGTGGGAGTATCTGGTGAAGATTGGGTACTTAGAGTACGCCCTTCAGCCAGTGGGAGTGCTGTGAGAGATAGTGCAGAAATGCAAGGCTCTCATACACAACCAATGGAAGGTGATAGAATGGATGTACATCATTCCATTCAGGAAATACATGAGAATGACATTCCTGAAAGCTCTCAAGGTGATGGATTGTCCAGCACACAAAGACCTTCTCACAATCAGAATGCAACAAACACTGAAACGCAGAATAATAAACTATGTAGGACCACTAGGACTCATCGTTCGCCTGAAAGACTTAATCTCCTTGTTGAAACGCACAATGCGATAGATATTTCTGATGACGATGAACTTACAACCTACAGCGAAGTTGTGTTAGATATTGATTCCCAGAGATGGCAAGAAGCCATGAAATCTAACATGGACTCGATGTACATAAATCAAGTTTGAAACTTGGTTGATTTGCCAACAAGGGTTAAACCCATAAGATGCAAATGGGTCTTCAAGAAGAAGATTGATGCATATGGCAAGGTACAGACTTATAAGGCAAGATTGGTGGCTAAAGGTTATAATCAACGGCCTGGGTCGATTATGATGAAACATTTTCACCTGTTGCGAAAATTAAGTCCATTCGAATTTTGCGTGCAATAGCTGCATATTATGACTATGCCATTTGACATATGGTCAAAACTGCTTTCCTCAATGGTAATCTAGTTGAGGAGGTGTATATGAAACAACATGAGGGTTTTTCGCTTGAGTCCAAACCAAATATTGTATGCAAGCTACAAAAGTCCATTTATGGGCTTAATCAAGCCTCGAGGAGTTGGAACATTTACTTTGACAAGGCTATCAAGTCATTTGATTTCGTCAGAAGCAAAAAGGATCCCTGTGTTTATAGTAAATGCAAGGATGGTAGTATTAACTTCATTATTATATATGTAGATGACATATTGATAATGAGAGATAATAAGACTCCTGAAATCAGTTAAAGAATTGTTGTCTAGTATCTTCATGATGATGGATTTAGGTGAAGTCTGCTACATTCTGGGAATTAGGATCTATAGAGATAGACCTAATAGATTGTTGGGGCTGTCACAGTCAGTCTATATAGACAAAGTGCTTAGACATTTTTCTATGGAAAATTTCAAGAAATGCGGTCTACCTATGGGACAAGGCGTCAAGTTATCTAAGAAGGATAGTCCTTCTAATACTATAGAACTTGAACGCATGAAAAGGATCCCATATGTTTCGGTTATAGGATCAATCATGTATGCCATGACCTGTACTAGGCCAGATGTGGCCTTTGCACTTAGTATGACTTGCAAATTCCAGCAGAATCCTGGGGAAGAACACTAGAAGGCAGTCAAGAGTATTCTTAATTATCTTAGACGAACTAAAGATTACTTCTTAGTCTATGGTGGGGAAGAAAAACTAGTTGCTACTGGGTACACTAATGCTAGCTTCCAGACGGATCTTGATGACTACAAATATCAGTCTGGGTACACGTTCATTTTCAATGATGGAGCAGTAAGCTGAAAAATTTTCAAACAAGCTACAACTGTTGATTCAACAACAGAAGCTGAGTACATTGCTGGATCGGAAGCTGGTAAAGAAGTTGTCGCAATTTCTGAGTTCCTGAAGGAACTAGGGTTGTTCCAAGTACCACTTGTCCAATAACAATTTATTGTGACAACACTGGTGCGATTGCGCAAGCTAAGGAACCAAGATCAACAAACAGAAACAAGCATGTACCAAGGAAGTACCACATACTCAGGGAGATGGTGGAGACTGAAGAGATTAGATTAGATTATGTTCCCATAGACGATAATCTAGCTGACCCATTCACTAAACCATTAAGCTTAGTCAAGCATAATAGTCATTTTGAGAATATGGCATTAGATATGTCAGAGATTGGCTCTAGGCCAAGTGGGAGATTAAAAGTATATTTATGTCCTAGAGACAATCTGTATTAGGACAAATGTACTTTATACACATTCATATTATTATTAATGGAGATTAATATTCTGGCATTTGCAATTACTGAATTATTAATTGATTGTTTATAATATTCTATAATATGCATCCTTGGAAGTTACGTTGTTATTAATAATGTGAGATATTAATATTATAACGTAACTCTTAAAATAACCTTGACTAATGATCATCGAGAATGAGATATCGATGATATGTGATAAGTCGACATGTGATCTGCATCACATCCTTAGAGGATGTAGTATATCTCGCCTGCTACGAGTAATGACTACTCGTGATGGACACATGAATACTTTGCAAGTATTGGTATACCCTGCTGATATACTGTTTGTTCTACTTGTCTAAAGTATGATCAGCGTATGGGAGATAGAAGTCCTTAGACTTGAGGTCAATACGCACCTTGTCTACAAAGTAATATACTTTGATACTGTCCTAAGCTCAAATGTCTTATAGGTTGATATACGACTTGTATTGGGTACATTACGATGTGGATTAAAGGTGGTAGTTGAGCCAAGATTAGGATTCATTCCTCGAATGTATATTCGAGAGAACACTCAGACTCTCAGTGATATTAGGTTGACTATCGTTGGCCAACGCAATAGACATATTTAGAATATGGTCTAGTTGTCAACTAATATAGATGAGATACTATGATTAAGCCATTTGGATAGACACTTGACAAATCCTATGCTTGATCGGGTGTGTCGTGAATGAAAGAATTTTATCTTACTACATAGAGGTTAAATTTACTGGATTCGTGTAAACGTACTTCACATATTGAGTTCGTCTTGCGGCGCTGTCTAGGAGTTCCACGTAGACCTTAATTTGATTAATGTCGATATGTGAAGGCATGTAGGGTCATACTATGTTGATTGTCTTTTCGATCTAAGGATGTATTGAGAGGGTATTAAATATTTGATTTAGAATCGAGATATTTAAATAAATAATGATTATTTTAATTAAGTCAAAATTGGATTTTGGATTTAATTAAGAATGTGCGGAAAATAAATAGAGACAGTGTAGGGCCACGTCAAGCGACGCGGCTCCCACACCATATGGTCGCGACGCTAATGACTTAATCTGTCTCGATTTATGGGCCAGGCCCAAGGTCAAACCCTGATCCGATTTGACCTAATTTTTCACCTATAAATACAGACATTCATTTCATTCTTCAACACACCAATTTTCAGATTATTATTCTAAGTCTTAGAGACTTAGAATCAAAATACACTCTCGAACCTCTGCCGGATTTCCTAGCTTTCCAAAAGAAAAATACATTGAAGCTTGGAGCTTGCAATCGAAAGGGCTTTCGCTTGCGAACCCAGAGTTGATAAAAAATCCAGATAATACAACATGTAAGTGTTTATGTTTTATGTTACAGGTTTTTTATTGTCATATAACCATACCAAAAGTAATTGTTGGGGTAAGTAAGAACAAAATTTTAAACATCCGTTGCGCCTTACTTATGTGTTTTGAACCCAACAAAAACCCTACATTAAGATCCAGTGATGTTGTATATGGTTTAGCAGCACTCAGCCCTGCTTCTGATATAATATCTAAGGTATACTTTCTTTGGTGCATCACAATCTCTTTATCAGACCTTGCAAACTCAATCCCCAAAAAATACTTGAGTTCACCTAGGTCCTTGATTTTGGAGGTCTTCTGCAGAATAGTCTTTGTGTCCTTGATACTGTTGAGATCATTTTCTGTAATCAATATACCATCAACATATATCAACAAGATAGTCAGAATTGAACCAGTTTTCTTGGTGAATAGAGAGTAGTCCAAGTGACTCTGAATGAAGCCAAGTGTAATCAATGCCTCAGTGAGTTTTGCATTCCACTCTCTAGGTGCTTGCTTCAAACCATAGAGAGATTTAATGAGCCTACACACATGTTTCTCCCCCTGCCCATCAAATTTACCAGGTGGTTTGAAGCCTTGAGGTAGAGCTATATAGACTTCATCATGAAGATCACCTTGAAGAAATGCATTGAAGACATCCATCTGATGAACATACCACATCTTTGTTGTAGATAAGGCAAGAACTGACATGACAGTTACCATTTTCACAATTGGGAGAAGGTCTCATGATAATCAAGAGCTTCTTTTTAACTAAATCATTTAGCAACCAATCTAGCTTTGAACCTTTCTGTAGAGCAATCAGGCTTATGTTTGATCTTAAAGATCCATTTTTCACCAATAACTGATCTACCAGGAGGCAAAGACACCATTTGCCAGTGTTGTTATCTTCTAGGGCTTTAATCTCATAATTCATAGCATCCACTCATCTAGGATCAAGGAAAGCTTCTTCAAAGGCAGAAGGTTCTATTTCAACAGGTGTTGCAGCAACATAGTTTTGGTAAATATGAGACAGACTATCATAGCTAATATATTTAGCAATGGAATAAGGTGATTGAAAAGACTGCAAAGGCAGTGATATAATCCTTCTGCCAAATAGGAGTTTTCTTCCCTCTTTGAGATCTTCTCTGAGGTATTTAAATAGGTAGAGTAGGAGTTGTAGAAGGAGTATGTGAGTTTTCTGGTGAGTGAGCAAGTGAGACAGGTTGAGGTGACATAAAGGGATCCTAAGGAACTACAAGAGAAGAGATTGGAAAAGGATCACAATCTTTAGAAGCATTGAACAACCTACAGTCTGTTGTAGAAGTTTGGGCAAAAGGAAACATATTTTTCCTAAACTGAACATCCTTCTTAATAAAGAAACACCTATCTTTTAAATTGAACAAGACATATCCTTTAGTAGTTTCATTGTATCCCAAGTGTACTACTGAGATGCTTCTAGATTGAAACTTGTCACCCTTAGGTAATTGTGCTGCAAAACATGAACACTTAATAATTCTGAGATGTTGAATAGAGGGTTTGACTTTGTGAAAGACTTCATATGGGGATTTGGCTTTCAAAACAGATGAAGGCAATCTGTTGATTATGTATGTTGCAGCAAGAATGCAATGACCTCAATATCTGAGTGGAATATTTTCATTAAAGGCCCTAGCCACTTCTAATATGTGTCTATGCTTTCTCTCGGCTACTCTATTTTGCTGAGGGATATATATACAAATTCTTTGATGAATTATATCCAATTTTTTTAGTAAAGCACTACATTCACAATAAACAAATTTTGTCCCATTACCAGTCCTAATGGTTTTGACAGTGGCATTGAATTGAGTTTTAATCAAAGACATAAAATCTTATAATATGACTAGGACATCACTCTTGTGTTTTATTAGGAAAATCCATAACATCCTTGAACAATCATCTACAATAGTAACAAATAATCTATTGCCATCATAAGTAGGTACCCTGTCGGGACCCCAAACATCAATATGTAGAAGTATGAAAGGACTAGTTGATCTAGAATTGCTAGCAGGGAAGGGCAATCTAGTTTGTTTAGCTAGTGGACACACTGTACAATTGTGAATTTCCTGAGTACTAGACTTAAACATATGAGATAGAACAGTAGGTGAAGTATGGCCTAGCCTTTTATGCCATAGAGATATTGTGATGATATCCTGAACAGCCAAGGACTTTATTGTTGGTGGTGTAATGTCACCTCTACTGAGAGATTGAACATGTAGAAGAGCGCTTTCCAGATTATGAGCTACTTTTTGAGTCCATTGTCCTCTCTACCAATCTCTAACTATTCGAAAATTAATCCTAAAAAGGTTCAGATTTGTTAAAACATACTACTAGAATATAAACAATAGAGACCTCTTCCTCCCTTATAAAAACGACATAAATTATGCATTTTATTCTAAAAGACGGGAATATTTTTTTTCGAACGATTGATAACTTTTGAGGAAGAAATGTTCATTTCATCAGATAATATAGCAACTTGGGCGAGCAATCAAACTCTGCATATCCAATTTAATTCTGAGCAACAACTTAATTAATGGTACGATTTAGTGGCTTAAGACATTGATTTGTTAAATCAACATCTAATAATCGTCCGACCGAGGAATAAAAATGAGTTAGAAAGGAGCTTTTAGAACTTCATTGAAGGATGGTCCAGAGATCATTGTCCTAGAACTAGAACTATGGAGTGTTTTGTTTTTTGGATTCTCTTTGGGCGATCTCATATCCGCTTCGTGCTCGATTAATTTAAAATTGTGTAGCGTAAGGCTTATTAAATGATATTAGATCCCAATGAGGGTACTTAAACAACTTACATGATGCAACCATCAAAAGATATGGCTCGAATCTTTGTCCTATAAATCACACGAAGATGATTTTATTGTTGAGAACAAATATTTGAATGATCGAAAATTCTACAAAGATAAGGATCAATGTTAACACAAATTGCTAAAAAAAAGTTGCCAGTGCATCAGTGCATGAAACATTTTGTGCTCACGAGAGGTTTGAGAAAGGATTGCATTTCACAACTTGAATTTGTGAGCTATATAGAGGCGGATTCAATAAACTCTACAAGTTCAATTCTTATAATTGTTGGCATTTAGCCCATTGTAGTTTAAAATTTAGGTTCAAACCAATCATTAATACGATTTTAATATATTTTTATATATAAATTTATGCTCTATATTAAAATATTAAATTTAAATACCTTAAAGCACAACACTCCATCCGCCCCTATTTATATAATCATGCGAAAATAAGTTACCGTTAATCAAAAAATTTCCTTATATCACAAACTCCTAATGGTAAAAATATCTTGTAAGAAGAATAAGAAAGGTGGCGTAGGGTGGCGTAGGATACAAAAATGGAGGCCAAAAAGGTCCAAAAAAACTTCCTTAAAAACAGAGTAACTTTGTTGGGACTAAAAATTCTGTTTGGTCAGTGTTGTTGTTTGATTTCACTTTTACAACCCGTGACCACTTGCATAATTGAACAGTACTACTTACTGTCTTCTACTCTTCTCGTTTCACCAACATTAAATGTGTGTTTTTGATAAAAAAGTTTTATTACTTTGTCAATTCTTTGTGAAGGGGAAAGTCCCGAAGACAAAACCCCTCATCTGTATCAGAGGCCTCTTAGCCAGGTGTGATGTAAATCGAGGGATATGCGTGAGTGACAGCCCTGCAAGAGAGAGGATCAACGGGACACGAACCCAGCAACAACCCTTGCAATATTTCAGCAAAGACTGTCACCACACAGATTCAAACCCGCGACGTCGGAGTGGTTGTACCTCAATCACCTTGCCACTTACCAACTCGCCTGTGGTAAAATTTGGTAAGCATTTGACAGAAATTAAAAGTATTAACTTATGATAAATTTTAAAAGTTAATATTATTGATTACATAAATGTATACTATTTTATAGGGGTGAGCACGGGTACAGGGTACCCAGATATCCGACCGGAACCGACACTAACGGGTAAGTTCCGGGTAGATATATTATAATAACGGGTAGGGTCCGGGTAGTAAAATTAGGAACCGATCAATGTCGGGTCCGGTTCCGGTTCCGACAAATAGAGACAGGGTACCCGGACCCGGAACCGATACCCGGAACCTATAAAATATTAAATATTTTTATTTTTTTAGAAACATTTGGACCACTTTTAACTTTCTCCAAAATTATTTGTTGCACGCCTGCACATTGATTTTCCCCACCCCAAGACGTAAATATTTTAGCTTTTTCACCCCTTTATTCTAGAATGCTCTTTGTGCCCTAAGAGAAAACACCCAAAACTCTCTCAATAACAATGACGTTTTAGCTACACCACCGAGCTTCATCGTCGTCGTTGTTGAAGCTTTCTCTCAGGTACTTTCATCATTGTCGTCATTGAAGCTTCACATTTGCTTCTTTCTCTCCTTTGGTTGTGTTCACGCCATTCCTAAAATGCATATGGGTTCATATCTAACTCTTCAATTTCTTTTTAATATCATATGCTTCTGTTCTATTTCAGGCGATACTCATCTTCAATTTGTATTACTTTTTTATTTGAAATGTAAATCTATTTTTAAAATTTGTGTATATTTTTGTAGTTGTGAAGATGAAATTTATGGATTTACTAGTATAATAAAGCTTTTCTTTTGTATCGAATAGCTTATGAACACGAAAATAAGTTTAATTCAGATATTTTCAAATTTATTTTGAAATCAACACGTTCAATTAATTGAGTGTCAAATTTGGCTTGCAATTTTAGGTTTTAGTAACAGAATTAACTTTTCTACAATGAATAAGTTTTCTAAAACTTCTTATAAGGGTACTAAAAACTTCGATTGCAGGCTAAAAAACTACTTGATGAAATTATTTTAGAACTCTTTTTTATTCTCATAGGCTTAAAAATTGTTGCTTAATTTGTGTTTTTTATTTACAGGGTACCCGGGAACCTACCCGAACCCTGCGGGTCCGGGTAGGTTCCGGGTAATGATTGCTACGGGTAGGTTCCGGGTAGTAAATTTAGAAATCGATCTTTTACCGGGTAGGATCCGGGTAGTTAAAAAATGTTAGGGTATCCGGACCCGCTCACCCCTACTATTTTAGACATGTCCTTAAACATAAGATTTTTTTTGTTGAAAAATAAATCTTGAATCTAATTCAATTTCAAAACTAATTCATGAGGGGTATTATTTAAGACCATATAAGGAAATGAAAGGGGTGTTAGCTCTTCGACAGAACCAAGCCTTCCCGCGGCTGAAGAAGAGCCAGGGGATCGGTCCGAGATCGAAAGAGCCTTAGATCGACTTGAATTGGACAGGATTAAATCACTCATTTCTTTTTCATCCAATGTGAGACTCTTCAACACCCATCTCACGCTCGTGACGAAAAATCTAACAGAGACGGAATCAAAATTTGAAGTTTATAGATTTCTACAGTAATCTCAAAATTAATTTATAATAAGAACTAAATTCATAATAAAAAATCTATAAAACAATAATGAATTTTTTAAAAGATGTACAACATATAAGCAAAAGCTATTGCGTATTGTGAAAAATTGTTCCTGAAGAGCTGAATTCACTCCTGATATCTAGAGCATGATCAATTTAATACGAGGGCTCAATATCAATAAACAAGAATCGGGATAAATTTTATTCAGATATCATGTAAAAAAATTATTGAGTTTAACTTAATTCCAAAAATTAAGTCACTCTTAGGGATTGTCCATGATCATAAAGTTACTTGTACCTTTTTCATTCGATGGACGACCCTTCAATAATTGTTTATCAATTTATATCCCGTGACCACATTGAATAATTGAACAGTACTATTTACCGTCTTCTGTAACGTTTCGATCAAGACCATTTTAAAATACACATTAAAGTATCTGACACATCCCCGCTGTCTCCTTGCTGGTCCTCCTCAGGCCACATTCTGATTAATAATTAATTTCTCTCCCACTTTATGATTTTGGGTAAAATAATAATGTATTCTCTTCTCCCTATGTTCTTCACTAAATTAAATTTCAAAATATGTATGTTATTGTTGTATTCATTGTAATTTTTTCATGTCAGTAGTAGAATACAAAAATATTTCAAACGGCAAGTACACTCCGTCATTAACGGGACGTCTCGGATTGGGTAGTGATGATGACATTTAAATAGGGTATAGGTTAAAAATAATTTCCACATAAAATGTACTAATTAGGAAACAGAATTTTGGCCTAACTCATCTCAAAAGTTTAGAAAACAAAAACTTCCTCTATCAACCCAAATAAAATATTTGAAACCTGGATAATATAATTACGGGTTCCGCATTAATAAACAAAAAGTTGAATAAATCTAACTCAAATATCATTATGATAATGAACTTTGGACTTAACTCAAATAAAAAACTAGCTCAATGGATAAAAATTGTCCAAAGATCGTATAAAAATATAATTCATCCCGTCGAAAATTGATGCGGGAGACTCGACGTATAGTATAGTGGTTTAAAAATAGCCTTACGTCACCATTCAAATTCTAAATGTGACACTCTAATGTTTTTTTCATGAAATCCTTTTGCATAAAATTCTAACTTCTGCAAATGCAATGTAGGCATTGGGTTCGGCAATAATGATATCCCCCAACACGCTACTGAAATCAAGTTCTAAAAATGAAATGTTTCATTATCAAAGTAGAACTTTACACCTTGATTAAGGATTCATACGGCTTCAAAATAGATACCAAACAGGAAAGAAGAAATAAAAAATGATTCTAAACACCATTGACTTCGAACATGAACATGTTATTATTACTTTCTTTTTTCACTTTCTTCCTATGGTATGTTTTAATTTAAGTAAACTTTCTACAATGATTAAAAAAAAGATTAAAGGAATTGTACAGCAAAGCAAGAAGCATCCACAACCCAGACCATGCGCAAATTTTCTCAATTCTCAACCATATTCTGTCTCATCTTATTTCGTCCATTACCAATTAAAAAATAATATTCCTTTTCACATGTACAACATAAGTTCCTCTCCACCCCAAACCGTATCCTCGTCCAATCAGATCCTGCCAACTAATCATACACTAAACTTGTGGACCCCATATACATTTTTAGATTGAAAATTAAAAAATAAAAAATAAAAAACAGTCCAATACATCCATAGCTGTCTCCCAACATTTACACATTTCCACGTCGATTAAAGATTCTATCAACCTTATGGGACCTTGACACGTGACAGCACCTCATTCGTCTGAAACTCTTGACCATCGATGGGACCTTTTCAACTTCTGCGTCAAAGCATGTAACATTTGCCACGTGGCGTCACCCTCCACCGTCCGATCATGAAACAGTAAGGCCCTTGTAATTCTTGGGTCCCACAACTTCTGTTGTATAGTGCTTAAGTTGGTCGCTGCCACGTGTTCGAGAATCGAACCGAGTTTTCCGACGTCTTTCTCCGGCACAGTGACGGAGATTTCCGACCACGGCACGGCGGAGGAAAACGGAAGGTCTATGCTGTCGGCGATGATCACCGGTACACAGCCTAAAACGACTGATTCTACCAGCCTTGGACTCCATGGGGCCCACCCTAATGGACACAAACAAAACGTTGACCGTAAAATCTCCGACTGGTAACCGGCAAACCGGTGACGTCTCAGGTAGAATCTCCGATCATTCCCATATTTTTGTAATATAACTGTACGGACTTTCCTGAAAACGAAAGTAAAATAAAAAAAGGTAAGGGCTATTTTCGTCTTTTCAAAACAAATCAACTTGACAACTTAATATTACTTAAAGGGCCATATTTGCCCTTCTGCGATTGTAAATAAGCTATACTTTAGCACCTTTTAAAAGTTATCAAAGGATTAATTATTACCGAGATTGTTATCCTACCTGAGGATAAAAGTAATATTACAATCTTGAAATAACTAATTTCGGTAATAGTTATCCAAGAATTTTATCCCAACTAAATATGAATAAATTTATCCTAAATTTAATTTCTGAGATTAATTATCCCTTAATTAGTTATTTCGGGATTGTAATATTTCTTTTATCTCTTATCCCTCATATAAAACGAGACCTTACGATCATACTTTAGCACCTTTTAAAAACTAGCTATATTTATCCGGGGGCGGACCTTTCACCGGAGGCAGCACTAGTCAAAGAGGGAGACTCTGTTCAAAGCGGTATGGTTCTAGTTTTTTGAAAAACTATAGCTTATCGCTAATCGCTTATACCCGTCCATCCTGATAGTGAGCTCCTTTTAAAGTTGCAAACACAATCCCTAGCGTAAGTCGCAATCAACTTGATGCACTTTGTCGGACTAATGAGTATAGGACCTAATTAGAGGTGGTTGGCGCCTATAAACCACTTCAAACGCTCTTTGTTTGGTTTCCGAATGATAAGTGGTATTGTACCACTATTCTGCCCACGATAACCAATGTTCCCATTCCTTTGGAATATCGCTTGTAAAGCATCCCAGATAGTTCTCTAAGCACTGGTTAACCATCTCCGTCACAGTTTGCATGAAATTCCACTTATTCTATGTCATTTTAAGTCGCCCTTCGGGTGTGGGTTCGGTAAACTTAGTAGCTTTAGTTCGAATCATATATTTATATTAAATTTTTTATCAAATATGTATAAACTATTAATTTAGAACTCAGTAAATTTACAGAATTAAAAGGGTAAGGGTCAGCTTTAAAAAAAATATCAAGCTCTTATTGAACCAAAAAACCAGCTCCATTTTATGTGTCAACGAAACAAAAGGGTAAGGGTCATTTCCGTCTTTTCATATAAAGCACAACAACACAATACTAACATTTACTTACTTGCTGTAATAACGACCGCTGACATTTTTCGGGTGGACTTCCATTTTACCCCTGAAAAACGCGAAAATATCACGCCGACCATTGACGTCCGACGTGGCCAGCGTTTTCCGTACACTTTCCGGCGAAACATACGGCGGAATCACAACATGCTCCCCTCTTTGACATGGATGATCATATTTAACACCAAATGTTTGCAATATAATCGAATTTCTCAAAAATTCAGGTATCCCATCTGCCATAGCCACATCCTCCTATAAAATAAAATAAAAACCATAAAGATCATAACTTTATCGAAAAACAAAAATCTTAATAAAAATAGGAAAAAAATTAAGATATCGAACTATCTAAAATAATTTATTGTGCCACTTGTGAATAATTTGGTTCATTTATGTCAACCCATTACCAAAATGACTCTTCTATGTCATTTTTTATTAACGATGATTTTACAATATTATTTTGCGGCGTAAAAGAAAAGCGACATTATGAATTATTTTAATAAATGCAGTGATATAAATGAGTCATTTTGATAATGATAGTGACATAAATGAGTCAAACTATTAACTAACAATATAAATAAGACATTTCTAATAGTTAAATGGCATATTTAAGTTTTTTCCCATAATACACAAAAAATTCAATTTTTGGACTTACCAATGTGTGAAAACAAGAACCAAAATCATGAGAAGCAACGAACACATGGTCGGCCCCTAAGCTTCGATTCCAATAAGGAAATTGTAGCGAAATGAGATCAATAGCTGAAGAAATTAAAGAACGAGCATGTCCAATAGCTGGAAATCCATTAACTTTGCTAAAATTACAAGAAACATAAACTGGTACGAAGAAAAAATCAGCTTCAAATGGGTCAAATGTTCGAATATCACTGTTCAATAAAGCTCTATGTATTGCCACCTCAGATGCAAATAAATGGTTACTACATCGTTCATTCGATAACCAATCTGTATTGTATCTTGATGGTAACTCGTAAACGTAAATCTTTAATCCATTCAACGAATCTGAACCCCAAAAAAAACAAGAAAAACATCAATGTCAGCAAAAAAAAAAAGATTAATAAACAGGGGTTATGATTACAATAACAATAACAACATAGCAAATATAATCCACAAGTGGGTCTAGGGAGTCAATCCTTAACTCTATCTTTGCGGGGCAGAGAGGCTGTTTTCAATAGCCCCTCTGCTCGAAAGAAACAAAACTAATACATGAATCTAAATAAAATAAAACAACAAGATATTACGATACAAAAATGTACCTTGATGGTGTTTTGGGTTGATAGATGATTCAATGAGGGCACGTGAAGCTTTATTAGAATATTGATTTACGGTTGTTTTAGAAATGAAAGATGAAGGGTTATTATTAGGTTTGTGATTGAATAGAAATGAAGCGAATAAATAAAAAGAAAGTGAAAACCAAAGAACCCATTTGAAATATCTGTAACAAAAACTCTTCTCCGATGTTGTTCTACCATATCTGTTGTGATTTAACAGCTTCATTCTTACATAGAAACCTCTGTTTTTGTTGGGTTTTTTTGGTTCCAACATCTTTAAACCCCTCGAAAGAGGGTGAAATGGGGTTGTCGAATTTGGTGTTGATGATATGAAGTAGAGATGAAGGAAAAAAGGGTTTGTTAGGAGTTCGTTTTAACTTGAAGAATAAACTAAAGAAATGAATGAATCGTTGTCCTCAAATTGACCTTCAAACAAATTGCTACAGAGAAAATACTATATTTTTATTTCACAAGAAAAAGAATTGACACCTAATTTTTTCTAAATTTGTTGATGCTTTAGGCAAATTATACTAATTTAGTAATGGGGTTTGGTTCAGTTTTGTTTCCCAAGGGAAAAAAATAATCATGGAGGTCATGAAGTTGCAGAGAAGAGAGAGGGAGAGAGATGGGGAAAATGAGAAGAGAGAGAAAGGGTTACAGAAGGGTCACATTGTGTTGTGATGGAGTAGAACGAATAGCGGCATTGTTCATGGTTTCTAAGGTGGCTTTTAATATTATGTTTAGTTATAAAAATAATCCTTTGGATACTTTTAATTAATTGTAATGTCGTGTGGAGGTGCAATTTTACAAGTTGGAACCTCCAAAAGTTTGTGATGGAAAATACCGATTTAGAATTTTAAGTTTATGAATTTAGAATTATAATTTGATTACTGAATTCTGAATAGATTATGTATATCTAGAACAAATATAGGGTTTGACTTGGGTTAGTTAAATGCATGTATATTTGATTTTGATGTCGTCGTTTAACTTTTGCTTGTTTTTAATTTCCGCACACGGTGTCTGAAGTTAATCTAGATAAAATTTAACTTCAGACACAATATTTAAAATATCATATAGTTAAAGTTCGGTCATTTTTATCTAATTTCAGCTATTTCTAATTTAAATTTATGCATATTTGAAACAAAGTTGATATATGTGCAACAACTTTAAAAGCCGGGTATGAGTTAATCAGCGGTGTTAAATAGCAGAACTTCTCACCTTGAGTCTAGATTAATCGGTACACGAAATGAATATCGAAAACAGAATGAAAAATTAAAGTAATTCACAAGCTGAAAGGTCAAACCTTTTTTTTAGTTGATAAGTATTGATAAATGGAGCTATTTATGATCTCATTAATGTTACTACTTTCACTTAGTTTGGAATTAATGCTAAATTCTTGATAGATCCTATTAAAACGTTGGACGGTGAGATCTATATCTTGACAATGGAGTGATGGACTAGTCCTTGAATGTTACTACGTACTTTCTAATTTAGCCAAGATTTTCGACTTGTTTCTTCATTATTTTACATAAAATGTGTTAAATGTTATAAAAATCGTGCAATTTTTATTCAAAGTCTAAATTCAAGGGCTTTGGAAACTTATTACTTCTAAACTCTTTATATTTTCTTTGACGATTTCAATGACATTTCTCAAATAGAATACGTGAATAATTTGTTACACAGAGAACATCTATTCAAACTAACAAGTGAAAAGTGTGTATGATGTTGTCAGTATTTCAAGAGATTATTCTAGTCGTGATCAAATAATCTAGACATATTACTATGTGATTAGGTTTTAAGTACATACTTTATACAAAGGAAAAAATAAAAAGCATATGTGGTTTTTGAAATATTTTTCTCAATCTCAAAGTGGAAACAAATGATTATATTTGTTACTTACTTATTTTTTAAGGCAAGGAGCATTAAGTTCTACTACCCTCTTCACCTAATCTAGACATATATTTATGCGGTTAGGTTTGAGGTACTTACTTGTTGTTAGTGCTTATATCTTGAATGAGGTTGTTCTTTTCACCAATTGAATGGGGTTGACTTCAATGGCTGAGTGTGTTGAAAGAGTTTATTGAATTCCTCTAGTCAAATAATTATACTGTATAATATAAGATAAAATAATTATAGAAATTGTTGAATTCACCTTGATAGTTACGACTTACGTGCATTTATACATTGTGCAAATTTGCATTTTTAAAAGCTCTTGATTAAAATTTCTAATTCCGCCACTAAATTTGGTTTGAGAGGACATGTTTGAAAAAGAGAGAGAATATGAGGGTAAATTATTAATTTAATAAACTATAAAATCTTGCAAAATATTTTGAGAAAGGGTGAAAAGTGACTTTGAGAGACAAACAAGCCAGTTCAACCTTTTTTGCTTATCTAATTTTCTAATTTAAGTGTTGTACTTACAAGTTGATACAAGTATATAATTCCATACTCAAGACAGTGCACATGAGAGGAAAGGGCAGCTATAGAAAAGCAAAATTGTTGTCCCCGGACATAGCTGGACGGCAAAAGAGTGAAACTTAAAATCCAGCTGGAGGCCTGCCGCGTGAGTTCGAACCCTGGTGGGAGCAATTTACTCTCTTCTAGGATAGGACCTTGTAGATGATATCAGTTGATATGTTCTCAAACCCTGATCATTCAGGCGCATCCCGTGATTTACTGGTAGTAGTGCTGAGGGACCGGGACTACTATCTCTAGGAATAGTCTGGCGTAAATCGAAAAGCTATATATCAAAAAAAAATAAGCAAAATTGTCTGTCAAATATTATTCCCTAATTATTGCTAATTTATGTAAAGTTTAGTATTTGTTGTTGTCTTACAGGTTGTCCAAACATAAGGAAATGAATTCCTTTAAATGTCCGCATGCTCTGTTAGTTGGTTCAAAAATAAACCTAAACGATTTTAAAGATTTTCAAAATTATACATAATTTGGTATAGAAATAAAACAACTAACCAGTGAATGTCTTAGTTAAAATGTGTGGAGTATGGAAGAGCGTTAAGTTTTGCTGGACTAATTCTGCCACTGTCGCTTTTTGGTATCAGAATAAATACTTTTTTAGTGATCATTGGTACGATGAAAGTTATTTTTCATGAAAAGGAGAAACGTATACAACTTCACAAAAATTATTTCTTTGTTAAATTTAAACTTTATATTACTTGCTTCAACTAAAGTGAGATATCAGTATTAATCTTTCGTTAGAACTCCCTTCAATTTGCTGACATTATTGAAAGATAGAATAATTTCCCTTCGGAATTTCTTTCATTATTCACAATATATATAGCTGTACAAGGTTGATTCCTAATATGGTACGAATCCTAACTTACCTTACAAAGGTTGATTCCTAATACAATTAGAATCCTAAGTTACCTTAAATATACATTTATCATAATTACAAAATATACGACGAATATCTCGAGAATATTCGCTAATATCCTCTGCACGGAGCGGGAGGAGGTAGAATGCTAATTTGGATCGGAAGTCGGTGAAGAGTTTGTCGCGGTAGTCCCTTTGTGAAAATATCGCATCTTGTCTGAGGAAGGCACATGTAAAATTTTGACGACCGAGCAACCTTCTCTGGCACAAAGTGGATATCCATCTCAATATGCTTAGTTCGATGTTGGGTGGATTATGAGACATATAGATAGCAGATATGTTGTCACAATAAACTATAGACGCATATGCGTAATGGACACTGGAGCTCGAAAAGAAGATTTGGAGCCAGCCGGATCTCGGCGGCGACATTAGCAACTCGCGATATTCGCGCTGACTTCGAGCGGGACAACGTGGCTGCCGCTTAGCGGACCATGAGATAAAGATTATCCCCAAGAAATACCACGACCCAGAGGTGGGCGGCGTGTGTCGGGGCATCTGCCCAATGCATCAGTGTAGGCTAGCAATTTGGTTGGGAAGAGGGTATAGATGTAATCCAAAGTCAAGTGTGCCCTTAACATATCCGATAATACGTTTGGCGGCAAAATGAGACTCGGTCGTGCATGACAGACACCTGGCGAGCGGCATATGCAATATCGAGGCCTAGTGAATGTAAGATCTTTGAAGAGCACTTGCTAGACCGATATAAGTGGGATCGGCCAGCTTGCGTGTTGTCACTAAGCTTGGATTTTGAGTCCACGGAGTTGGCATAATTTTACAATTTGCCATCTTATTTTTCAGACACTATCTCTTACTGCATACTTTCGCCCGACACGAACATATTGTGCGGAATCTAGTCAAATATACCCAAAAATAACTTAGCTTCCCAAGTCAGATCATAGCAAATTCGATTTTGAGTAAAGTAATGATTTCGTTCTTCAACCCGTCGGATAAGGCGAGAATAATATAAATCGACATATAATAGCAAATATGCGGTCGCTACCTCGGTGAAAAGTGAAGAGAGTATCACACCTACTACATTACAAACCAATTTGCAGAAGATACAGCGAACCGATCATACCAAGCCTTGAGGGCCTGTTTCAATCCATACAATGACTTCACGAGGGCGACACCTGGCGTGGAGTGGGATGAACAAAACCAGGGAGGTGATGCATGTACCGCAGTCTCTTTCAAATCCCCATGAAGAAACGCATTCTTGACATCAAGCTGATGAATCGGCCAATGCAAGTCCATAGCAATACTGAGAACAGTCCGAATAGTGGCCGGTTTAACAACCGGACTGAATGTCTCACCACAATCAATACCCTCCTGCTGATTAGTGCCATTTGCAACTAGTCTTGCCTTATACCTCTCTAAGTCACCCTTTGTCTACGAACTTATTATTAGCGAATATTCTAAGATATTAGTAAGTATATTTGTAAACACAATTTGAAAAATCTATCAAATCATTCCAATGTGATAATGGGCGAGAATTTAATAACTCGACATTTCACAATTTACATTTCTAAACAAGGCATGGTTTTAGCTTTTCTTGTCCTATACTTCTTCCCAAAGCGGAAGGTGAAAAGAATTATACGTACCATCAATAACATGGTTATGCGCTTTCATGCACGCCTGCCTACCACCGCCTGGGTCTATCTTGTCAAAATGGTAGAATCCTTCTTAATATTTTACCAACTAGCACACTCCAAAACAAAACCCCTCTGAAATCTTATACGTGGCGACCATCATATGATCACCTCATTATTTTTGGATGCTTATGCTACCCCAACATAGCCTCATTGCACTCCACAAACTTGCCCTCGCACTCTTCCATGTGTCTTCCTTGGTCTATCTCCTAATCATCGGGGCTACTTGTGTTATGACATTGCTACTCGAGAAATCATCGTCTCGAATCGCGTTACCTTTAACGACCGACCTTTCCTTTTTCAAATCTCAGGAAATTTGGACCACGATTCATCTTTCTCGATGAACCGAGTTTTTCTCGGTCATCCAAAATGTGGAGTCACGGATGAACAAAACCGAGGTGATGCATGTACAGTCTCTTTCAAATCCCGTGAAGAAGCATTCTTGACATCAGGTGATGGTCGGCCAATGCAAGCCCATTAATCCGAGAAACGGTCGAATAGTGGCCGGTTTAACAACCGGACTGAATGTCTCACCACAATCAATACCCTCCTGCTGATTAGTGCCATTTGCAACTAGTCTTGCCTTATACCTCTCTAAGTCACCACTGTCTCTGAACTTATTATTAGCGAATATTCTCAGAATATTCGTCGTATATTTTGTAAAAACTTCAGATTTGAATTTCAGTGGGTAAATCCAGACAAAATGTGAAAAATCATCCAAGAATACTAGATAGAATTTATGACCCAAAGAGCTAACAATCGGAGATGTCCATAAATCAGCATGAACAATATCAAAGGGAGAAAAAGTAACACTGTTTGATGACATAAATGGAAGACGAGTATGTTTGCCTAGTGGACAAGAAAAACAGTGTTGGGCAATTTTTCCATTATTACATTGAATACGCTTAGAAGTCCTAAGAAAAGTAAAAACTGGGTCTCCGGGGTGTCAGAATCATTTGTGCCAAGTGGAGGAGATTGCCGCGGATAGAGGTGCTGCGATGCGGCGGAAGATTGAGTGAATGGGTAGAGGTCTCCCATACTATTGTGGCGTGAAGAATTTTCCGTATTGAGTTCTTTCACGGAAAAACCAAAGGTCAAATTAACGGAACAAATTATGCTAGTGAATTTTCTAACGAGATTAAGTTTTTAATGATGTTAGGTGTGTATAGGGCGTGGTTTAGGGAGAAAGGCGGGTGTGTATGTTTGGTGTGCGGTGTTCTGTAACCTTGATTGGAATACGATGACCCATTGGCGGTAATAAATTGAGGACACTTTAGCCGACGTAGTTGAGATAGGTTACGGCCGGGTGAGGTGAGATGTGGCTCGTGTCCCATGTACCAATTGTCGTCCGGTGTTGAAGGTTCACGGTGGTGTAGGCCTGGCCCAAATTAGTCAGGGACAGGCATTTGAGGCTGCTTCTTCGCTTCTTTGGCCGCCGCTGCAGAATCTTCTTCTTTACCAGTCTTTCTTCTTTCTTCTTCTTTGCCGCAGTCTTCTTATTCTTCAGTCTGTGCAGTCTTTGCTGCTGCTGGTCTTTGCTTCTGCTTCTTCTTCTTCTTCTTCGCTGCTTGCCGCCGCTGGTCGCAACCCGGTGTAGTCTAGCTGCTTTGGACATCTTTGGAGGCTGGCTGGTTCTTCAGCGGCGCGGTGTTGCCATCCGAATCAGCGGCTAACGCCTTTTGATTATGTTCCTCTTGTTTAGCACGTCTGTTTCTTCCAACAATAGTTGTGAGCGTGCCTTGTTGAAACTTGGGAGACGGCTTGTTGAATCATTGTTGCGGTGTGTCATATTCACCTTTGGTAAACCCATGACAAGTTGAAGCACCATCTTGGTTTTAAAACAAGTCGGCGTTGGATAATTGATCGGTTATGAGTTTGATTGCTTACAATATTCGGACATGTTGTTGAAATTCTCGAGGCGGGTATTGTTGAATTGCTCTTCCAAATACGGCCAGAGTATTTTATTGTCTGAAAGATTTCTTCTACGGGACCCAAAGTTCACGTCTTGTGCTTTGTTTTCATGATAGTGCATAACGATCTTTGGATATGGTGCCAGTAGATCCATTGTTTGGCGATGGCGTCAAGGCGACGCCATGTTGATCAGTAACTCTCCGGTGAGTACGAGCAGTTCGTCAATGTGATCGAGCACGTTGTATGCACATGCGTACATGAATGTAGAATAGTTCCATCCACATGGAATATTGGCCGGTCTTCTTGGTCAAGAATTATAGGGATAAAATTCTTGATGTTGTTAACAGTGAATCTGGATGAAAAGAAGTTCTTGAGCGTTGAGAGGGTTTTCAAGTGTGCGATGGATGAAACGAAATTTGTGGGGAAGACATGGTTGCCTCGCCGAGGAAGAGAATTTTACAGTTTGGCCAGAAATATGGAGGAAGAAACCATAATTTTTTTTTTTTTTTAGGTGTTGAGAAAAAAAAATCGGATTCAGGGAATGAGGATTTAGGTTTTAGGCTCTTGATACCATGAAAGATAGAATAATTTCCCTTGAATTTCTTTCATTATTCACAATATATATATTTGTACAAGGTTGATTCCCTAATATAGTGCGAATCCTAACTTACCTTACAAAGGTTGATTCCTAATACAATTAGAATCCTAAGTTACCTTAAATATACATTTATCATAATTACAAAATATACGACGAATATTCTGAGAATATTCGCTAATAATTATTATTATTCCAAAAAGAAAACTTCACTCAACAACCAAACTTTAAGAAAATGTTAATTATAAGTCATAACCTACTTCAACATTTTCTATATCTTGTCAAGAAATTATTTTTTGCGTCTGCAACCATTGCAGCTAAACTATCGGAGGAATTAAGAAGGAGGAGAAGGATGGCGAAATCAAATGAATTAGAGTTATCACAAACTAGAAGAAAGAGTTTAGTTTATTTTTCATATAAAATGACTTCCGTCGTATCAACATACACTCTATGTCCTAGCGACACAATTTTCATGTTTCTCTCAAATACTTCAAGACTAAACAACAATAATTGCCTAACTCTCATTAACATATTAACAGAATTATTATCACCTAATATTTAATAAATCGGCACCTAAAAGTTTTTGCTTCTAGTTTAGGCTAACAACATTTCCTTTGTACTCACATTTTAAACTTCATAATTTAAAGACAGAAAGTTCTCGACCAAAAAGTACAACTTACTCCATCTCAACAAAAAATTGAAATTTTCTTCTTTTCTAAGAGGAGAATAAAGGGTGGGTGGGTGGGTGGGTGGGGGGGATATAGCACAAGTTAAACAAAATTATTATTCTCCGAATTGTAATTGCTTTCACATATATTATTGGTGTTGCCTATTCAATGAACTTTCCCTTAAGAAAGCTCGTATTAGTGAAAAATAAAGTAGTTTGTTTGGGCAAACTTCTTATATATTAGAAGTATTTATTTTTTTTAAAGTAAATATTTTAAAAAATGAAGGTGTTTGGCCAAGTTTTTTTGTGATATGTACCAGAAATTATTTTTCAATTTTAAGCAAAAATTAAAATAAGTAGTTTCTCCCGAAATAGTGTTGTTGATTTTCTATGACAAAATTACCCCATATCAGAATTTAAGATTTACCAAATTAAAATTAGTAGTAACTTTATTTTTTAAATATTTAAAAATATATTTAAAAACATCTACTCACAAAAGTACTTTTCAAATGATTTTTAGCCAAAAATTAACTGCTATTTTTCAAAAAACTGTTTCAAAATTCTCAAAATAAATTTATTTTGACAGTTTAACCAAACTAACAATATATAAAAATTACTCCACCTTAGAGCGGACACCCCAATAAATTAAATAAGTCACTAGGAAAGATAATATTCCCGTAAACTTTTGAGTGCCAATTAATTAACGACTTAGTGGTTATGATAAAGAAAATATTCGTATCCTTTTTTTCTTTTTCTTTTACGCCCCTTTCTTTTGTGCATCAATTTTTTCCTTTTATTCCTTGGCACGAGAATGTTCTACGCAGCATCAATTAATCCACACCAAACAACATCTTTCAGCAATTAATAAAAGAGTTCAGCCTGATTAATGATTAATTAAAGTGTGAAGTGTTAATGGTATCAAGAATAATTTAGGAAACCTAAAAGCCTTAAAAATAGAACATTAAAGATGTAAAGCTACTTCATTTAACCAAACTAAATAAGTCTTTCGTGCTTAAAATATGACAAATGGAAAACGTATCAGTAACGTACTTTTTCTTAATTCTAGTGTCGAACAAAAACTCTCTTTTATAGAAAAACTATTTATATTTTTAAAAAAGATATTCACCCTTGGGACTTTTGCATTTGTAATTTTTACATGTGTTTATCGAATATGTAAAAAAAAAATCTCAAACTTTGGTCATATCATTCTGTCAACATCGCCTTGAGCTCAATCGTTTCATATGGCTTAATTATATGTGGTCTAAAGTCAAATTTTAATAAAGGGTCTTCGAATATATATAAAATAGATTTTTTTAGCTTTTAAAGGTGTGAAGTTATTTAAAAAATTAAAATTAATATTTCTTCGAGATGCAATTTACTGGGCTCTTTCTTCATTTCTTTTAACAAAGCACTATATGATTTGTGATAATAAACTAAAATAGATTTTTAGTATCCGAAGGTATTATGTACTTGTGAGAAGGCAGTACACAATACAAAAGAGAAAGATATTAATTGTTGAGAATATGATCAGATATTAAAAGTGTTTAAGCTTTTAGATGGGATGGTCACACGCTTGAACATGGTATTAGAGTTGACAAAGGTTCTGGATCGAATTTCATCGTCACCCATTACCAAAAAAAAAATTAAGTCAGCACGTGAGGAACGTGTTAAAAATATAATCTAATATTAAAAAAACGTGTTGAAAATATAATTTAATATTAAAAATATGATCTCTTTAAATATTAAACTTTTAGATGAACACGCTTCTAAGTTCTAACATATACTTTTCAAATTCCAAGTTCCCTTTTTCTACGAGGAGTCTTGCATTCCTATCCTAACTATCAGAAGCAATAAAACATCTTTCCTTCTTTTATTTGGCAAATTTCACAAAAAAAAATAACACACGTTGATATAACTATGAAAATGATAAAAAGTGGGCCCATAAAAAGTAGGCCCCCCACAATTGTGGGGCCTAATGCAAAGGCCTTAGTTGCCTCACTATCCAGTCGGCCATGTTCATGAATTTACACAAAAATGAAGAAAAAAAAATCACCAAGCAGTGTAGTGGGATGGACGAGCTTAATTAGAGCTCTCATATCATATCTAAGTCCTATAAATAGAAGAACTCCCGATAAAAATGACTTTATATAATGATAAAAAACACATTTTAAATATCATTTTTTTATTTTTTATATGAACTATCAGATATGACAGTTTTCTACCTAAACTATTATTGAGTTCGAAATAATCAGGGCATCATGCAGAAATTTATAATTGCAAATCTTGATGGCGATAAATCAGACGATATAAAAAAATATAAAAGAAGCATAATATTAATATTGTTTGGTCAAGTGACCTACATATTAAAATACTAATATTAAAAAGCATAAAACCTATTGAGGAAAAAATCTCTCCCTAAATGAAACTCTCAAAATGACTATATTGTGGATGTTATTGTGTTGTAGTTGTAGAAAGGAATTCTTTAATTTATAGATGTTGGAACTTTTCCTCCAAGACAAGGAATAGCCAAATATGAAAGAAAAATTATATTTTCTTTACGAGAAAAGTAAAAGCAATTATGGTAATACTTTGACTTTCCTTTAAGAGAAGTAAAGCTCAAATATGGTAGAAAATCAGGGCAAAAAAACTAACAACTATCACCAACTAGTTAGCAAAATACACCTAAACTATCATTTGTTCATTTTTCATACCTTAACTATCACGTAGGAAAAGTGAACAAATGATACTTTATGTGTATTGTGCTAACTAGTTTGTGATAGTTTAGATAGGAAAATCTCACTGATAATTCAGGTAGAAAACTCAAAAAAATATGATACTTGATGTGTATTTTATCCTTAACTCTAATAAAAATAAAAGAAAGCCAACTTATTTTTGAAATTAAGGTCCATTTTGCTACATTTTTAATTGTCGTCCCCTACCAACTCAATCTTAATCACCATCACAAGAGAATCACCCTCATCTCTAAAAAGGCTTATACACTTCACAGATTTCTTATATTGCAGAATTTTGAAAACTAAATTTAGTTGTCAATATTAGTCAGCAAATTGAATAAGTGTTTCCTTCTTTATTAGGCTCTCATCAATAAAAACATAAATTAATCAGGTCAATAAATTTTGAACACCAAATATATAACCCATAAAATGGGGAAAGAGATGATAACAAAGAAAAGTAGCTTCTCCTATATTATATTAAAAAATTGAATAATTATAGTGAAAGAAAATAATTCCTTGAGTATTTTCATTAATTAATTGGTTTATATACATGATATACACTAGTAAATCTAGCCTATAATTACGAAAATCAAATATACATTTTTCTAATACAAAAGATTACTACCATAATTACAGATGTACATTATCACTAATAATATCACAGAAATATACGGTGTATATTCTATCACACACCCGCAGTCATAGCGGGCGGTTGTCGCACACTGAGTCTGTCCCTAAAATCCTCAAACAAAACTAAGGGAAGACCCTTAGTAAATTTGTCAGCTATTTGATAACATGAGGGGACATGCAAGACACGTACTTGTCCACGAGCTACCTTTTCGCGAACAAAGTGAATATCAATCTCGATATGTTTAGTGCGTTGATGTTGGACAGGATTCCTCAAGAGATATATCGCACTAACATTATCACAGTAGACCAAAATGGCTTTTCGAATAGGAAAATGAAGCTCTAAGAGGAGATTATACAACCAACAAGACTCAGACACCACGTTGGCTACTCCTCGATATTCGGCCTCCGCGCTGGATTACAACAAAGTAGCATGACATTTAGCTGACCAAGAGACCAAGTTATCACCAAGAAGCATACAATAACCAGACTTCGAATGCCTGGTATCTGTACATCCACCCTAATCAACATCTGTATAAGACATGAGAGTAGAGACAGATGATAGATATAAGTGCAAATCGTAATCAAGAGTGCCCTGAATGTAACGCACAATGCGTTTGAGAGCATGCATGTGCTCTTCCCTCGGATAATGCATGAATAAACATACATGTTGCATTACATAAGTAATATCGGGCCTCGTAAAAGTGAGATATTGAAGAGCCCCCGCAAGACTGCGATAGTGGGAGGGCTCCTCGTCTAGTGTGCTAGAGGTAGCACTCAACTTCGGTTTAGTGTCAACCGGAGTAGGAGATGACTTATAGGATGACATGTCAGCCCGTTCAATAATTTCTGCTGTATATTTCCTCTGAGAGAGAAATATAACACATGCATGACGAGTGACACAAATACCCAAAAAATAACTCAACGGCCCCAAGTCCTTCATAGCAAATTCAGAGAGTAGAAGAGATATGATAGACTTGCGTAGTTTGTCAGAGGAAGCAGTCAATATAATATCATCCATATATAATAGAATGTATGCCATAGAAGAACCATGACGGTAGATTAACAGATAATGATCAGACATGCTGTGAGAAAAACCTAAGAGTAGACACATAATCTGTAAATCTTTTGTACCAGGCCCGATGGGCCTGTTTTAGCCCATACAAGGACGTCTTCAGTAAGCACACATGGTTAGGATGAGTAGGGTCCCTGAAACCCAAGGGTTGATGCATGTATACAATTTCCTTGAGTTCACCGTGTAAGAACACATTTTTCACGTCCAGCTGATAAATGAGTCATGCTTTTAAGAGAGCCAGACTGAGAACAGTGCGAATAGTTGCTAGTTTGACCACCGGACTAAATGTCTCACCACAATCCACTCCAACCTGTTGAGTTTTTTCATCACCTACCTACAAGACAGGCCTTATGCCTCTCAAAACAACCAACAGATTTTTCTTTATGAGTAAAAATCCACATAGAACGAATCACATTGACACCAGGTGGACGGGGCACCAACACCCACGTCTTATTTTTTATAAGAGCATTATATTCATCATCCATGGCCATTTTTCAATTCGGGTCACGAATGACAGACACGGGGTTACGTGGTAGTGGTGATTTAGTGACATTAGAGTTGAGATTAAATTATCTTTTTGGTCTAAAAATATTCTTTTGGCTACGAGTAACGAGCTTTTGACTCGAAATAAAAGTGGGTCAGACCTGGGTCGGTGTAGTGATGTCGAAACTGGGTCGGGTTGGGAGGTACTGGGCCGACTGGAGGCTGGAATATATTGGGCCAGTAGGCCCAACTGACTGGACCTAGAGGGGAAACACGGGTTGGGACAGCAGGCAGTGGGCCTGCTGGCAAAGGGACTAGATCGAGAAGGCTGTTTGGGCCAGCAGACAATGGGCCTGGACCGTGACCAATTGGGCCAGGAGGATTTTGGCTAGACCGTGCCTGCTGGTCTGGATCTCGAGGAGTGGGTTGGACCAAATGGTGGACCACATACGGTGATAGACCATCATCCAAAAATTCATAAGACTTGGACGCGGAATTATGCAATTTAGCAAATGAAAATTGGGTTTCATAATCATGACATGGGGACTAATGATGATTTTATTAGAGGATAAACCAAAATATTTGTAATCATGATGATTAGATGGGTACTCCAGGAATGCACAAGCGGTAGAGCGGGCTTGAAGTTTATTAATGGTGTTGGAGGGGAATAGAGGATTACATAAACACTCAAACACCCTAAGATGAGAATACGAAAGGTCTTTTTAATAAAGAATTTTGAGTGGGGATTGGTATGCTAATCATTTGCTAGAGAGTATGTTAAGGAGGTACGTTGCCATTTGTAATGCATGATGCCAAAAGGAAGGTGGTAATGATGCATGGGCTAGTAGTGTATGAATAATATTATTAATGGTGCAAATTTTTCTTTCGGCTTTCCCATTTTGTGATAACGTATGTGGACATGTAAATCGAAAAGAAATACCATTAACCTTACAAAATTTTATAAATGGCCCATTATCAAATTCTCTTCCATTATCACATTGAATATTCTTAATTTTTCGTTCAAATTGTGTACGGATGAATGCTCTAAATGATAGGAATATAGAAAAAACCTGAGACTTTTTAGATAACGAAAACATCCACAAAAAATTAAAATAATCATTCAAAAATAACACATAATAACGGTGACCGATAGAGCTCAAAACAGGAGATGTCCAAAGATCACTATGAATAATATCAAATTGCAACAAAGTACTAGAATTGGAAGCCACAAACGACATTTTAACATATTTTTCAAGCGGACAAGAAGGATAAAAATTAGTGCAACGATCACTATTACACTCGATAAATTTATTATTTTTAAGGGAAGAAAACACAGACGCTCCCGGATGACCAAAACGCGCATGCCATAAGGATGGTGCTAAAGCGACAAACATTGACAGTGTGGCTTGTTTAGTGGTGGTGGTGGTTGTGATGGGATAGAGCTCACTCCGACTATCAAATCTCATTAGAGGTATCCCCGTCCAGAAATCTTTCACAGAAAATCCAAAAGGGTAAAGTCAACAAAAATTGAGTTATCAGTTGTAAATTTTCGAATAGACGTCAAATTTTTAATTAATTTAGGAGCATGAAGTAAAAATTTCAGGGCTAAAGGTGGGTTCGAGGTAAATAATTTTGTGTGACCATAACCACGAATTGGAATTAAATTACCATTACCTACATTTATGCCATGATTTTTGCTCAAATTAAAATAAGATGAGATATTACCTGGTGCGGACGTCATGTGAGAAGTAGCACCTGTGTCTATGTACCAATTTGCATCCGGAGTATTTAGTCCAAGTGTATGCATCGCTGCCTCGATATTCGTGTGGGTCAGGGCTACTACTGGGCCCACAGCAGCGAAAGTCTACTGAGGCCGAGGCCTAAGCAGGCCAAGCTGCTGCCAGGTTGAACTATTTTGAGGCCCAGAATAGCCTTGCTACTGCCTCTGCTGTCCACTGGGCCTGGCCATGTTTGATCTTGGAAACGGGCAGGGAGACATGGGCCATTGCCTATTGGCCCAAGGCCACTTCCCAGCGGCCCAAGTCTACTGCCAGCGGTTCAGTGGCCCGGTCCCCTAATGACCACCATTGCCGCCGCGACCACAACCCTTGCCACTGCCAAGTCTGCCACCACGATTTTTCCCACAGTTTTGACCTTCTTGCCACCCCCATTGTTACAGTTTTGACTATAATTTTCTGAGAATGATTTAGAGTCACCAGTTTCGCAGGATGTGGCCATCATCATAGCGGAATTGGCTCCGGTAGCCGCCTTTTTAGTCAAACATGCTTCTTCTAAGATGAGCATGAAACGTGTTTGGTAGAACAGTGGGAGATGATTGCTTTGGCGAAGAAGAGTTCCAACCCCATTATACGCCTTAGAGAGGCCTGCAATCATCTGAAGAACATAATGATCTTTCGTGACGGGTGCGCCAACGTTCTTGAGTTGATCCGACAACTCCTTAAGCCTTTGACAATAGGCAAAGGCACTTAGAAAATCCTCCATATTTATGTGGGAGAATTCTTGCTCAAGGATCACGACACGGGAAATTTTGTTATCTTGGAATATATCACACAACCTATTCCAAGCTTCCATTGTCGTGGCGCCGGGTTCGATGATTGTCTGTAAGAGGTCCGTAGAGATGGCGAAATAAACCCATTGGAGCACCGTAGCTTCAAAAGTTGCCCACAACTCTATTTCATCATCGGTGGAAGGCACATTTTTCTTGCCTTTTTCCGATTTGACGATGTGATGGAGGACTCTATGAGACCTGGCGTGAATTTTAAAGAGTTCTGCCCACATTGCGTACTGGACGTTCTCCATTTCAAGAACAATAGGGATGTTGTTCTTGATGTTGGAGACTGCAAGGGCAGGATGAAAGATTTTTTGTGGTAGACATGATTGAGGAACAAGAGGAGAATTAGGGTTTCGAAAAAAAAATTAAAGGGAGGGGGACGACCGAAGGGGAGTAGGGCGGCTGAAGTTGTTTTTGTGGAGATTTTTTTTTGCCCTAGACTGCTGATATTATGAAAGAGAATAATCTCTTGTCATTAATGTAATTAGTTTATATACATGATATACACTAGTAAACCTAACCTATAATTACGGAAATTAAATATATATTTTTCTAATACAAAAGATTAGTACCATAATTACAGATGTACAATATCACTAATAATATCACAGAAATATACGGTGTATATTCTATCATTTAGGGGAAAAAATATAATGATTTATTGGAACAAGTCATTCAAAGACGATGAATTATGTTATGGATATGCATTATCCTTTAAAAATTAAATTACGTCTAATGGACTCAATCGAATGAACTAAAACTAGACAACGTCATTAATGGTCCATTTGTACGTGTATATTGGATTATCATCAAGCACAACAAATTATGGCGCCTAACAAGTACAATAAACAACTAGATTAGGTAATTGATATGTACTTCACATTTATCTTAATACGTGACGTAACTAAACTTCAAATTAATAAATATATTGAGAATAATAGAGATCTTAGTGAAAGTCTCTTTCATGCATTCACTTAGAGATTAAGGAAACTTCTAAAGTAGATTTGGTCCACAACTTCTAGTATTTAGTTAATTTAATAGCCTAGATAAGTTACAATTTTCTTATAGCTCCTAATTAACAAGACACGTCTTATTCTGGTTTAAAGATCAAAAGTAGTGTTGTTAACTAATTTTAATAAAATCAGTTACGACCCTACTAAGCCGTTGAATCAGTCATCAATTTTTATATTAAAATAAATTGCCTACATCACATTTTTTAAATCCTCTATGAATATGAAATATTTCCTCCATCGAGCTATGTTTTTAATTATGACCACACTAAATGCTCAAGCTATGTTAATATCAATACATGATCATGTAGCAAATAATAATACAAGAATTCTGATATAATTTTGTGCGTCTGTGTTTTCTTAACTCTCCTCTTTGACTGAAAGTAAAGAGACCTATTCATCAGTAATAAAAAAGAAAAAATGTGAATGAAGATTGTGTTGGTGATAAAATAAAATTTTGGGTAGCAAATCAATAGTTATTCAATGGATAACGAAGTAAGTGAATTCTTGATTCTTATAGTAAATAGTGTTAAGAGTCTCACATTGTGTTGAGTTCTCTCACATCGATGGGATAAGTGGTCTTTGATTTCCTTATATGGCTTGAGCAATCCTCCTCCCTTTGAACTAGCTTTTAGGGTTAGGTTAGGTCCAAAATCCATTCTTTACATGGTATCAGAGCCAGACCCATTCTAATTCTTTGTTCACTGATGTTGGTCCCCCAAATTATATTGTCCACGCTCCAGTTAACGATTTATGGGCGTGCGGGGGGGGGGGGGGGAGTGTTAATAGTCTCACATCGAAAATAGAATGGGAACATGGACTCCTTATATGGACTTGGACAATCTTCACCCTACAAACTAGCTTTTGGGGTTGAGTTAGGCCCAAGATCCATTATTTACATAGTATCAGAGCAAAACCCGTTGCAGTTCATTGTTTTCGATGTTGGGCCCCCTCTTATATTGTCCATGCTCCAGATATATAGCCTGGCGTGAAGCGGGGTATTGAGTTCTCCTACATCGGTGAGATAAGTGGTCATTGGTCTCCTTATATAGCTTGGGCAATCCTCCTCCCTTTGAGCTAGCTTTTGGGTTAAGTTAGGCTCAAAATCCATTCTTTACACATAGAAAGTTCAAACCACATATCTGAACGAAGCATAACTATAATTTTAATATAGTAATTAGGTTGCATTCAATCTCGTTATATTATTTGGTATTATATGGTTTTGAAAACAGTTGGAGTTAGAATATAATTTTTTACCAACAAACTAGAGAGCATTTGACAAAGGTCGCTGGTAAGTCTTAATTTAGAAAAAGGTCATTGAATTTTTTTTTGATTTATTTTTTTAGATTAGGGCAAAGAGGAGTGGGCCCGGGGTACAATTCATAATTTTTAAAAGTTTAGAGATTTTAAAATAGTACACTTAAATCTCTTTCTTTTGTGTTAAAATATACAAAACCCCTCTCTCTATCTTCAATCTCTTTCACTTTCTGAAATTAAAATTCTCTCAAGCTTCCAACCTACTCTTCCTCTCCCCCAAGCTTCGATATTGTTCAGTCATTGTCCTCGTGTAATTTCTTAATTTGTAATTCTTTTGGTGCATTTTGAACTCTATATGCTGAAAGTTTTTATTTTTTTTATTCGTGGTGTTTATAAAGTTCCGATTTTATTCAAAAATTTGAAAGTTTAGCCTGTATTTTTGGTTGTTTCGATCTTTCTTTTTCTATTTTTGCTTATGTGTTATTTATACTTATTTTGCTTGTTTCGATCTTCCTTTTTTTGTTTTTGCTTTTTGCAAATTGATTATGATCTATACTAGACTTTTGATCGATTATTCTTGTTATTATATCGTGGTTGATCAACATCAGTCTATTGTTTGTATATAAATCATAAAGAATACCGTCAGTCTATTGTTTGTATATAAATCATAAAGAATACCTAGATGTAGAGGAAGAGGAGAAAAAATAATCCCCGTTCTGTTGATATGGTTCAAACCCATTCTAATGCAACTACTAAAGATAAAAAGAAGAAGTGGTGAAAAAGTTGTTAGAGAAGAAGGAAAAAGAAAAAGAAATGTAGAAGCTGATAGTGAGGCCTACTTATACCCCATGGATGAAGATCAAGATAATCGAGATGATAGTTATGTTTCTGAGGATGGTTCAAAGCAGTCTAGTTCTGATGAAGATATTTCTGACGAGAAGGATTCAAGCTCGACCACGACGCGATCACTACCACTGTCGTCTACGCCTTTCACCCGACGTACTCTCTTGAGAAATGATATGGAGCGTCTCTTCATGGGGCTCAGAGATGACATACAACGATTGAAATGCACAATCTCTGCGTGTAATTTTTGAAAGGCTCGGAAAAGAGCCTGATGATTTGATCATCATCTACCTACCCCATAATAGACTATTATTTTATGTAATTTTTTATAAAACTTTTATTATGAAAAGAAAATGGAGGAGTTTGATCAAGAAATATAATGAAGGATTTTGATCAAGAAATGAGACAATGGAGAAAATAAACTAGAAAATAAGTCAAACTGGAAATAAACCACCTTACTCTATAATAACTCATTGCTTAAAATAATTTTAGACCATTTTGGTTGATGATAAACTAGATAAATAAAGGCGACTGTTGGGATGTGAAGCATATTGAATTTGCACTAGTCCAACGAAAAAAAATGAAATTCAAACCCCAAAACCAACGCCAAACCCCAAACTCTAACCCTCAACCCCAAACTCCAAATTGCATAAATCTAAGGGAATGTGGATATGTATACCATAAACTGACCGTTGTGAATAGCTAACAATTATCATTTAGGCTCGACTTCACGCATGGTCAATTATTATCCACATGTTATATATAGACCAAGGACAATATTTGTCTAAAAAGCTATAAATAAATAAAATAAAATAAATAAAAGGACATGCCACTATTTAAACATTATAATAACACTTTAATACATCATATTAGAGTCCCTATCAATTGAAAACATGATCAAAAAAGTTTTAGAACAAGTAATGATACTTAAAATGCCAATATTCGTCTAAAAGGCTATAAATACATAAAATAAATAAAAAGATTTGATACTATTTAAATATTATAATAAAACTTTAATACATCATATGATAGTCCCATGCATTGAACACATGATCAAAAGAGTTTTAGGACAAGTAATGATACTTAAAAGGCTAATATTTATCTTAAAAAGTCATAAATAAATAAAATAAAATAAATAAAAAGACTTGATACTATTTAAACATTATAATAACACTTTAATACATCATATGAGAGTCTCATCCATTAGACACACGATCCAAAGAGTTTAAACACAAGTGTTGGTTGTCCTTAAAACGAGGTTGTGCTTTGATCATGAGTTGTAATGACCTGTTAGGTCGTTGTGTTGTTTCTGCTTATTTTTTCATAAATGGCATTTACCCTAGATTTGTGATGGTGTAGTTGATGTGTGGGCACGGGTGGAGCAGATCGCTAGGCAATCGGATAAGAATAACGGAAGAAAAAATTAAGTTTTGTGTTCTAGAAGATCTAAGTTTGGAAGGTTTGACTAAGGAGTTGACTTTGAGTAAATGCGTCCGAAATCGATTTCCAACGGTTCCGTTTGTCCCGGAATAGAATTTGTGACTTGGGTGGACTGTTAGATCGGGTCCCGGGTGGTTAGAGTGAGTTTCAGGTTAGTTTGTAGAAATTGAAAAGTCTTAAGTTAAGAAATAAGCTTTAGGGGGTTAAAGTGATTATTGAGGGCGTTTGTGTCTTTTTGGGAGTTTTGATGATTCCATCAAGTTCGGAATATTGAATATGATCTAGGTGAGTCATTGGTTTGGTTCTCGAGGCACTTGGGAGCATTTTGGGCATTGAGTTGAGATCTTAAAGCTTATGAAGTCCTTAGGAGTTTGAACAAACATTTGTTAAAGATGACCTCGTATGACGATTTCAAATGCGCGGATGAATTCGTAGCGTGTTTTTATGTTAGGATGCATATTTGATTTGCATCCGGGAGGTTCCGGATGAGTTTTGAGATTTGGGGATCATTTTGTGGAAACCAGATTTTCTAGTTTCAGTTGTCTGCTGGTGTCCTTCTTCGCGATCACGGAGAAGGCGTCGCTATCACGGCCTTCTGATCAGTTGGCCATCGCGATTGCGAGGCTCCCGCCGTGAACGCGAAGAATTAAGCTTTCGTGTTTCCACGATCGCGTGGCATGGTCTCGCGATCGCGAATAGTAAATCGCTGGGCAGAATATTAAATCTCCAAAATCGTGTTTTGACCTCCCATTCCCATATTTTGAGCCTTAGACTTCAAACTAAGGAGATTGTTGAGGGGATTGTTCAAGTTCTTCAAGAGGGTAAGATTTCAACTCCTTTTTTACAATTGAGTCTTTAATTATTAGAATTTTTTATGCTAGAATCCATATATAGGATTGGGGACTTAATAAAATAAACCCTAGGCTTGAAGAGCTAGAAATTCTTGAATTAAGTATGATTGTGAGGCTGAAAATTATTGATATTGCATATCTAGGCTCCCTAGACTATGTGTAAATTAATTTGAGAACCCTTAGGCTCGGAAATCACTTTTTGGATGTCATTTTGGATTTTGCTTTAAAGTATGCCACTATGGGTACTGTTGGGATCGTGTGGACTTGTAGAGTACTAAATTGATTATTTTAACCCCGATTTTCTAGTATAATTGTGAATTTGACCTTGGAATTTTAGAATGGGGTTTTGGGTTGAATTTCTAGACCCAAATATTGCATAAAGTAATGTGGGCATCATTTGTCTCATATTTTGACGCTTAATCTGTGTTTGAGCATATTGGGACCGTGAATAGGCTATTCGGAAGGGCAAAGCGACTTCGTGACTTCGGACTCCTACTTCCAGGCATGTTGAGACTATGAACCTTATTTTAGACATCTTGGTTGGTTAAATATATTAATTAATTAAAATGAGAGTAATGGGGATAATAAGGGGGTCCCGATAATTGTGAGGTGATGAGCAATCGTATTGGGTACCGGTGTCATGTATCGGGTATTTATTCTTTTAAATTACTTAAAAGAATACCATGCTTTAGGCACTAGCTGATAGTATAATACGATCCTTTGGATTCGTGATTGTGGTATGAAGTCCGTACTTTACGCATTATATAGTATTTGTCTGTGTGTTATGTGACTGTGTGTCCCCCATCGTTCCCTTTTATACTCGTCTAATTGAAAAATAAGCTAAAAATCGAGTCCTTATGGAAATAATTGAGTTGTGACTTGTTTTGCTTTACTTGCTTCTTATTGCTGTGCATATCCTATTTATGCCTCTTAGTGTATAAACCTGTGTGAGTATAGACGATATAGACGTTGTGTGAATAGAATAGGCACTGTGTGAGCCTACTGTGTGAACTAAACTCAGGTAGTGTATGTGAGCCTGAGTGGTATATGGACCTCACGAGTCCCCATGAATCACACTTCGTTGATGTTCGAACGTGTGTGAACAGGTAGAGGAGAGAAAACACTTTGCATAACTTTCATTGTATCTACATCATTGTACTTTACTCTTGTTAATGATAAACTGTTGATTTTATGCCTATAAATCACTTGTGTATATAATGATAAACTGTTGATTTTATGCCTATAACTCACTTGTGTATATAATGATAAACTGTTGATTTTATGCCTATAACTCACTTGTGTATATACCTGACTTGATTAAGGGGTTTAGATGCTACAACCTAGGCTTAAATTCCGTGTATGAATTTATATGCTATGTGATCATATTATTAAATTGTTATGGCAGTTGGTGTAGTAGTAGCACTCTGTAAACCAGCCCTCATCTCCGTTTAGTATCGGGTGTCAACGATGTTGTTGAGTATTTGTGTATTTGTACTCACGCTACACTTGTTGCACCCTTTTTGTGTTTAGGTTCAGTTCTCAGTACCAGTGGGATCCGTGACTACCCAGCCCGTTGAGGAGATGCGTTAGAGGATTGATGGGGTGAGCTACCAGACGATCCTTAGCCCCGGATTCTCTTTCTTTATCTTTACATTCTGTCTTTCCTTTCGAACAACTTTTATGTATTTTGGGACATGTCGGTCCCAAGACCTGTATAACTCTTAGTAATTCTTGTATTATGACACGCGGTTTTAAAAATATTATCTATGGATCTACTTTAAAGACTTTAAACTGCTTCTTAATTATTTTCCGCACTTAGTTATTCAGCATATTATGGGTTGTTGGGTAATGGTTGACTTACCGACTCGCGAGGGTTGGTGCCATCATGACCCTCAGATTTTGGGTCATGACGTGTGATTAATGGACGTGGACTCTCGTATGATATATTAAAGTGTTATTATAATATTTAAATAGTATCAAGTCTTTTTGTTTATTTTATTTTATTTTATTTATTTATAGTTTTTAGACAAATATTGACCTTTTAAGTATCATTACTTATTCTAAAACTCTTTTGATCATGTTTTCAATTGATGGGGACTCTAATATACTGTATCAAAGTGTTATTATAATATTTAAATAGTATAAAGTCTTTTTATATATTTTATTTTATTTATTTATGACCTTTATAGACAAATATTGGTCTTTTAAGTACCATTACTTGTCCTAAAACTCTTTTGATCATGTGTTCAATTGATGGGGACTCTCATATGATGTATTAAAGTGTTATTATAATGTTTAAATAACATCAAGTATTTGTATTTATTTTATTTATTTATAGTTTTTTAGACAAATATTATCTTTTTAAGTATCATTACTTGTTCTAAAACTCTTTTGATCATGTTTTCAATAGATGAGGACTCTCATATGATGTATTAAATTGTTATTATAATGTTCAAATAGTAGCTAGTCTTTTTATTTATTTTATTTTATTTATTTATAATTTTTAGATAAATATTGACCTTTTAAGTACCACTACTTGTCCTAAAACTCTTTTGATCATGTGTTTAATGGATGAAGACTCTCGTATGATGTATTAAAGTGTTATTATAATGTTTAAATAGTGATATGTCCTATTATTTATTTTATTTTATTTTATTTTATTTATTTATGACGTTTTAGACAAATATTGTCTTTGATCTATATATAGCATGTGAAAAATTATTGACCATGCGTGAAGTCTAGCCTAAGTGATAATTGTTAGCTATTGACGATGGTCGGTCTATGATATACCTATCTACGATCCCTTAGATTTGTGCAATTTGGTGTTTGGGGTTTGGGATTGGAGTTTCATTTTAATTTTTTTTTTGTCTGTTACACTCTTCGTCATCACTATCAGGATTATCATGTCACCTTGCTCATAGAAATCTAATTCCAACATTTTGAGGTCTCCTCTCATTCACTCGTGTAATCACCACCTACTATAATATATTTTGCAATTGACGTCATAATAAATCTATAATAGATTATGACTATGGTCTATGACTACAATCGACGGTATAATAAGTTGTTCGAGACTGATTTTCCGATGAAAAACCGGAATTTTTACGGAAAATGGGATCTGAAAAGTGAAAAAATCGGGAGCTTTTGGAGGAAAATATTTAATTATTTATTTCTTTTTGGGTAATTAAAATGAAGGGAAATATTTTTTGGGGGTAATTAAAATGTTGGGTTTGGGAATCAAAGTGTATTTTTTCTAAAATTTGGGGCTAGGTTTGGACATATCAAAATCTGATATTGCTAACGTCATAAATGGTGGTCATCCTCCTAATTTTATGAAACTTATCGCCTTTCTCCCAAATAAATTTCATGAGTGACCTTCTAGCAAAAGCCCCCAATAAATTACATCTAAAAGTTATTATGTTTGAAAATTCTTTGTACTACAGAACCAAAAAAGGTAAGATGCTCATAAATATAAGAGTGGAAGTTTAGAAAAATTAGGTAGCTGTCAATTTGATAAATTCAATAGAATTGAACAAAGTAGTAGAAAAATTATATATAGCATGTGTACATCACTTTTCAACTTATCCAATATAGCAATATAATAAGAGCTATACAATCTCTTAAATACTTTTTCAACTTATGTTTCTTAAATTGAACTTAATAGAAGAATCAACAAACTTTTGGTGTGATAGTACACCTAAACCATCCAAAAAAGGAGTTACTTAACTAAAATTGATGTACTATCAAATAATTAAACTTTATTACATAAGTTAATTCCTTAAGAAAAACGTCAAGATGTTTTTTTAAACTTTGACCTGCGAACTTAATTTAAAACAATTGATTGGAAACACATCAATGAAATGATCGAGTGACAATTTTTGAAGCCTTGTTGCAGTCAGGGTCGAAGCTATATTAGGGCTACGTTTAATGAATTCATCGAACTTCCTTTGTCTAAAAACTTATATTGCATAATAAAACAGATAGATATTTGATCTCTTTGACTTCCTCACGTGTATAAATTTTTCTTAATCTGAATTCTGGCTTCGCCACTAGTTGCAGCGATCCGTCCACATTATATTCATGGCTTTTCTTGGAAACTAAGAAAGCGAAGAGAAATGAAATACAATAATAGTTACAAGAATTTTCCCTTCTTTAAAACATAAAAAGGAAGAAATAAAGTTTGTTTTAAGACCCAACAATCTTTTTCTTCCTTCTTTTTCCATCACTTCTTTTTAGTTTCTAAAATAACTCAGTATTAATTTATCAAATCAATGAAGATGATGGGAGAGGTTGCTTCTAAGCATAAAAAGGACTTAAAGAGAAGGTACACATATATGACAATTTAAACTATATAATATACCAAAGACCAAAATGTATACCCCACAAACACAATAACCTAAAAAACATTGATGTGCCCTACTCATTACAAGTTTACAACTCACATTTTGCCTTTTCAGATTGGTGGACCATTTTATTTACACTTTTAAGTTCAAACAATCACTAACCCATCAAGGCACTAGATTATGTGGTACATAATTAATCTGATCATATTAGTAATCATATTAATTTGCTTATTGAGTAATCACCTTGAAGATTATTACTCAATGGATAAATCAATTGACCAACTTTAAGAAAAATATTTCTTTGAAGGAGGATGAATTATTTTTAGCCGCCTAGCTAAAAATATTATAAAGAGATTATTATGAGTTACAGTGGAACGGAAAAGATTCCTTCATCTTAAATTAAAGGTCTTAATTTTAAGTTTTGAAAATAAAAAAAGATTTTGATAGGGAGCATTTTTTCTTTTACAGAGTCTTACACAATGCGAATTTAATGGGGTGAGATGAATAAAATCTCTTCATCCGTAATTATGGGTCTCAGATTCAAGTTTTGAGAATAAAAAAATATCCTAATAAAAAGTGTTTTGCACTTTAATAGGCCTTACTAGAAATTCGATTTGATCAATATCATAAAACGAATATCAAACACCAAATGAGAAATCAAATAAAAAACGTAATACTAATCCTTTAGCTTTCAGACATCTGATTGAGCAAAAGACAGTATAGAGAGAGACCCCACTGGATGTGGAGCGTGAGCTGTTTTAGCACATGTATTGCTCTACATTTACATTTTGGATATATAATAAAAGAAAACTCAAAACTTAAAGAGTAAAGCCATGTGATGAATTATTAGCTGACAATATTTTTGCATTTACTCTTGTCTTCTTGAAAGGAGACAACTAATGATATTATTTGAATTGTGTAATCACATTGCCTAAAAATTTACGATACTTATATTAAATTATTATTCCAAAGGTGGAATCTCCCACCCCAGGAGCCCCCACACCCCGGTCCGACAGGTCTGTGAAGGAGGTAAATCATGGTGACTCAATTGATTTCAAAGGTTAGACCAGTACCACGCTGCGCACAAGGGGAAACTAAGGTAGGGTAAACTTTTTAAAGTGACTGGTCTCACCGCATTACGGCCCCATACCCCAGAAAACCCCACCTCCGGCCTGGCCCTACGGATTAGTATACACCGCTTGGCCCTACGCGTATGGAGGGATTTTTTTGGGGAACAGCTTCCACTCGATCGAGAGACTCGAACACGGAACCTCAGACAGCAATCCCCTAATGTATTGGCCACTGGGCCAAACACTTTGGATACTTATATTAAATTATTCACTTAATGATGTCTTAACACGTCGTTATGTGAACTGTACTTTTTTTACGATATTATTGTTAAATTATTTGTCTACTTACACTTAATATAGAAGTTTAAATTTATAAAAAGATACTTTAATTACTTAATAATGCCTTTAACATATAATACCATATATCAATGTGCTTGTACATAAGGTCTAGACCTTACTAGCACATTAAAAGAGGAATTATAAACACAGAAGTAGAAGAAGAATGTAATCGTTAGGGGTAGAATTGTATTAATCTCCCTTATGAGTCTTTCTCATTAATACAAATATATATAGTGTGTATAATATGGATTTATAATACAATAAGGATCATATAAATATCATAACTATACATCACTAATAATTATACAATATATTGTAAATATTCACTAATATACCCCCTCAGTCGGAGCGGGAGGAGGCCAGACGCTTAGATTGGATCTGAAGTCGAGGAATAGATGTCTAGATAGTCCTTTAGTGAATATATTCACATACTGATAAGAAAAATGGCATATGCAACACCTTAACATGTCCTATAGCAACCTTCTCACGAACAAAGTGTGTATCCATCTCAATGTGCTTGGTTCGTTGATGCTGGACCGGATTATGAGATAAATATATGGCGGATATGTTATCACAGTACACCAAAGACGCCTTATGCAAGGGACACTAGAGCTCCAAAAGAAGGTTTCGGAGCCAGCAGATCTCAGCAACAACATTTACAACGCCTCTATACTCTGCTTCTGCACTCGAACGAGATAGAGTGGCTTGCCTCTTGGCAGACCATGAAATGAGATTATCCACTAAAAACACACAGTATCCGGAGGTGGAGCGTCACGTGTCCGAACAGCCTGCCTAATCTACATCTGTATATGATAACAACCTGGTCGGTGCGGAGGGGTATAGATGTAATCCATAATCAAGCGTGCCTTTAACATATCGAATGATATATTTAAGAGAGCAGTAAAGTGAGGCTCCTTTGGGGCATGCATAAACAAACACAACTGCTGAACAACATAAGCAATATCAGACTTAGTGAAAGTAAGATACTGAAGTGCACCTGCAAGACTCCTATAAAGAGTGGGATCGGACACTGGATCACCATCAACAACACTTAGCTTTGATTTAGAGTCAATCGGAGTTGACATGATCTTGCAGTTCACCATTTTATGTGTGGGGAGATGGACCGGATTGGCAGTGGTACTGGTAGGTGGCGGGACAGTGGTCGATATGTTCTGTGTGTCGACTGGTGACTGGCAGGGTGGATCGACGTGGTGCGACGGGACTGGATTATGTAAGTGGTTGGTGGTTGCTGTCGGGTTGGTCGATTGGGTAGTCTGGGTCGATTAGGTAGTCTGGGTCGATGTGTTATTAGGTGTGTGGTGACTGCTATCGGTCGGTAGGTAGCTATCGGGGTTGGTTGTTTTTTGATGATTAGTGCGTTATTGGTGTCAGTGGCTGGTGGGTGTTTGACCGATGAGGGCGAAGGGATTTCGGTGACTAGTGGGTTGGGGGATTCAGGTCGAATTGGAATGGCAATGGTGAAGAGGTGGTCGACGGGATGGTGGAAGCGTGGCCCGGCCGAGAGAGGCTGGGCGGAGCGGTGGGTACAATGGTACATTGCCGGAATAGCGGCGAGAGCTGAGCGGAGAAGCGGTGATGTGTTGGACTCATCTAAAAATGTGTAATCCGAATTCTGGAATTTTTGGATATTTGCGAATGGGAAGATTGTTTCGTCAAATATGATGTGACATGAGACGATGATTTTTCGGGAAGACAAGTCGTAGCACAGATCTCCCCTATGAATGGGCGGGAAACCTAAGAACACACAAGGAGTGGTGCGGGGTGCAAGTTTATGCGGGGCCGTGGAGGCAAGATTCAGGTAGCACAAGCAGCCGAAAATTCGTAAGTGCTCATAAGTTGGGATCCTATGGAATAGAATTTCAGTGGATGTTCTATTTTGGAGAGTTTGGGTGGGAAAAATATTTAGAATATATTTGGTCATTTTAACAATATAGACCCAAAAATGAGGGAGGAGGGAGGCATGAAATAGGATAGTACGAACCATGTTATTGATAGTGCGAATGATTCGTTCGGCCTTGCCATTTTGGGAGGAGGTGTAGGGGCACGAGAATCGAAAAATCATGCCATTAGTAAAACAAAAATTGTGAAACGCAAAATTATTGAACTCACGACCGTTATCACACTGAAATAATTTTATGTCTTTTTCAAATTGTGTTTTGACATAGACACGAAATGCAAGAAACTTGGCAAACACTTCAGACTTGAATTTAAGCGGATAAACCCAGATAAAGTGAGAATAATCATCTAATAATACGAGATAAAATTTATGACCCACTCTAGTAATGTGATATGTCCATAAATCTGCATGAACAATCTCAAAGGGAAAAAACGTAACACTTAAAGAAGACTGAAAAGGAAGGCGAATATATTTGCCTAAAGGACAAGAAAAACATTGTTGGGCAAGTTTCTCATTCTTACAATGAATTAAATTATTGCTTCTAAGAAAACTAAAAACAGGAACTCCTGGGTGTCCAAGTCTATTGTGCCAGGTTGATGAAAAGATTGTTGCTAAAGCGGTGGGAGGAGCGACATGGGCAGTTAGAGATGTGGGAGGATTGACACTGGCAGCGAACGTGGATAGGAAATGATAGCGGCCCCCTTCACTATTACATCTCGTAATAAGTTTTCGGTACGTAGGTCAGTTACAGAAAACCCAAACATGTCAAAATTGATTGATACAGAATTATCAGTGGCAAATTTTCAATCGGAGATTAGGTTCTTGATAATATTTGGGGCATATAAGACATTATTTAGGGAGAAGTGGGGATGCAACGGTGGGGTTAGTGTGTGGCCAAACCCTAGAATTGGAATGCGATGACTGTTTCCGATCATAATAGATTGTGAAGTATTTAAATTTCGCAGTTGAGAAAGATTACCAGAACTGTTGGTGAGGTGAGACGTGGCGCCCGTATCCATATACCACGCATTATCGAGCTGCCGAGGAGATAATGTGATGAAATCCTGACTCAAATTAGATTGGGGAAGGCCTGGAGCGGACTGCTAGGCCCTAGGAAATTGGGCCTGATTGATGTGGCCCATCGGCTGTGCTCCCAGTCTGCTGGGCTGCAGGGAATTGGACCGGATGGTTGTGGCCCATCGACTGGTCTGGGGCGAACTACTTGACTGCCTGAAAGTGGGCCTATTGGTTGTGGCCCATTGCTTGTGCTCCCAAGCTGTTAGGCTGATGCTGTAGCCACAATGTTTGGTGGGCTGCAGCCGCTGGACTCTTGCTGGAAGTCCAGTTCCCAGCCCGACCCATATGGCAACACTGCGCCGCTGGCCACTGCCAAACCCATGGTTGTGCTCTGCCATGAAGGTTGTTGGAGAGGAGGCGAGAGAAAAGAAAAATAGGGGTTCGGGACGTATACGAAGTGTATAAGGGGCAGTATCGGCCGTATACGAGGTGTATAACTTAGGGAGGTTGTATACGAGTAGTATATAGTGGCGGGGAGGGTATATCAGCCATATACAGGGTGTATATCATCGTGTAGAAGCTGTATACAAGGGTATATGACCTGTGGGGAAAGGTAGGGAAGGAAAGAGGGTTGTATATCAGTAGTATACAAGATGTATGCAGGGTTGTTTGTAGAATTGGAGGGCTGGACAACTGTATATCAACGTATATCGGAGGTATACGGGCGGTTTGGCACCGGAAAAAGACAGGTAAGGGCGGCCGGATTTAGGTTTTATGTTGGAAAGGATTATTGGCTCTTGATACCATGTAGAATTGTATTAATCTCTCTTGGGGAGTCATTTCTCGTTAATACAAATATATATTGTGTACAATGTGGAGTCCTAATACAATAAGAATCATATAACTACCATAATTATACCTCACTAATAATTACACAATATATGGTGAATATTCTACTCATATTCACTAATAGTAAGTCATATGAAACTTATCCGTATAACTATTTGATTCTTTAATGATAAACGAGATAATAGTAAAGAGTTCTCACCAACACTTTCTTAATGTGTACACTGATGACACTGACTCAACCATTTATATATCACTCACACAACTCCGCTTTAAAAACACCTTATCTTTCATTAGTAGCAAATAATCATCGTTTCCTTTGAGATTCCTTTTTTGATTTCCACATTTTTCTTTTATTAAAATATTATCACTTGAGAGTTTCACATTTTGACAGAAGAGATTTCACACCAAATCAACTGAAGTAGAAATTATATGCATAGATGTGTCTTGATGTGATGCTTTTATATATAGAGAAATATTATGGAAGTTCCATATTTTGATATTTGTAATAGTTATTTCACGTCATATCAACTTCTGTAGATTATATCTATAAAAAAATATGTTTGATGCAAAACATCTCTGAACAAAAAAAAAACATTCGAAGCCCTCTATGGGCTTTTAAATCAAGCCCAAATTTCTTCTTATGGGCTAGATGAACGAACTTGTTTGGGTTTTTCGCACAAATCTCCATATTTCGGGGTGGTTTTTAATTTTTGTTCCTCAAATTTGTGGTCTTTAATTTTTATCCTTCATTACTTTGGCGGACATAACTTCAAATTTCGGTCGGCATAGTTAGCATTTAGCTTCGGCATATGTATCATAACATCCCACAAGTTATGCCGGACAAGGCATAACTTTCAACATTCACCATAATCTAAAAAAAGGCATAACTTCAGACTTCGGCCAATATAGTTAGCGTTTAGCTTCGGTATATGTATCATCACATCCACACAAGTTATACTGGAAAAGATAAAACTTTCAACGTTCAACATAATTTGAAAAATATTACACAACTTATGACGCATAATTTAGTTCCTACAGAACTTGTGCTGAGCGAGGCAAAAGTTCAATTTTCTAAGATAAAAATGTTGCAGAACTTATGCCGAGCGAAACATATAAAACATATAAAGGATAGATATGGTAGAATCCTTTTCCACCAAGAAATTTTTTTTGGAGTAAAATATATAAAATTCAAACAAGATAGGAAATTCAGGACAAACTCTTACAAAATTATCACATGAAAGTAAAATTAGGTGGAATGATCATATTTTGAGCAGACGATCGAAATTCGTGTGTCAAATGTAATTGAAAAGTAGCCACTTTTTATTGCAAAAATACTTCTAATTAGAACATGGAACACCTCGAGCTTACAAATTATTTGGTAAATTCTCAATATTATTTCCCAACTATAACACATTCAATTGCGATGAAATGCCAAATGTTGTTAAAAGAGAAAAACAAAAAGAGAAAATATTCCACCAAGCACTGTCATCCCTGGGTAACCAACTATAGGCCCAAAAAGATAATGAAAAGCCCACAAAATAAACAATTTGCGTGGATGGTCCTTTACACGGGCTTCTTTAATTTTCGGTCCTCAATTCGCTGGTCTTTGTTTTTGTTCATATTTCTGATTTAATGAAAATTTATGGGTCAAAGTACCCTCTATTCACGAGTCTACTACATCATAGATTCTGGGTTCGAATCACAGTAGAGGCAAAAAAATAAATAAAATTCACAAGACATAATTTTCATAGAAATTATGACTATTCGGCCAAAGTTATATAGAGATTATTCCCCTTGGGGCATAATTTCTATATAACTAGCCGACAAGACATAATCTTAATTTTTCAATGAAACTTTTCCTTCAGGCATAATTACATAGAAACTATGCTCCTTAAGGCATAAGCTCTATACAACTTTGGCCGAATATGTATAATTTCTATGAAATCTTGCCTTGCGTTTTTTTTCTTCTTTTTTATTCTGCTGGAATTCGAACCCACAACCTCGGAGGTATTTTCGAAGGCATAATTACTTTGAAACTATGCCCTTAAGATATAATTTCAATACAACTTTGGCCGAGTAGACATATTTTCTAATGAAATCTTGGCTTGCGATTTTTTTTTGACTTTATTGAGATTCGAACTCATAACCTCAAGAATATTTTTGATCATTTTTTTAGACAAAGGGAAATTAAATACCAGCAATTTGAGGGGCAAAAATTAAAGACCACACTAAAATAGGGCAATCGTGCGAATAACTGAACAATTTCTATGGCTCTCAAATCAAAGCCAACCAGAAATGTTGACAGCGGATTGCAATTCGGAAATTTTGGGCCTAAATCTGCTTTTGGATAAGCCCAATAAGCAAAATTTATCCATTTAAGAGTAATCTATATATATTATAATAAAGCTAGGAAATAGAATAGTGATGTGGGACCTCTCTTTGGCCAATGATTCTATATATCTTTTTTCTTAATTTTTTGATAATTTCTCCTACTTCTTTATTTTTTTATTTTTTAAAAATAAATATATCAATTACTCCTCCATTCATTCATATTCTTTAATGTAAAAACTTAATGGTCTTTATTTTCATTACTCCCATAACTTTTTATTACCATAACCTCTAAATAATTAGTTTTTATTTCTATTACTCCACAATTTTTATTACCATAACCTCTAAATAAATAATAGTCATGTTCATGGCATTATTTGATATTCTATATTATAGTCCTATAAATTGAATCTTCTAGTAACAAGTTAAACATCAACTCAAGAAAGCGATAGGCGAATGATAATAGGTCTGAAAGAGGCATTTTCTTAACGATTTTTCATAAAATTCAGTTTTGTTCAAAATAAATTTAAAACTATAGTTTAAAGGTCTATAAATTATCGGCAAAATACATAGATCATGGCCAGATAGACCACTCTACTTGACACAAGTGTCTCACGAGTACACAAGTCCATTGAACCTCATGTGTGATTTTTTTTCTTCATATCAACGTGAGGTGTTCGCGAGACATCTTTATCAAATAGAGATGTCTATCTGGTCATTAACAAAGTTAAAATATTATCTGATTGTTGTGGATAACATTAAAAGGCCATTGATGTATTTCACCTAAATTATATTTTTAAAAATTAATACTAAACATTTTTTTCTAAAAAAGGACGACCAGATGAGATTCTTCCTAGCTCTATTTGTTTGGTGGATATAATGGTCACGAGAAAGGGTATTAGTATTACATATTCTATAGTGGATTTTACTTTCTCTGGCTCTGTCCTACATTATCACATGAATGTTTTTGGTAAGTGGGCTTTGATATTTTGTCTAACAACTCTCATCATTGCATTTCATTTTTCACATTGAGATTTGGGTGTATCCTGTGACCTCTTTCACATGCAACTTTTGACCATTCCCACACCAAATACATGATAATTGAAATAAAGTACTATTTCTAAATGCCAATCATAGAACCAAGACATATAGTGGTATATTAAGAAGACATGATATATACCAATATTTCTTGACCTGACACAACTATCATTTTGGATGCTATGTTGCTTGAATTTTCGAAAATAATACTCGGTGTATCATTTTTTTAAAATGCATTAGCTTTTGAAGGATCCGACACGTACGTATCTAACAATAATTTTGAAGAATCTAAACAACATAATTTACTGTTCATTTCGTGCAATTCCTTGTAAAATATCAAGAACTATGACCCTTTGAGATCTAGGATTCACTATGGAGGTTTTTACTTGGATTTCTTGTGTAGTTAACCATTTCGAATGGGAAACAGATATGGTCATTGGTAGTATATAGTCAACCTCAACTTATTTAAGATTGAAATTTAGTAGTAATTGTTGTTGTTACAAATTATTTGTGTGGTAGGTTAAGCATCCAACCTTACCTTTCAGAGTAGTCCAAAGTGCACTAATCACAAAGACAAACAATCATTCCCCCTTTTCATATTAGCAAAAGACATATTTTGGATCTGTGAATATTTGTTGTTACTTGAGTCTATTAGTTACAACTTGAAGAAAATCAGTTAATATGAATAATATGTTATGTTGTTTGGACTTTTCAAAATAATTATCGCATTCATGTTAAATTATGTAAAAATGTATTTTTTATTGAAGAATTCGACACACATCCGATAATATTTTTGAAGATTTTGAGAAAAAATAGCCTATTAGGTTGTTTGAATCATGATGATTTGCCATGAGAGTATGAACGAAGACTATTTTCTGAGTCAATACATTAATAGATCTGAACCAGAATCAGTTGTATAACAAATCAAATATTTAAGTCACACATCTTGGAAATTTAATGTTTTTCCATACAGAATTTATAGAACAAAAAGTTATCTTCCTTTCCTATTATTCCACTTAAAAATAGGAAACACAATTAATAGCCCAAGAAGTTTTGCCAAAGTAACCATTTAAATCTCCAATTTGGTTAGTTAGTAACAACCAGAAAATCCTATCATGCCATTTTCATCATCTAAAATATAGAAAGTAAATACCTTTTCCCCCCTCAAATGGTAAGTTCAATTCTCATTTCTTTAGTATAGCCAGAAAAGGCTCCTAGATTTTTGGCTTATTGAGTATTTTAATCATTGTTTTGTCTCTGTCTTTGTTTATATTAGTATTTTCTTTCACACTTCTCAATCATCTTTCTTATGATCACTCAAGTGGTCCTTGATTAGTTTGATTTCCCCATCAACTCTCTGCCCCACTCACTTACCAACATGAACTAATTATATTTTATCCACTGATTCAGGATTTTAAGTTTATGAATTCTAAATTTCAGGACATAACTTACTGGAATCGGAATACTGTAGTTGATTTCTTAACACAAATACAGAATCTGTGTCAAAACTACTAAATTCGAAAACATAACCACAAACTATATTCTAGATCCACCCTTATTTATAAAATAAACAAAAACCAAGACAAGTGTATAGTACTTACAGTGTATCTTATCTCATTTTGTTGTTTACTTCACATTTCAGAAGAGGAGAGATATGGGAGAGGTGACAATGGGCAAAGGCCATGAGATTTTGCAATTCACCAATCATGTTATTCAAGGTAGGTGGTTCTCTCTTTTTACCTCTTTTCTCATCATGGCTGGAGCAGGTGCTACATATCTATTTGGAACTTACTCTAAAGAAATAAAAGCCTCACTTGAATATGACCAAACAACGCTTAATCTCTTAGGATTCTTTAAAGATCTTGGTGCTAATGTTGGAGTGTGCTCTGGTTTACTAGCTGAAATAACTCCAACATGGTTTGTTTTACTAGTTGGTGCAGCCATGAATTTCACTGGCTATTTCATGATATGGCTCTCTGTTGTTGGCAAAGTCCCAAAACCAAAAGTTTGGCTTATGTGTATGTACATATGTCTTGGTGCCAATTCGCAGAATTTCGCGAATACGGGGGCTCTTGTTACATCTGTTAGAAATTTCCCCGAAAGCCGGGGAAATATGATAGGTTTATTGAAAGGGTTCACTGGTCTAAGTGGTGCTATAATGACACAATTATACTTAGCTGTGTATGGAAATGATGCTAAATCACTCATTTTGCTTATAGCTTGGCTGCCAGCTGCAATATCTGTGATTTTTGTGTACACGATTCGTGAAATGAGAGTCGTTAAGCAGCCGAATCAGCTGAGAATTTTCTACTATTGCTTGGTTATAGCAATTGTGCTAGCATTATTTCTTATGGTCATGACATTGGTTGAAAAAGCAATTCAATTTTCTCATGCTGCTTATGTTGGAACTGCCACTATGGCTTGTGCTTTGTTATTTCTCCCTCTTTTGGTTTTCGTTCGCGAAGAATTAGGTGTCTTTCGTCGAAAGAATTTGCCTATTGATCCTCTACAAGTAGTAGTAGTACTAGAGAAAGAAGATAAGTCTATAACATCAGAAATCAAGAAAGAAGATGGTAATAATTCTAAGTGTTTTTGGTTCAATGACATTTTCTTCAATAAACCAGCAAGAGGTGAAGATTATAGCATATTACAAGCACTTTTAAGTACCGATATGTTGATTTTATTCGTTGCTACGTTCTGTGGACTTGGAACGAGCCTGACTGCTGTTGATAACTTGGGACAGATCGGAGAGTCTTTAGGATATCCAACAACAACAATCAAGTCCTTTGTGTCACTTCTTAGCATATGGAACTTTTTTGGGAGAATTTTCTCAGGATTTGTATCTGAGACATTGCTTGTTAAGTACAAATTCCCTAGGACACTTATGATGACATTAGTCCTTTTGTTATCTTGCATTGGCCTTCTCCTAATCGCGTTCCCATTCCCGGGATCAGTCTATGTGGCATCAGTGATCATCGGGTTCTCATTTGGCGCTCAATTGCCTTTGTTGTTTTCAATCATTTCTGAGCTTTTCGGATTGAAGTACTACTCAACATTGTTCAATTGTGGTCAATTGGCTAGCCCTCTTGGTTCATACATATTGAATGTGAAGGTCACTGGACCGCTCTACGATAGAGAGGCATTGAAGGATCTTGCGAAAAAGGGGTTAACTAGATCATCTGTCAAAGAATTGACATGTATCGGAAACCAATGCTATCGACATGCTTTTATAATCTTGGCTAGTGTCGCGTTTTTTGGAGCGCTAGCCTCGTTGATTTTGGTTGCAAGAACTAGGAATTTTTACAAAGGTGATATATACAAGAAGTTCAGAAAGCAAGCTGAGGCAGAAATGGCTTCAACAAACAACAATAGGATACACTAAGAACATTACAGAAATTAAGGCCAAAATAGAGTGAAAACATAATAGGACTTTGGCCTATTTAATACTATTTTTTTTCTTGATCATTTATGTATCAATCCTTTGGAAGGAAAATGCTCTTTTTCTATCTGTTTTTGTATGTATCAATAGCAACATAGTATACTGTGGGACAGTTGAGCAGAAAATGAACATTAAAAATTAAATAATTGTGAGATTTTCTGCAACATGATACTGAGGGAGCTAATTGGTAAAGTTGCTACCATGACCAGGAGGTCATGAGTTCAAGCTGTGAAAATAGCCTCTTGCAGAAATGTGGGGTAAGACTGCGTAGAATAAACCCTTGTGATCCGGTCCTTCCCCGGACCCCGCGCATAGCGGGAGCTTAGTGCACCACCTTTTTTTTTTTATGGTATTAAAAATTAGGGAGTTGGCTGGAAATTTCATTACAGGCCAGTTGTCTGTTTTTTCTAGTGGCACACAAGTTAAAATAATCAGGCTAAAAGGCAGTATTAGTTGATCATATCCTCGGCATGTCTTTATTTTTTTTCTCACCCAATGTCCGATACTTATTCTGGGATCTTAATAAATGCGGATTCACGCCGTGTAAGACTCATTAAAGGCGGAAGTGTTTCCTATCATGATTAAAGGCGGAAGTGTTACTAAGAAAAAGAAAGTTATTTTTCCCTTTTAACAACGATTTTTGTTTGTTTGTTTGTTATCTTTTTCCTGCTGATTAGATTTGCAAAATCAGTTGCTGGCTATCTAGGGTTTGAATGAAACACACTGCCCACTAACAACTTGTTTGGATGGTTGTTATATATTGTATTGTATTGTTTTGATTAATATAACGTTTGAATAGATTGTATCATTTTCTGTCGTTACATAATGTCACCCATATTATTCTGGAGAATAAATTTATAATATTAGAAAGAAAAATAGGGTATGAGGTAAAATTATTATTATTATTATTATTAAATAAAGAAAGGTAGGGTAAAGGCTAAACATAATTATTAAAGAATAAGCAAAGGCAAAATGAGAAAGTAAAACAAACATAACAATTTAAAAAAAAGAGATAGTAAAAAGGTAACAAGTAAAACAAACATCATATATTAAATAACAATACAATACAATATAATAGGTAACAACCATCCAAACAAGCTGTTAGTAACTGAGTAACATTTGTGTAGTAGTATTGTAGTTTAATTGTGTAACATCCCGTACTTTCGGGTCATGGTTTGAATCGCTGGGCGTATGTAAAATCGCTAGGCATATGTAAATAGACCCACGCGTTGGAGGATTTTCTGGTCATGTTCACGTATGCAAATAAAGAAGCTTAGTATATAAAAAGATGCAATCCCAAAATAATTTAGGACTTAATAAGTGTGACGAACGAGATTAATAATAATAGTTGTAAGTCCCCAAAGATGTTATGGACTAGTGTTATATCGCACGATTATGACATTGAGTATATGAACGTTTTATAAGTCATTAAAATTTAAGTGAATTGGAATCAAGAAATTATTTATATTAGTAATTAGTTAAATGTTAGGGTGAAGTGGGAGAAAAAGGAATTAGTCAATAATATTTGGGTACAATATGTGCATGTGGGCCCCACAAGGGAAGGATCAACATTATAGATAACATTGGATAAGAACCAAAGTTGGTTCAGCAACGTGTTACACCCTTGTTCATATATAAGAGTGACTTAATTAAGCAAAAAACTTATTTGGTAATGGTAGGAGTGCCACATGTCTCTCTCATATCAATTAGATTAAAAAGGTGGCATAAACCAATATAGGCGGAGGGCATAACTATATTGGTGCAACATATTATTTTCGATAGAATTGCTTTGGAGAAGCAAAACAAAATGTGGACAACAACCAATTTCTTTTAGAGAACCCATTCTAGTTCCTTACTTCTTTTAAGGAATGTTCAGGGAGAAAGAAACAACAACACACATATATGTGTGTATATGTATATTCTCTCCAGATATGTGTGTGTACAATCTACTAGAGGAATTCATACTTGGAGACAAGTTATGTGATAAATGATATAACAATAATGGCAACGTCGATGATGTAATTTAACACCGATTGTTCTTTGGCTAGTAGCAAATTGAAGATTTCTTCGAAGTGAAGTAAGGTGAAAGAAGAAGAGTTCTTGGAAAATAAGGTTGAGGTGCTAGACGGGCTACTTGAGCGGTGTTGTCGAACGAATTAGCAAGGTATGTTAAGGCAAATCATTCCTTCTTTCGGCATGTTCTAAGTGCGAAAAGTAAACGTAATAATGTCACATAAATGATTCTACTCTTAGTAGCTAAGGATGTTCATGTTATTCATTCCTATGTTCAAAGCATGTATAAATATGTTCCTAAATCCTTATTGAGGTATATGAGAAAGATGTTAATATTCATAATGTTAATCGGAGGTGAAACGACCTTACGTCACTCCGACAAACTTATAGTGTCTTATTATCATTCATGCATTATATTCATGTACATACCTTGACCTCAAATGAGTTATATACTCTACTATATGTATGCATTATATATGTATGGGGCATGGGAAAATGGAAGGCGTTATATACGCACACCACATGCAGCTAGTATAGATATACACGATAATGATTATGCCCACAGAGGCTGATATAGTATGATGGGATGCCCGCAGAGGCTTGATGACGTTATATACGCAGATGTATATGTATGGCCACATTGTGCATGATATTTAGGCATATTATTGCCCTCAGAGGCATTCTACACAGACATGATACTTATGCATATTATGGCTCTCAGAGGCATTTACTACTGGTTGGTTGTTTCTTGTCTCAGTTTACTTTCATGTCTCTGTTATGCCGTTCTTCATGCCTGACATACTCGGTGCATCAGTTGTATTGACGTCCCTTTTGTCGGGGGATGCTACATTTCATGCCCGCAGGCTTAGGCAGACAAGGCAACGGTTTGCACTAGTAGGTTGCTGGTTCAGTTGATATTAGAGCACTCTATTTGTTCCAGAGTTGCAATTTAATCGTGGTATGATATTTTTGATATGCATAGGGGTATGACGGGGCCCTGTCCCAACCTTATGATGTTACGTACTCTTTAGAGACTTGTAGACAGTGGTCATATGTATAGTAGTCGTGTGTGGCCTTGTCGACCTTAGTAGGTATATATGCATGGGTTGAGTCCTTCTGTTTGTAAGATTTTACGTAGCTTCTTTTCAATTTATCATTTCTATGTGTCAGCAGGGTACTTTGTGACGGCCCTTGGGGCCCATGATCAATTATGGTTAGATGTCACATATATGATTAGTGGTACCCGACAAGTAAGGTTAGGGTGCCCGTCATGGCCCTCCGGTTTAGATCGTGAGAAACTTGATATCAGAGCAGGTCTATCCTAGGGAGTCTACAAGCCGTGTCTAGTAGAGTCTTGTTTATAGGTGTGTTGTGCGCCACACTTATAAACAAGAGGTTGCAAGGAATTTAAGGATGATTTCCATTCTTTCATATCATAGATCGTGCAGTAGAGAGTCTTAAGAATTCGAGTTTAACTCGTGACTGATATTGTTTCAATAATGCCGGTTACCAAAAAGACTTCGGTTAGTTCATATTCGTAGCCAGTAGATGAGTGACTTCTACCAGACGATTGATACGACAGAAGGGCAGTATTATGTCAAAAAATTGAGATTGCGAGGAATTGTCTCACTCATGTACGGAAGAGATAATGCAAGCCTAGAAAGCAAAATGTTTGTTTTGGGATACAGAAAAAAAGGAGAGTAAAGTAAATGAAGTACTAAGCACCTGAACGCAGAAGATTGTAAGGATTCTCTCTGTAGACCTTATCGTGTTTATGATTACAACAATGCCTTCTTCCCATAGGATTATGATTAGCAGGGAGATTGAAGTTGGATTGAGTGTAAATACGAGTAGTATTCTCTTTATTGGGACAGATCCGTCAAAGGATATGAATAAGTTGATTTTCCAAGCATCGACAAATTTAGTAGTACCAGAGGAGTTGAAGAAAGCTCATGTACCATCATTCCTACCACCGACTCCGTCTGATAAGGATGTAAGGAGACCGGTGCAGGTATTGAATCAATTGGTTGCCTCCCAGACACGACTTCATCCAAGAGCATCTGATAGAGATAGGCCCCTTGAGGGGTCAGAGAGCTCATAACCTAGGGAATTTATTAGTTAGGGATCCCTGTTATTTAAAGGGGTCAAAGATGTCAATATCTGAGGGTGAAAGTTGTAAAGGTCGAGTGAGACCGCCTCGACCGTCTTGTTGTCAGGGTGGTCGAGCGCATGCCGACTTGTGCCGCAAAGGTACATAGGGTTGGTTTAGTGTGGCATCCATGGCCACAACGTTTCGAAATGTCCTATGTTGATGCGCAAAGGTAAGGATAAGATGATTATGAGTTGTACAGATGAAAAAGCAGAAGACATCATTAGAAGATTTAGTAAGTTATGAAAAGCTACACGATTTACAATGACTTTTACTGATTAGAGTGAGGAAATATGCTATGTACGTGCGACCTAAATTGTAATGTCTTACATAGAATATATTGGGAATTTTCCCGGGGTATCATTAATGAGAACGGATTGCCACAATCGAATCGTCTGAAAAGCGACCATCAGTAAATTTAAGAAGATCACGTAAAGTGTCGTACCCAGAATAGTGAGCCCAAGTCATATATAAGGATCGAGTTATCCACAATAGTGGAAGGGGACATAAGCCTCTCATCCGTGCGTAAAGGGCCATACCGCGTATTATTGAGGATTACATATATCAATGTTAGTAAGCTAAGGTATGCAATAGGTATTGGACGGGTAAGGTCTTCGGCTTCATTGTGAAGCATGTTACAATTCTAAATAACCTCTGAACAACAATAGTTTGTTAGGGGCAATTGAGGACAAAAACTATGGAACAATCGAAGAAGGGTTGTAAGAAATATGGAAATAGTTAATAAGTATGAATGGAACGGTATGATTAAGTATCAAGGCATAACTGTTTTTCGTTTAAATGACATATGGAAGGAAGAATTACGACAAGAAGGATAAAGGTGAATGAGATTATAGTTATGCAAGTTTCACAAAGGTATGATTACTCTAGAACAACGTAAGGACCAATGGTAGATGAGGGACAATAAGAACTCTTCGGCCAAATGTGACGATTCTCTGATGTTCAGGAAAAGAATATGAGAAATACATTGAGATAAGAGACCCCCCAAGGCAACTTGAAAATGGAAATGAAAAAGTAAGACGAATGAGCACTCGGTCGATAAGAGATCTAATAATGACAAGACAAGAAAGCTTGAGGTCATTGGATCATGTAACACTGTGAATTGGAGCTAAACATACGGAGCATTGGTTCCATAACATATGCAGTCATACCTCTTAGAAAGTATGTAAACATAAGTAATAGTGGGTAAAGTTCGAGATTAGCACCTAAATAGGTGAAAATGGGCCAATGATGCCTATGGATATAATGTAGACATTAAAGATATATGTCAAGAGGTAATGACATTATAATGAAGATGAAATATCAGGCAAATACAGATGTCTATGAGCACTTTTGAACTAACCAAATGTTCTACGAGATAAATAAAGTAATGGGTTTACAGCTTAACGAGATTAAGGAAATCTTTTCTCAAAGCGCCATTTGACAGAAAGTCTTAGCAATGAGGCGAGTAAAGGAATTCGAATATAAGTATAATGACCAAGCTTGAATATAGTAGGCCAACGTCATGTAATGCAAATTCTCCAGAATCTTCCACGTACAGAATAAGGGGATAAGTTAACAACCCATCTTTTAAGAAGTAGAAATGCCAAGGATTGGAATCAAGAACAATGTTTGAGATTACGTATGTATACCATAATATCTTAGAATTAAGAAGAGTACGACAAGTAAGAAAATGAGTGAACAAGTGTCAAAAGAAGTAAAGACAGAAAGTTGTTTATAATTAAGAGTAGTGATGAAGTACGAAAAAAAAAGATTCATTTCAGACCACAAATGAGAGTTAACTACGATGATACGTGCACTTCAGATTCGACGACATTGTCCATAAAGTGTTCATGGTAGAGATACTACAAATATAAGAGTTTTCAACACACCAGTTAGTAAACAAAGCTAAGTTGACAATAAAATCATTCACCCACAAGCGACTTGACTAATGTGAGGATGAATGAGAGAAGTTAACCTGAGGGAACGCATCAATTAGCTAAGTGGGTGTCCGATTGGAGGATTCAAATAGTGATAGCCCTGTGATTCATAATACAACAAGGTCATCCATTATACTTGAAAAAAAGGAACGTCATGATGAAAATCCCATTTTTAGGAAAGACCGGGAATGATATCTAACAAAAGAGAGCCGCAACCTTCGAGCATAATGGGAGAGGGACCCCCAAATGGAAGGTCCATTTGTGTATTCCCAATATAGCAGGATTATGAGATAAGATTATGACGGAGGTTCATTGCTCATGATATTCCATTCACCCTGGATCTACTAAGATGTATCATGATCTCAAAGGTATGTATTGGCGGAATGACATGAAGAGGAACATTGCGGAGTTGCTAGTTCAATGTCTTAATTGTCAGTATGTAAAAGTAGAGCACCAAAAGCCCAACGGCGTGACTCAGAACATTAAGGTCCCGATGTGGAAATGATTAATATGGATTTCATTACGGGTTTACCTCGCTCTTATCATAAGTTTGATTATATTTGGGTGATTTTTGATAGACTGACCAAATCAGCTCAATTTCTGGCGGTCAAAACTACCTACACAGCCGAGGACTAAGTAAAGTTATACGTTAAGAAGATTATTTGCCTTCATGGTATGCCTAGTTCTATTATATATGATCGAGATGCGCAGTTCACATCTAAATTCGGGAAATCATTTAAAAAAAGGGTTTAGGCACTCAAGTTAATCTTAGTACAACTTTCCATCCTCAGACAGACGGGCAGACTGAGCGTATGATTCAAACGCTCGAAGACATGCTACGAGCTTGTGTATTGGACTTTAAGGGAAGTTGGGATGATTATTTACCCCTTATTGAATTTGCATACAATAACAGTTATCATGCTAGCATTAAAATGGCTCCATACGAGGCTTTGTATGGAGGTAAATGTAGATCTCCTATAAGATGGTTCGAAGTAAGAGAATCAGAATTATTTGGGCCTGCCTAGTGCACCAAGCCATAGAGAAGGTGAAGCTTATCGAAGAATGGCTGTTAACCGCTTAGAGTCATCCGAAGTCGTATTCAGATGTACGGCAGCGGGACTTAGAGTTCCAAGTGGATGATTGGGTCTTCTTGAAGATTTCTCATATGAATGGTGTAATGAGATTTGAGAAAAAGGAAAGCTCAACCCAAGGTATATTGGACCATATCGCATAATTCGATGAATCAGCCAAGTAGCTTATGAATTGGACTTGCCTTCGGAGTTAGAGTTTGTTCATCCGGTTTCCATGTTTCTATGTTAAGAGCGTGTGTTGGGGATCCTTCCAGGATTGTACCGATTGGCAATGTGAATGTTACAAAGGATCTATCATATGAAGAGGTCCCTGTTGCTATCTTAGATCGACAAGTCCGCAAGTTGAGGACTAAAGAAGTAACCTTCGTGAAAGTTCTATGGCGGAACAACAATGTAGAAGAAATAACGTGGGAGGCGGAGGAGGAGATGAAACACACATATCTTTACCTATTTTAGACCAACGCTGAGGTGCCAAGAAAATCATAAGGGGAGTTATATTTTATATTATTATAATTAATACTTGAGGACCGTGTGAGGTATGATATAATGATGTATGCTATATTATATGGCCTCGTGAAGCGGTGGTTGTGTTTTCGGCCAACGTGACAAGGATTAGATATGTCACCCCAACATCTGAGGACGAATGTTTCTAAGAGGGGAAGAATGTAACATCCCATACTTTCGGGCCATGGTATGAATCGCTGGGCGTATGTAAAATCGCTAGACATATGTAAACAGAACCGCGCGTTGGAGGATTTTCTGGTCATGTTCACGTATGCAAATAAAGAAGCTTAGTATATAAAATGATGCAGTCCCAAAATAATTTAGGACTTAATAAGTGTGACGATAGAGATTAATAATAATAGTTGTATGTCCCTAAAGCGGTTATGGACTACTAATATATCGAACGATTATGACATTGAGTATATGAACGGTTTATAAGTCATTAAGATTTAAGTGAATTGTGATCAAGAAATTATTTATATTGGTAATTAGTTAAATGTTATGGTGAAGTGGTTAGAAAAAGGAATTAGTCAATAATATTTGGGTAATGTTTAGTGGACAATATATGCATGTGGGCCCCACAAGGGAAGGATCAACATTGCAGATAACATTGGATAAGAACCAAAGTTGGTCTAGCAACGTGTTACACCCTTGTTCATATATAAGAGTGACTTAATTATCCAAAAGCTAATTTGGTAATGGTAGGAGTGCCACGTGTCTCTCTCATATCAATTAGATAAAAAATGTGGCATAAACCAATATAGGTGGAGGGCATAACTACATTGGTGCAACATATTATTTTCAATAGAATTGCTTTGGAGGAGCAAAACAAAATGTAGACAGCAACCAATTTCTTTTGGATAACCCATTTTAGTTCCTTACTTCTTTTAAGGAACATTCAGGGAGAAAGAAACAACAATACACATATATGTGTGCATAGTGTACAATCTACTGGAGGAATTCATACTCGGAGACAAGTTATGTGATAAACGATATAACAATAATGTCCACGTCGATGATGTAATTTAACACCAATTGTTCTTCTAGTAGTAGCAAATTGAAGATTTCTTCGAAGTGAAGTAAGGTGAAAGAAGAAGAGTTCTTGGCAAATAAGGTTAAGGTGCTAGACGGACTACTTGAGCGGTGTTGTCGAACGAATTAGCAAGGTATGTTAAGGAAAATCATTTCTTCTTTTGGCATGTTCTAAGTGCGAAACGTAAACGTAATAATTTCTCATAAATGATTCTACTCTTAGTAGCTAAGGATGTTTATGTTATTCATTCATATGTTCAAATCATGTCTAAATATGTTCCTAAATCCTTATTGAGGTATATGAGAAAGATGTTAATATTCATAATGTTAATCGGAGGTAAAATGACCATACGTCACTCCGACAAACTTATAATGTCTTATTATTATTCATGCATTATATTCATGTACATACCTTGACCTCAAAAGAGTTATATACTCTACTATATGTATACATTATATATGTATGGGGCATGGGAAAAGGGAAGGCGTTATATACGCACACCACATGCAGCTGGTATAGATATACACGATAATGATTATGCCCACAAAGGCTGATATGGTATGATGGGATGCCCACAGAGGCTTGATGACGTTATATATGCAGATGTATATGTATGACTGCATTGTGTATGACATTTAGGCATATTATGACCCACAGAGGCGTTCACTACTGGTTGGTTGTTTCTTGTCTCAATTTACTTTTATGTCTCTGTTATGCTGTTCTTCATGCCTGACATACTCGGTACATCAGTCGTACTGACGTCCCTTTTGTCGATGGATATTACGTTTCATGCCCGCACTCACAGGTAGACAAGGCGACGGTTCGCACTAGTAGGTTGCTGGTTCAGTTGATATTGGAGCACTCTATTTATTCCAGAGTTACAGTTTAGTCGTGGTATGATATTTTTGATATGCATAGGGGTATGTCGAGGCCCTGTCCCGACCTTATGATGTTACGTACTCTTTAGAGACTTGTAGACAGTGGTCATATGTATAGTAGTCGTGTGTGGCCTTGTCGGCCTTAGTAGGTATATATGCATGAGTTGAGTCCTTCTGTTTGTAAGATTTTACGTAGCTGTTTTTCAGTTTATCATTTCTATGTATCAGCAAGGTACTTTGTGACGGCCCTTGTGTGGATAGGTTAAAGTAAACTTTTAGTTTGAAAATTTCATGTTTTGCACGGGTTTCCATGCGGTGTGTGTGGACGATCACGGGTGGGGCATGAAGGCTGGGTGGTGATGGACTAGACTGGGCAGTGGGGTCGGGCATGGGTTGGGAGGGTGACGGGCAGTGTGGCTGGGCAGTGGGGTGGTTCAATGTTGTGGGTGTATCATCTGGCAGGGACTGGGCAGTGAGGTCGACGTGACGGGTAGCGGTACCACTTGAGGGTGCGGATTTTGTAGTGCATTTTGGACTAGAGGTGAGGTGTCCGAGTCATCAAGGAATCTATAATCAGTGGGATGGAATTGGTGGATGTTGGCAAAGGGAAAGAAGTTCTCCTCAAACGTGACATGACGTGAGACTATGATTTTGCATGTGGACACGTTATATCATAAGTACCCCTTATGATTTGACGGGAACCCCAAGAAACCACGCGGAGTTGAACGAGGTGCTAATTTGTGAGGGATAGTGGAGGCCAGATTCGGGTAGCAGAGACAACTAAAAATCTGAAGATGATCATAGGTAGGGATCCGATGAAATAGGGACTCGGTAGGGATCCGATGAAATAGGGACTCGGTAGGGGTCCAATTTTGGAGTGTACGGGTAGGTAGTATATTGAGATGGTTTTTTGCCATTTTAATGCATATACCCAAAATACGGGGGGAAGAGATGCATGAAAAAGTAAGGTACGAATCATATTGTTAATGGTGCGTAGAATTCGTTCGGTTTTTTCATTTTGAGGGGAAGTATGGGGCAGGAGAAACGGAAGACCATGTCATTAGCCGTACATAATTTATAAAAGAGAGAATTGTTAAACTCATGACCATTGTCACATTGAAACATTTTTATTTCTTTTTCAGATTGCGTTTTAACATACATACGAAATTTAATAAACTTGGAGTAGACTTGAGATTTAAGGTGGAGTGGATAGACCCATAGGAAGTGAAAAAAATCATCCAAGAATATTAAATAGTACTTATGACCCAATTTGCTAGTAAGAGGAGAAATGAATAATATCAAAGGGAGAAAAAAGTAATACTCAAGGATGACGTAAATGGAAGTCTAACATGTTTTCCAAGATGACAAGAATAACAATTATTGGCAAGGTTCCCTTTATTATATTTAATTAAATTACGGTTTTTAAGAAAATAAAAAATATGAGCTCTGGGATGTCCAAGTCTACTATGCCACGTTGAGGACGAGATTACAGCCAGAGACATAGGAGGATTGACACTGACAGCGGGCATGGATAGGAAATGATAGAGGTCACCCACTCTGTTGCATCTCGTAAGAAGTATCCATGTACGTAGGTCCTTCACAGAAAAACCAAACGGGTCAAAATCAATAGATACAGAATTATCAGTGGCAAATTTTGTAACAGAGATTAGGTTTTTGATAATGTTAGGGGAATATATGATGTGTTTAAGGGAGTAGTGGGGGTGCGGTGGTGGAGCGAGTGTGTGGTCAAACCCTTGAATTGAAATGCGATGAACATTTTCAACCATAATAAATTGAGGAGTATTTAAATTGTGTAGTTGAGAAAGATTACCAGAATTGTGAGTGAGGTGAGACGTGGCGCCAGTATCCATATACTAAGCGTCATCAGGCTGCGCAATATTCATCGAGCTATAGGTATGTGTCAATTCGTTTGGGGTGAGAGAGCCCGTGATGGGTTGCTGTTGTTGGGCCACCGCAAAGTAGGGCTAGTCGGTGGAAGCCGCTGGACGTGAGCTTGGATGAGGGCCCAACACACTGGGTTGTTGCCATTGGCCCATTTGCTGGGCATGTTGGAACTGATAGGGGTCGTAAGCAGTGGCCCAATTTCCCCAAGGCATGGGGTTGGCCCAATTTGTTGGATAAGGGGCCTGTGGTGGTGGGCCGTTGGAATTGGGTCTGCTCCGCGGCCCTTGCCTCTTCCACCATGCCCATTGCCTCGTCCACGCCCTCTGCTATCGCGGTGGGGTTGATTTTCTACATACATCATAAGTCAGCAGGACGGTGGCTGCCAGCGCCTGTTGGTGATGTCCGTCTTGTTTTGGTTATCTCATCTCCTCTAATAGCAATTAGGACTAGAGATGGCAGTGGATCTTGGACCCGGTCCGGATCTGGTGGACCCGGTCCGGATCTGGTGGACCCGATCCGGATCTGGTGGACCCGATCCGGATCTGGTGGATCCAGATCCGTTTTATAGGATATGAATCTTCCAAATTTGGACCCGACGGATCCGAATCGGATCCGAATCCGTTTCTGACGGATCGGATCTGAATCTTGTATTTGAGATCCGTATCCGATTCGTAGATCCATTTTTTATTAAATATATCCATAATCTAGAATATAATTTTATAAGTATTTTCTTAAATTGTTTCATAATTTATGTATTTTACATTCAGATTTGGACTTTATTTTTAAATGGTCCATACGTTTAAGCCCATAATTCTCAAAAGGCCCAATAAAAAACAAAGCGAAAACATATCTCTAACCAAAGAAAGCCTACAAATTTCTCAGCATTACTTGTGTTCACTCTTCGAGATATTAAATCATCATAGATATCTGAACTCTCATATTTGTTAGGCCATATCACATCTTCAATGGAGAATTCTTATTTCATAAATAGAAAGGATACTTCATACCATATATGGAAAACAAGTTGTTCATAACACCTACAATAAATGTGAGAACCCTTATAAGCAACATAATAAAATAGAAGGGACAAAGGATGAAAATAAGCTCATACCTATGAAGAGAATTACATAACGGAGCATACGAACATCCGTCTCTATTTGCAGAGCCTAAATTCCACCAATGAAGATGATAAATCCTGGAAAATCCAGTTTGTTGTTATCAATGACTGAAGACAAAATAACAGTTGTATATCAAGTACTAAAACTTATTAGGATCCTGAATTTACAAACCGATGCAAAGTCCGCGAAGTGTCCACTGTTCAAGAAAGTAAAGCAATGTTAAACCACACAAATAAAAAGTAAAACTTGATATAGAAAAAATTTAAGGACCTGATTATATGCAATCATTATTCAACATATAAATGCAAGTTTTTCTTACGTAGTTTCATACATTTGTTGCAAAGAAGAGCACGATAGACAAAGCAGCAATAAAACAACCAGCATATATCATTGCATTGAGAACATTTGTCGATGTGAACCATTAAAACAATGACTAACCTCCCAATTCTCTTTAATTTTATCACATGATATATATATCCAACACAATCAAAATGAATTTTCAATCTCAGACGTCCAGTGGATTCTATTTTTCAACGAAGAGGCTTTTGTTTAAACTGGTTAGATTTTACATGTGGATCCAGATCCGATCCCTAGACTCGGTGGGATCCGATGGATCCGCATTTAGATCTAATTTTTATGAACCCGATGGATCTGGATTCAGGTATAAAAATGGATATGAATCTGGATCTAGTAGGATCCAATCCGTTGTCATCCCTAATTGGGACCGCGCTTTGTTGAAACTTAGTAGGGGATCGGCCTGTTGAATCATCGTTGCAAGTGTGTTGTATTCACCCTTCGATAAATCATTAATCAATTGCAGAATTATCTTCGTGTAGGAAATTGGAGTACCCACGTTGGATAATTGGTCGACAAGAAATTTTAATTTCTTGCAGTAGTCGGCCATATTTGCAAAATTCTCAAGAATGGTGGTGTTGAATTGCTCCTCGAGACACACGGCATGTGTGTGTTTGTTGTCTTGAAAAATTTCCTCCAACTGTGTCCATAACTCCTAAGTCGAAGCTCCAGTCTTCATAATTGTATGAAGTAAATCCTTGGAGATAGTGTCATAGATCTACTGCTTGACGATAGCGTCAAGCTGTTTCCACGTCGTGTCGTCGACGTCGGGTGGGCGGGGAAAAGTGGTATCAATGTGGTCAAGCACGTTGTAAGCACATGCATGAATTTGGAAAAGTTCAACCCACGACACATATTGTCCATCCTCTTGATCAAGAGTCAATGGGATAAAGTTCTTGATATTGGTTACAACGAAAGTCGGATGAAAGATGTTGGGGTTAGGAGAGGGAGGAGGATGTGTGATGTTCGGAGTTGATGTGGAGGAAGCGGGAGAAGTTATGTGGGTCGCGGGTGACACCATGGGGGCTACCGATAAAGAAAATATGAGGGTTTGGGACGTATAAGAGGTGTATATGGGGCAGTATAAGATGGCATGGATGGTATATCAGTTGTATACGACTTTTGGGTTGTTGTATATCACTGTATACGAGCAGTATATGGTAGAAGGAAGTGTATATGAGCCGTATATAGTGTGTGTATCGGCTGTTTCGGTAGGATTTGGCGTCAGAAGAAAGAAAAAAAAGGGGAGGGGCGAATATGGTTAGGGTTTTAAGCTCTTGATACCATATAGAATAGTGCAAATCTCCTTGATTGGAGTTCTCTTATTACAACAACAACAACAACATACCCAGTGAAATTCCACAACATGGGATCTGGGGAGGGTAGAGTGTTTGCAGACCTTACCTCTGCCTTGGCAGGTAGAGCGGCTGTTTCCGAGCGACCCACGGCTCAAGACTGGAGTTCTCTTATTAATGCAATATATATATATATATATATATATATATATATATATATAGTGTACAATTATAGTCCTAATAGAATTATGATCTCTACTTTACATAATTACACTAAAATATTAATTACAGAATATACGGTGAATATATATAAATATATTCACTATCATTAACGAACTTACTATGGTTCATGTATTCAAGAAAAATGTTCATATTTTTTGGATGTAATTCTTGAAATTCCCATGCATGTACTCCCTCCGTTCCATATTAATGGTCCACATTATTAAAAATATTTGTCCCAAAATATTTGTCAATTTATAAAACCAAGATAGAATTAATTATAATTATTTTATAAAGTATTTAATATTGATAAAGTGCAATTTATTAGAGAGAAATAAAAATAATATAAGAAAATAATATTTTTATTTATAATTTTTTAAACGACGTGTAGGAGGAAAGTGGACAAGTAATATGACACATGGGAGTAACAACGTTTACAATTTTTCATATATTATCTTAACGTTTTGCGTTTCTCAAAACTGACTTTTCAGATTTCTATATTCTCAAACAGTTACCAAAGCAGTTACTAATGGCTTTAGTTAGATCTTGAACTTTGTTAGTGGCTTTTTTTTTATTTCTTCCGTTCCATAAGTGGTATTTTTAGTTTATGTACACCCCTTAAGCAATTGCTTACTCCTAAAAAATTATGAGTGATTTTACTAACTTACCCCTAATTAATGTCTAGAAAAAGAAAATCTACTTAATGATTCTTGATTATGTAAATAAAAGTAATTTTGAAAGAATAAGGTCAATTTCTTCTTGAAATTCTAAAACACCACTTATTTTGAAGCAAAATAAAAAGCCTAAAATACTATTTATAAACGGAGGGAGTATGTAGTACATTACAAATTCCAACCGTATCTTAAATAAAATGGAAAGTTTATCATGTTACCCTAATTATTGCTAATTAGCTAATGATTAGAATCAATTAAAGTTTACTAAAAAGAATAAGCAGTCAACTAATTAAGTAATGAGTTCCAACAATTCACATATGTCCATAAAAAAGTAGTATTGGAAAAAGGAATTAGAATTTTTGACTTATTATTAAGGGTAAAATAGAAAAAAAAATGGTAAATTATCTTTTAATTTTCTAAAATGTACAATTAAAAGTTATTCATTTTTAATATAGCGGACAAGTAAAACTATTTCACTGTTTTTGCCTATTAAACGAACTGTTATCTAAACCTAGTGCTTCCGAAATTAAATCCTAAACGCATGATTTATTTCAAAAATCAAACCAAAACCAAACTTCTCATCTAAGTACGAACGCCAAAGCTAATAAGTAACAACACAAAGGGGCTTAGGGAAGATGGTATTATAATAAATTTTAGTACCTTACGAATACCACAAGTTTCAAATTTTTTTCTTTTTTTCTTTTTTTCTTAAACTTTATGCTTAATCAAAATCATTACATAAAATGTGACGGAGATGGAAATGAGTGAGTATATATTATTAGACCTACCATCTGCTCGTGTACAATGAAGAAGTGGAATCAAGATTAAAGGATTTCATAGAACTTGAGTAATCCAAACAGACCTGAGGGCACTAACCTCAGATTTGGAAATGCTTTGCAAATTAGAAAATTAGGATCAGAAACTTCCCAAACCAGTTAGTATTATGGCTTTAGACCTTGAACTTTGTTAGTATTATAGAGTCACTTGAATGGCCTAATTTTATACTTTCCAATTGCAAATTAGTTCCCACTATCTTATTATATGTTATATCTCTTAGCATTCTGATTTTTTAAGATCATTTCATGACATTCAATAAATTCTAAGATAAAAGACTTAACGTTTTCCCTACTGCATTGTTTTTGCCTACTAAAACTGTTTTTTTTTTGTTGAAGAAATTGTTTTATTGATCTCCACACGAATAACGTACAATGCAAAGAAAAGAACAATCAGAACTACTGTCTCTCTACTCCTACTCATCTGCTATCTACATTTACCAGCCTATCTACAATTAATCAGTTATTTTAGCTAAGTATACCCATAATCCACTATGTATCTGTTTGATTTAATATGTTAATTGATATTTACAACCTATATGATATGATGTGATTATGAGATTTGATTTGATTGAAATAATATTATTTCCATATCCATACTCTATCAGACATAAATAAGGTAAAGTAGGTCAAATACTCTTTCTAACTAATATTTTTTAAGGAGCGTGTAAAACAAAATGCGACAAATAGTATAAAAAATTCAAAAGTTTGTTTTGTAAAAGCTTGTTTTAGTGCTACAATCGTATGGCGCAACAAATTTTAAATGTGTTATTGTGTTTTGAGTCATTAAATTCAGAGAATTTTAAAATTTTCTAAAACCAAATTAAACTTCTCATCTAATACTAAACCCAAAGCTAACAAGTAACAACAAAAAGGGGTATAGGGAAAATTGTATCAATAAATTTAAGCACCTTACAAAAAATTATTAGTTACGAAAAAAAATTATGGCTCGCAAACACGTCAAAACATAAGCAATCATGAATGGAAGATAACTTTTGAAAAATAAAGTCAAGTACCAAATCTGAAATCCAGATTTCAAATCAAACATGTCTAAGAACAAATACGGAGCCAGAATTTGAACTTTGAGTTCTAAATATTAGGATAACTACATCAACGGTTAGTAATTTAGTTCTTAATTTAATTTTTATATATATTTAATGAATTTCTTAATAAAAATACAGAAATTGAGTTTGAATTAAAGTTACTGAGTTTGACCGAACAAGTAGGTGGGCTTCTAACTCCACCCTATCAAATATTTAAGCATTAAACTTTGGTGTAGGAATGATTAGGGGTGAGCACGGGTACAGGGTACCCAGATACCCGACCGGAACCGACACTAACGGGTAGGTTCCGGGTAGATATATTATAATAACGGGTAGGGTCCGGGTAGTAAAATTAGGAACCGATCAATGTAGGTCGGTTAGGTTCAGGCAAATAGAGCAGTGCAGGACCGAGGAACCGATGCCGGAACCTATAAAATATTAAATATTTTTACTTTTTTAGAAACATTTGGACCACTTTTAACTTTCTCCAAAATTGTTTGTGTGGCACGCCTACACATTGATTTTCCCCATCCCAAGACGTAAATATTTTAGCTTTTTCACCCCTTTATTCTATAATGCTCTTTGTGCCCTAAGAGAAAACACCCAAAACTCTCTCAATAACAATGACGTTTTAGCTACACCACCGAGCTTCATCGTCGTTGTTGAAGCTTTCTCTCAGGTACTTTCATCGTTGTCGTCATTGAAGCTTCACCTTTGCCTCTTTCTCTCCCTTGGTTGTGTTCACGTCATTCCTAAAATGCATATGAGTTCATATCTAACTCATCAATTTCTTTTTAATATCATATGCTTCTGTTCTATTTCAGGCGATACTCATCTTCAATTTGTATTACTTTTTTATTTGAAATATAAATCTATTTTTAAAATTTGTGTATATTTTTGTAGTTGTGAAGATGAAATTTAGGGATTTACTAGTATACTAAAGCTTTTCTTTTGTATCGAATAGCTTATGAACACGAAAATAAGTTTAATTCAGATATTTTCAAATTTATTTTGAAATCAACACGTTCAATTAATTGAGTGTCAAATTTGGCTTGCAATTTTAGGTTTTGGTTACAGAATTAGCTTTTCTACAATGAATAAGTTTTCTAAAACTTCTTATAAGGGTACTAAAAACTCCGATTGCAGGCTAAAAAACTACTTGATGAAATTATTTTAGAACTCTTTTTTATTCTCATAGGCTTAAAAATTATTGCTTAATTTGTGTTTTTTATTTCTGAGGTGCAGGGAACCTACCGGGACCTGCGGTTCAGGTAGGTTAGGGTAATGATTGCTACGGGTAGGTTCCGGGTAGTAAATTTAGGAACCGATCTTTTACCGGGTAGGGTCCGGGTAGTTAAAAAATGTTAGGGTACCCGGACCCGCTCACCCCTAGGAATGATCCATAATGCTTTGGGTCGGACATCGTCACCCTCAATTGATTTCTCAATAGAAAAATGGGCGTGGGACCTTTCCTTGAATGTGTGGAACATACCATTTTCAAGGTCAATAATGCCCATATAATATTGATTCATTCGTCCCCGAGATCTCCAACTTTGAACCATATTGGTCCATATAGTATACAGAGTTAGCTTTACACCCCGAAAATTTCGAAGCCAAAAAAGATTGATTACCACCCAAGAATAAGGCTTCGTCTCCCAAGTAATCGTCCACATCAACGAACGTACATTCGTTTGTTGATGGATCTGAAACCAACTTGGACATTTTAACACACGATGATTTATAACTTGGAAAAAATATTTGAATTCTTAACGGATCGTTACTCGTAGATTTAAAAGTAGTTGTGTCCCTAGATATAACCGCGTCTCTATTGGATACAACATAGGGGTTATTGTTGTAATATATCATGCCAGAGGCTTCACAATCCGTTGATGTATAAATCCGCGTCAGGTGTTTGAAAATCCAACCAACTATGAGAGGAATTGTAACATCTCCGAGTGGAACGTATTATAGATAGGTTAGGGTACGAGGTGAGATCGTTGGTCGCATTGTATAAGCTTGTATTAGTGTTAAAGCCACCTTCATCTTCCAGGATCATTAGCCGGGGAAGTTCTTCAATAGAATTTAACTTGATGCATTGTTGTAGGACGTCGTGATTTTTTAATACAAAGGAAAATCAGGACTTGCATGCCACGCTAAACCGCAAGCAAAGACAACTTCTGAAAAATCAAGTCCGTAGATTTATGAAATTCTCCTTGATTGGAGGCTTCTCATTGATACAATATATATAGTCGTTTACAAGTACAAATCCTAATTGTATGAGAATATCTAGTTTCCATAATAATATCAAAATCCTAATTATAGAATACATGGAGAATATTAATATATTCTCTATCACACCCCCTCAGTCGGAGCGGGAGGAGGCCAGACGCTGAGACTGGATCTGAAGTCAAGGAACAGCTGCCGAGTAGGTCTCTTAGTAAATATATCTGCATACTGATATGAAGAAGGAGCATGTAACACCCTAACATGACCCATGTCAACCTTCTTACGAATAAAATGAATATCCATTTTAATATGTTTGGTTCGCTGATGTTGGACCAGGTTATGAGAAAGGTAAATAACAGATATGTTATCACAGTAGACAAGAGATGCCTTACGTAAGGGACAATGAATCTCTATAAGAATGTTTCTGAGCCAGCAGATCTTGGCAACAACGTTCACAATGCCTCTATATTCTGCTTCTGTACTCGAACGGAATAGCGTGACTTGTCGTTTGGCAGACCATGAGATAAGATTATCACCCAAAAATACGCAATAACCGGAAGTAGATCGACGTGTGTCCGGACAACCTCCCCAATCAGCGTCCGTATACAATATCAGCCTGATCGGTGCATATGGATAAAGATGTAATCTATAGTTAAAAGTACCCTTAACGTACCGAATGATAAGTTTAAGAGCGGTAAAGTGAAGCTCTCTGGGAGCATGCATGAACAAAAACACATGTTAACTACATAGGCAATATCGGACCTAGTGAAGGTAAGATACTGAAGTGCACCAGCAAGACTCCTATAAAGAGAAGGATTGAGCACATGATCCCCGTCATCGGCACTGAGTTTCGACTTCGAGTCGACTGGAGTGGGCATGATCTTGCAGTTTGCCATTTTATCCCTGTAAACAATTTCTTCGGCATACTTATGCTGGCACAGGAACATTGCATTTTCGGATCTGGTCACTGAAATCCCAAAAAAATAACTCAACTTACCCAAGTCTGTCATAGCAAATTCAGATTTGAGCTGGGTAATGATTTTGTGTTTCAGCACATCATATAAGGCAGTCAGAATAATATCATCCACATAGAGCAAAAGGTATGCAGTGTCATTACCTCAGTGAAAAATAAAAAGTGAATTATCACTTTTGCTGCACACGAACCCGATCTGTATGATGTAAGTGGAAAAACGTTCATACCACGCCATGGGGGCTTGTTTCAAGCCATAAAGTGATTTTTGAAGACGACAGACATATTTGGGAGCATCTGGATGCACAAAACCAGGCAGTTGATGCATATATATGATTTCTTTCAAATCCCCCTGTAAGAACGCCTTTTTCACATCAAATTGATGAATCAGCCAGTTCTTTCTCATAGCTATGCTCAAAATAATGTGAATAGTGGTTGGTTTAACCACTGGACTGAAGGTCTCACCACAATCAACTCCCTCTTATTGCCCCGTGTCATTTGCCACAAGTCTCGCCTTATGGCGTTCAAGCTCTCCACTATCTCTGAATTTGTGACGATATAGCCACATGCAATGAATCACATTCACCTCCTCTAGTCTTAGGACAAGATCCCAAGTGCTCTGTGAAGTGAGCGCATTAAATTCCTCACGCATGGCCGCATTCCAATTCAGGTGAAGCTTGGCTGATTTTGGGTTTTAGATATAGGTGAGATAGTCTGAGTGGATAGGTTACAATGTACTTTCGATTTGAAAATCCTGTATTGAGCACGTGTTTCCATATGGTAGGTCAGAAGTGGGACGATTTGGGTGACGGGTAGTGATGTGGTTACGGGAAGTAGGTTGGTGTGGGATGCGGTGTTGTTTGACATGGGAACAGTAGCGGAGGGGTGGGGTGGTAGGATCAGTGACACGACATTGTTCATCACGGGAACAGTGGCAGGGGGTGGGGCAGTAAGCTCAGCGACGCGATCGATGCGGCCGAGATGAGAGTAGTGGGTCGACTGGTGGTCGACGGGATGAGGAGGTGTAGTCGACAGGGGCTGGAGCAGTGACGGGAGGGGATGGGTGCCATGATGTATTGCGGTTCTAATGAGGGGGAAGTAACTGAATCATCAAGAAAGCCGTAATTAGTGACTTGAAAATTTTGGACATTTGCAAATGGGAAAACGTTCTTATCGAATATGAATGGCGAGAGACTTGAATTTTATTTGTGGACAAGTCATAGCATAGGTACCCCCTATGGTTTGATGGAAAACCTAAGAAAATGAAAGGGATAGTTCTAGGAGCTAATTTGTGAGGGGCTGTGGAGGCGAGATTTGGGTGGCATAGACAACAAAAAATCTGAAGGTGATTATAAGACGGTATCCGACGGAAGAGAATTTTGGTTGGAGTTATATTTTGAAAAGTTTGTGTTGGTAATATATTAAGAAGGCATGCCGTCATATGCAAGGCATACCCAAAAAGAAGGGAGGGGGAGCATGGAAGAGCATATTGCGTATCTTATTATTGATGGTGCGTATGATTCTTTCAATTTTACTATTTTTAGGTGAGGTACGGGGGCAAGAGAAGCAAAACATCATGCCATTATCCACACAAAATTTATGAAAAAGGGAATTGTCAAACTCACGATCGTTGTCACATTGAAATGTTTTGATATTTTTCTCAAACTGGGTTTTAACATATGCTTGAAATTCAAGAAAGATTTGGTAAACTTGGGACTTATATTTTAGAGGATAAACCCAAAGAAAGTGAGAGAAATCATCCAAAAATACCAAATAATATTTGTGACCTAGTTTGCTAGTAATTGAAGAGATCCATAAATCCGCATGAATAATATCAAAAGGAGAGAATGTTACACTTAGTGATGACTGAAAAGGAAGTCTAACATGCTTCTCTAATGTACAAGAGTAGCAATTGTGGGAAAATTTTCCTTTATTACATTGAATTAAATTGTGACTCCTAAGAAAATTAAAAACTGGTTCTTCCGGGTGCCTAAGTCTATCGTGCCAAGTTGATGGAGAGATTGCAGCTAGAGTGGTATGTGGATTGACACTGGCAGCGACATTGGATGAGAATGGATAGAGGTCCCCCATACTATTGCATCTCATAAGAGTTGTCCCCGTACGTAGGTCCTTCACAGAAAAACCAAAAGGGTCAAACTCAATAGATACAGAATTGTCAATAGTAAACTTCATAACAGAGATTAAGTTTTTAATGATGTTAGGCGCGTATATGACAATTTTAAGGTAAATAGAGGGTAAGGTGATGGTGTTTGTGTGGTGCCATAACCTTAAATTGGAATGTGATTGCCATTTCCGACCAAAATACATTGAGGATTGTGCAAATTAAACAGATAATGGAGATTACCAAAGTTATGAGTGAGTCTTGACGACATGATTGAGGAGTTCTCGACAGTGGTGCTTGAAGTAAACCTTGTTGAGAAACCCATGCAATGTTGGATGGACACGGATGCTACCAGACACAAATGTTCCAATAGAGATGTCTTCTCCACATATACACCAGTTACAGACAAGAAGTTGTTCATGGGTAACAACACTTCCTATGACGTGATGGGGGTAGGAAAGATAGTCCTGAAGATGACTTCTGGAAAGGAGCTCACTCTGAATGAGGTGATGCATGTCCCTGAGATAAGGAGAAATTTAATTTCAGGTCATTTATTGGTTAATACTAGTTTTAGGCTAGTATTTAGTCCAATAAATTTGTAATCACCAAGAATTGAACTTTTATGGGAAGAGGCTTCGTCTGTGAAGGCCTCTTCAAAGTTAACGCCATGTCTGTAATACGTCCAAGCAATAAAATTGAAGCTTCTTCTTACTTGATTGAGTCTTCTAATTTATGGCATCATAGATTAGGACATATTAACTGCAAGTCCATCAAAAGGTTGGAGTTGTTGCCGTCTATCGATGTAAACCCTCAACATAAGTGTGAGGTGTGCGTAGAGGCAAAACTCACAAAGATTCATTTTCGATTCGTCAAAAGGAATACCGTTCCTCTAGAACTTATTCACACATATATATGTGATTTGAAGTTTGCACAAACTAGGGGGAACAAGTACTTTGTGACATTCATTGATGATATCACAAGGTATTGTTACCTGTACTTGTTGAAAAGTAAAGATGAAGCCTTTGAAGCGTTCCGACGTTACAAAGTAGAAGTTGAAAACTAACTAAGCATGCGGATTAAATCCATTCGTATGGATAGAAGGAGAGAATACGTAGCGCCATTTGAGGAATATTGTGCTGAATCGGGCATTGTTCATCAAACGACGGCTCCATACTCACCTCAGTCGAACGGTGTTGCTGAACGCAAGAACCGCATGTTGAAGGAAATGATGAATGCCTTGCTCATCAATTTCGGTCTTTCCCAAAACATGTGGGGAGAAGTCGTCCTTACCGCTAATACGATTCTTAATAGAGTCCCACATAAGGGTAAGGACAAAACTCCATAAGAATCATGGAAGGAAAAGGAACTCATCTATAAATATTTAAAGGTGTGGGATTGTTTGGCAAAGGTCGAAGTGCCCAAGCCAAAGCATGTCAAGATTAGGTCTAAGACTGTAGATTGAATTTTCATCGGATATGCAAATAACAGTAGTGCTTATCGCTTCTTAGTGCATAAGTCAGATATTCCAGATATCCACGGGGGTACAATCATGGAATCAAGGAATGCTCAATTCTTTAAGGATACTTTTCCTAGAAAGGGAAAAGACATAACCTCTCACAAACGAAGTTATGAAAAAAGCTCTCAGGAACCAGGAGTCTTTGACTACCCGGATCTAGATAGTTCAGATCTAGTGGACTTCAAAATGGCTGAATATCTGAAATCTAGTGTTCCAGATTCTCAGAACTGGAGACTCCAGAGATGGAACCGAGGCGAAGTAAAAAGGCTAAGAATGATAAATCCTTCGGTCCTGACTTTGTAGCTTATATGGTTGATGACAAACCAAGGACAATTGCTGAAGCATTGTCAACACCAGAGGCACCGCTCTGGAAAGAAGCTATTGAGAGTGAAATAGACTCCATCATGCATAACCATACTTGGGAGTTGGTTGATCTTCCTCTGGGAAATAAACCATTAGGTTGTAAATGGATACTCAAATAAAAGTATAAAGCAGATGGGTCTATAGATAAGTACAAGACCAGGTTGGTAGTCAAGGGCTATCGACAGAACGAAGGCCTTGACTATTTTGACACGTACTCTTCGGTGTCTAGGATGACGTCCATACGAGTATTCATTGCGATCGCAGCGTTGTGTGACCTTGAGATACATCAAATGGATGTCAAGACAGCATTCCTAAATGGTGATTTGGAAGAAGAAATTTATATGGAACAACCCGATGGGTATGTGATTCCAGGGCAAGAGAAGAAAGTCTGTTAACTTGTCAAATCTCTGTATGGGCTAAAAAAGGCCCCGAAGCAATGACACGAAAAATTTGATAGTACTCTACTATTGAAGGATTTCTCCATTAATGAGTGTGACAAATATGTCTACACGAAAGGTAACTCTGACTCGTTCGTCATGATATGCTTGTACGTAAATAACATGTTGATCACAAGGAGCAGTCCTAGCTTGATCGTAGAGACTAAGAACATGTTGAAACAATGCTTTGACATGAAGGATATGGGTATCACATATGTTATCTTAGGGATAAAGATCTCTAAGACGTCTGATGGACTGGTCTTATCTTAGTCTCACTACATCGAGGATGTGTTGAGAAAGTTCGAGATGTTTGACAGTTCGCCTATGAAGTCACCAATGGATAGAAATTAAAAGCTTGATAAAAATCGTGGTGCACCCGTATGCCAGGAGCAATATGCACATGTGATTGGGAGTTTGATGTACATAACAAACTGCACCCGACCTGATATTGCTTATGCAGTCAACAAGTTGGCTAGGTTTACCCGTAATCCGAGTAATGATCATTGGAAGGCGTTGAATCGGGTACTACGATACCTGAAATACACGCTAACTTACGGGTTGCATTATTCGAGATATCCAGCTGTACTAGAGGGGTACAGTGATGCAAACTAGATATTTGATATAGAGAACACCAAGTCCACAAATGGGTATATATTTACAATTGATGGTGGGGCTGTGTCTTAGAAATCCTCTAAGCAAACTTGCATCGCCCGATCCACGATGGAATTAAAGTTTATTGTTTTAGACAAAGCAGGAGAAGAAGTTGAGTGGCTTCACGACTTCTTAGAGGATGCCCCTTGTTGGGACAAACCCGTAACTTCTGTAATAATCTACTGCAACAGTCAGTCGACTCTAGAAAGGGCATAGAATTCTATGTACAACGGCAAGTCTCGTTATATTCGACGGAGACATAAGACCGTTAGGCAGCTGATCACCACGGATATAATATCCATTGATTACATAAAATCAAAGGATAACATAGCGGACCCACTGACAAAGGGCTTACCCAAAGATCAGATATTCTGCTTGTCTAGGAGAATGGGCTTAAAACCCAAGCTTTAAGGACCAATACGGTAGTAACCCAACCTTACTGATTGGATATCCCATGAATTAGGTTCAATGGGAAAACTAAGCTGTAAAGGTTCAGTTGAGCGCTTCGGTAGAAGTAGGAGAACTTTGGGTTATGATCCCTGTAAAGAACATAAACCCAAAGTCATTCCCGCGATAGACGTTAAGTGCTATCTGCAGTGTGGGTAAAGGTTAAGTTTTCAAAACCTTTAATGATCCTCAACGGTTCAGGTTAGGTTTGGGGAAACTTTTAATGGTTCCTAACACTTGTAAAGTGGGGTATAGCAGGATGCCTTGTAGGAGACAGCCTATTTAAGTGCGAGGACATGCCGCCTCAAATGAATGCACTTAAGAATCCAAGAAGTGTCCACGGCCACAACGGACAAAACATTACGAAGAACATAGTAAGGGAAGTTGTTGTGTTGGTACCGTTGACTTGACTTACACTAAACACTGACGGTTCAAGACATCATGTTCACCGCGCAGTAAGTAAGTTTGATGGAATTCAACTATGGAAGGTTCAAAGCGGAAGCTACCTATCCAGATGCAACATCTGTCCGCTGAAAGATTGCTGGAAATAGACACCTTGTGAGTGCACCAAAATCACTTTCAAGAGGGGATTGTTGGAAATTTACTAATGTGGAATTAAGTTTATCCCATTATTTATGACTCGAACAATTGGGGCCCCGCACGTCGGAAACGTCGTTTCCACACACGTGTACACGTAATGCCAAGTATCGTAAATTTCATTATTGATAGAGATATTGGTACATACATAATACGTTTGAGACATAGAATGATGGACGGTTATTGGCCAAATGACAAGTATTCCACGTTGGTAAACGAAGGAAGAAGTGTAAGATGAAACGAGTCAGAAATCGCAGCGGAGCCATGAAGGGCCTCAGCGCAACACCGTCGGAGTCACTGCACTGGAGCACCGCGGCGCTAATTCGCAGAGTCGCGGCGCTTCGGAGGCAGAATGTTGCGACGGGAAGATGGAAAGTTCTGACTTTTGGGCTGGTTTTGGAGCATTGAATCTCCATTATTTGGCACATGAATTCAACCACTATTTGGCTGAATGTAATCCCTCAATAAGTGTCATTACATGGCTATTGAATGTCATTAGTTGGCTAGTTGATGGGTCATTTTCTTACACTATAAATTGAGGCATTTGGCTCAATTGTTCAACACTTAGAATATTTCTGAAATCTCTTTCTTCCTCTCTAGCAAGTTTTCTATATTCAAAGTTCTTCAAGAGTAACACTTGAGTTTCCTTTGCTCATTTGTTAGTTGATGTTGTATATTGGGAGACTATTGCCCACGAACGTAAAAGGATATATACGGGGCAATCTTGTCTTAAAGACAGAGTGACATCACTCGACTCAACAAATCACAAGGAGTTTGTAATCGTTCTTATTTCCAGTTTGTTGTAATCTTGAGTAGTTTATCCTTTCTAGCATTTGTAATATTTATTTACTTTCCGTTTCCTACAATTGTTGTACCCATAATTTTTACATTACTAATACCTGCATAACTCTATACCATAAATCAAACGACTTTGATCACTTCCTCAATGAATACAAACAGACAACATTGTTTTCATATGGAATAATGCACAAACGATATTCTTTTTAAGAAATAGAGAACGATTCCCTTCGTTTCAAATTATTTGTCGTAACTATTTTATCCTTGTTCATGTCTCAAAATATAATTTTTCTTCATTGACTATTTACTTTATTTATGTGTCATCTGCATCATTTAAGGTGTCCGTAGTCTTTAAAAACAATACTATCAAGGGTAAATGGGAAAAATAATAATTTAGTCTTGAACTTTTAAAATCATAAATAATTTAAGATAATTATTTTTAAAAATTACGACAAATAAATTGAGACTGATGGAGTAATTAGTACTCCTCGAGCCTTGTTAAGCTCATAGTAGTTAGTTAAGACTATTGAGGAGTAAAAAGTTATTTGTTTTCAACTACAAACACTAAAATAAAATAAAATAACTCCAAAATCAACTACTCCTATTAAAACCAAATCCAAACCCTCAAAAGAAGAAATTATAAAATAAAAACGAATTATTTTCGTTGGCTACTTAAACTTTCACCTTATTAGTGATGGTTCGAATTTCTACGTTGTAATCTCGTCTCCATTTTCACTTCCCCTACTCCTATGTAATAAAAAAATACAAAAATTGTTTTCTCATCCAAACAAAACAAAACGAAGTGTATGAATTTTTTAACATGATTTTCAAAATTCAAAAATATACTTTTCTCCATTTTTGTTAAAGAAAAAGGAAAAGAAATGTGAAAAAGAAGAATTGAAATCAAGAATAAAAAGCCTTCGAAATTTGAAATTTAGGCTTGGACTCACCCAAACCAAGTTAATATTAGCTTCGGAAAGCCGTTGGATGTCCGAACCTAAGTTCTTTCTTTCTCTTTTTCCTTTTCTTTTTCTCTTTAATTCCCATTTCTTCTTTAATTACAGTTCTTTAAAATCTTCTTTACTTTGAAAAAAGAAAAAAAGTACATAAACTACTACTAGCATATTATATGATAAAGTTTACAGCTTTATAACAATTTGGGTTTATTAGAGTTAGTTTCATAGGAAAAATATTCTGGGGTTAGAGTTTTGAGTCATTTTTTGATTACCCAATTTGGTTTAAAAGAAAAAAATTCAAGATCAAAGTTTTCTTGATTACCCATTAAGAAATGAAAGGTGATAGAATGGCAAAAAGATCTTCATTTGGTAGCATTGTGAGAAAGAGGCTATCAGATATAACAAATTCTCTTCCACAAACACAACAAAAATCGCCTATTGATGTCGATAAGGTTTCGCCTGATGTTTCTTCAATGAAAGACTACATTAATCATCTTGCTAAAGTATGGTTCTTTTTTGTTTTTTATTTTTCCTTAATGGGTATTTTTATGGATTTGTGTTTTGTCATTTTTTTATCACGACTTAATTCACTTTCGCTATTTTCATTTTCATACTGCTTTGAACCGTATCTGACCTTTTCTTATGCTTATGCTTCTGCGTACACTCTAACCTCCCAAGACCCCATGTTGTGTGATTTCACTAGGTATGTTGTTGTTGTTGTTGTTGTGTTTTGTGATATTCTGATTTTTGTGATGTTTTTTTGGGTGTTTGAAACAGGAAAATGTTGCATTGGTGAAAATTGTTCAAGAAAAGAAGTGAGTAACTTATTGTACACAATTTAGTACAAGTTAGTCTTTTTTAAACATTGTTACTATCAAGTTGTTTGATGTTTTATTTATATGTTTTGGTTGTGTCAACAGCAAGATTATAGAATTAAGTGGAAATGAACTTCAAAAAATGAGGATTCATCTTCAAAAAATGCAGCTACAAAACTGGAATCTTGCTCAATCGAATAGTCATATGTTGGGGGTTAGTTTTTCAATATTTTCTCTTCACTGATGAGTAATTTCAGATGTTAGTGGTGTTCTTGCATTCATGATAATAATTAATTTACGATCCTTTTATCGATTGATTTTGCAGGAACTCAATTTGAACAGAGAAAAGGTAATTTTTTTTATTTAAGAAGATTGTTACCTGTAGAGGAATTAGAGCTTCTTTGTTAAAAAAGGAGTTAGTAATTTATTTTGTAACAGATAAAGTCATTACAACACGAGCTGGTTTGCAAAGAAGTATTACTTAAATCGCGACATTTAGAAGAGGTAAGGATTTTGTACCATATCTATTTTGTTACATCCGATTTCGGTGAAGTTACAAATTAGAAGAACTTGCTGAAAGAAATATTGATATATAAAATTTAGGTGCATACAATCTTGGTCATGCCTAAGTTCATCTTGGCAATAGCATGAAGTTTCATCAGTTTTGTTTGAGTGGTATAAGTTGCCTTTTAATGTTCAATTTGGTCATGCCTAAGTTCATCTTGGTAATAACATGAATTTCCCATGTTGAGACAGCTTTTGAACAAATGAAAACCACTTCAAAAGATTCTGAACTTATAGTAGTAGTCTGGTAACCTTTTCCTCTAAAAAATTATTGTAGGGATTGAGATGTTAAATAATGTTTGGTTCTACTTTTCCAAATGTGAAGGAAAGATTGAACATTGATAGTTCAATGTAGACCCCCACAATAACTAACGTACTTAAATCGACTGTGTGATTTTTCCGACGAAGGAGATTTGGATGAAACCTTCCGCTCCTCTAGCTCTGCCCCTATCTGCTACATGACCTCTGCCCCTATCTGCTACATGATGTGACATCTTCATTTAACTCCTGTATGAGTTGATAATCGATTATATATGGTAAATGTGTTGAACAGAAAGAAATTAGATAATTTGAAAACTATTTAAACTTTGTTTTGTTCACTATAGGCCAATGTAGCATGAAAAATTTCAATCTCCAAATTTGAATTCTTTTTTTGCTTATGACATAGTCCTAGTTGTAATTAAGGGTGGCCAGTGGGATGGGATGGGACAGGACGGGATTTGGGGGGGTCGGGATCGGGTTTGGCGGGACAGGGCGGGACGGGTCGGGGGATTTGGGGGACTTTAATTTTTTTCTAAACACTTAATTTTAAAAAATATATATTTAAACACTTCAATAATTGAACAAGATAGTGAAATTTAATAGAAATATGATTTTTTTTTGTAATACAATTTTAAAATTGCAACTTTGTTTCGTAGTTCAAAAGTTGCAAATCACATAGTAAAATTGCCATTAAAAAAATACATATTCAACCATACTTTTTCTAATTTTCTGACAATCACTTGAGGATCTTCTGTTGGAATTGAAAGTTGTTGGTCAAATTGTTCAATGTCGCTTCCTGCTCTCTCGGATAAGATTTCGTTATAGTTGTAGTCGTCTTCTTCATTGATCTCTGATTGACCGGTGCTTCTACGCTCCGCTCTAATCCAATCTCTAAATAAAACTGCAATCTCCAAACTGTCTCCCACCAATGAGTGTTTGTGCTCTCCTATTTGAAACCTTCTAGGAGAAAAAGCGCTTTCAGAAGTTGTTGATGACGCTTGAATATTCAACACATATCGGGCCATCTTTGATAGAATCGGAAATATCTTCTCATTCTCCCTCCAGTATTTCAGCAGGTCTTCACGTTCATTTTCATTGGCAATTGATTCGAACGGTACAATACTAATTTGTGAAGCACTTGAACCACTATACATTCTATTTCGAAGGTCTTGAATACTTGACGTAGAAACCGCATGTTTTTTATAAGGTTGAAGTGAAGTAGAAAAAGATGGTACAGAAGTCGGTTGATTATTTGCACTTTGTTGTTGGTAATACATATACATAATTTTGCATTGTGTTTGTACGCTAGAGATAACATCTTCTTTAGTTGGTTCGTTAGTTGGTTCTGTTGGAAGTATTTCTAAGCATTCATAAATCGTTTCAATAAAGGCATTACAACCGTCTATTTTTTAATAGTAGGATTTAATACATCACCAATAAAATAAATAGTGGGAATAGGAATAAAATATTTAAAATAACATAAATGAAATAGTAGGTTAATAAATACCAGAAAATTCCTTAGTAGTAGAAAAAATTTCTCTAAGAATACAATAAGTTCCAAAATTTTATCTCAATCATCATCTACAAGCATATCCGTTGGACTTTGATTATGGGTGTTAAATAATAAAGTTATAGGTCTTCTATACTCGTGAGCAACAAGTAATTATTCATACAAAGAATTCCACCTAGTCGCAACTTCTTCTGCAATTTTCCTATAAGGTAATCCACAATCATGACAAGTTTTTTATACTCTTTGCGTCTTTGTATTTTATTACCTTTAAAAATAAAGTTGATAGCAAATTGTACTTTATCAAGGATGTTTTTAAAAAGTTTTAGATCATCCTTTACAACTAAGTTATAAATATGACGTGCACATCTAACATGAAAAATATGGGGAAAAGATGAAGCCAATCGAGTTTTTAAGATGTTTACGACATAATCAGTAGAAGTATCATTATCTAATGTAATAGTCATAATTTTATCAGTAATTCCATAATATTCACTAATTTCATGAATATTTTTTGAAATTAAAACTCCAATGTGCCTTTCATCAATAGATCTATATGCTAATATACGTTTTTGCATGGACCAATTGTGATCTATCCAATGACATGTAACAAGTTAAATAATCATTACCATTAGTACTACGACCTATGCCAGATGTGATAGCCATTTTCTCATTAAAATGATACAACGCATAACGTAAATATTGTCGATATTCATGCGCAAATTTAAAAACATATCTTCTAATGGTTGATCTAGAAAAATCGTTAAAAGCAACATTATATATGTTTCTCGAATGTAATGAATAAAATCAGGAGAGGAAGGAAATGACTCCACAACAACTAATTTTGCTAAATTTTCCTGATCTTTGTGTTTATCATATTTCGGACATATAACTCCCCCCGTCATCGGGTTAATTCGACCCTGTACTTAGTCGGGGACACTATGTAAACCTTGTTCCGACTCAGAAGGCATTTGCACACCCGCTACCTTGCTTTGTGAGATCCCACCTTACCCATGTTACCCCTAATACCTCTACTAGAAAAACGTCCACCTCGTTTCATTATAAGTATGCAAATAAATAATTAAAGTTAATGAAATTAAGTAAAAATAATAATTTAAATAAAATAAGGAACGAAGGTACCAAACGTTGATGTAACGTCGACGTGTAATCGAGGTTGAAGATTGAAACTTTGCTCGATGATCCTCAAGCTAATTGCCAACTTCACTCCCAATTTTTGAACTTTGATAGAAATTAGCAAATGAAATAGAATATTTAGTATGCAATTTAGACTTGTAGAGAGAGAGATGGTAGGAAGATTTGAGAGAAAAATGAAGAGAAGAATGAGGTATTTATAGTTGAGAAATATGGTTAATGTGTAAATATACTAACTTAGGGGTTAAAAATAAATATTAAGGGGTAGGGGAATTTATGGGGTGGGGGCAAAATGGCCGTTACAATGGCTTGTTTCTACAAAGGGGGTGGGTCGGGTCGGGGGCGAGATCGGGACTGGCAAGACGATCATGAGTTCGAACCCCGCTATCGACTTTTTTTATCCCGTATTTTAAAAAGAGGGTCGGAGCGGGTACTTGGACGGGCCGAAGCGGGATCGGGCCATCCCGGCACAGTGGACAGCCTTAGTTGTAAATATGGTTGTCCAACAGGGCAGGCCTGGGCGGGTCCCAGCGTAGGGTTGGGACGCGGGTTCCAGCGGGTCAGGTCGGGATCGGGATTTGTTATTTTTTTTTGCCACTTAATTTAATAAACTAATATATATATAAACACTTCAATAATTGAACAAGATAGTGTAATAAAAATATCCCAATGCTGTTTTTGTGCCTCTTATATTATTTAATAAAAATATAATTTTTTTGTAATACAATTTCAAAATTGCAACTTTGTGGTGTTGTTCAAAAGTTGCAAATCACATAGTAAAATTGCAATTAAAAAAATTACATAGTTAACCATACTTTTTTCTAATTTCCTCGTAATGTCTTGAGGATCTTCGGTTGGAATTGGAATTTATAAGTCAAATTGTTCGACGTCGCTTCATGTTCCCTCTGACAAGATTTCATTGTAGTAGTTGTCTTCTACTTTGTTAATCTCCGGTTGGCCGCACCTTCTAAGCTCCGCTCGAATCCAATCTCTGAATATAACTGCAATCTCCAATGCGTCTCCCGCTAATGAATGTCTATGCTCTCCTATTTAAAATCTTCCAGCAGAAAAAATGCTTTCAGACGCTGTTGATGACGCTTGAATGTTCAACACATCTCCGGTCATCTTTGCTAGTTGTCGGAAATGTATTCTCATTTTGCCTCCAGTATTTCAGCAAGTCTTCATGTCCTTCATCATTGATAATTAATTCGTACGGTACAACACCCTGCAAAACATAAACATCAAATTCGCTAACTTGTGAAGAAGTTGAACCACTAAATATTTTATTTCTAAGGCCTTGAATACTAGCAACAGAAACCACATTTTTTTATAAGGTTGCAGCGAAGTAGTAGAAGATGGTACATAAGCCGGTTGATTATTTGCACTTTGTTGTTGGTAATACGTATATACTTGTTTACATTCAGTGTGTATGCTAGACGCAACTTCTTCTTTAGTTGGTTTGTGAGTTGGTTCTTCAGTTGGGTCTGTTGGAAGTACTTCTATACAATCATAAATTGTTTCTATTAGTGTTTTACAACCGTCTACTTTAATAGTCGGATTTAATACCACACTAATAATATAAATAGTATTTTTTTAATTTTTTAAACATTTTTTCAATAGATGTCTTATAAGCTGGGTTTTGCATATATTCATTAAATAACAAAAATATTAAAGCTATATAAAATAACATATTTGAAATAGTAGGATAATAAATATCGAAAAATTCTTTAGTTGCTTCAAAAAAATTTCTCTAGATATCCATTAAGTTCTAAAAAAAAATTTCAATCATTATCTACAAGCATATCCCTTGGATTTTTATTATGGACGTTAAATAATAAAGTTATAGGTTGTCTATAATCATAAGCAGCTCATACAGAGAATTTCACCTAGTCGAAACTTCTTCTGAAATTTTTCTATAAGGTAATCCATAATCATGACAAGTTTTTCTATACTCTTTGCGTCTTTGTATTTTATTACCTTTAAAAATAAAATTTATAGCAAATTGTATTTTTTTAAGAATGCTTTCAAAAAGTTTTAGGGCATCTTTTACAACTAAGTTATAAATATGGCATGCACATCTTATATGAAAATGATCAGAAAAATATGGAGTTAATCAAACTTTTAAGTCTTATATCATAATCATTAGAAGTAGCATTATCTAATGTAATAGTCATAACTTTATCATTTATTCCATAATAATCACAAATTTTATTAATATTTGTGCAATAAAACTTTCAGTGTGCCTATCATCAATATATCTATATGCTAAAATACGTTTTTGCATAGAGCAATTTTGATCTATCCAATGACATGTTACCGTTAGTACTACGGCCTATGTCAGAAGTGATAGTCACTTTGTCATTAAAGTGATACAATGCATAATGTAAATATTGTTGATATTCACTTGCAAAGTTAAAAACATCCCTTCTAACAGTTACTCTAAGAAAACCATTAAAAATGTAATGAATAAAACCAGGACTGGAAGGAATTGAAAAAGGCAAACCCTCCACCGCAACTAATTTTGCCATATTTTCCATATCTTTATTTTTATCATATTTAGGACTAAAAATTCCCCCCGTCGTCGCGTTAATTTGACCCTATACTTGGTCGGGGACACTATGTGAACCTTGTCCCGACTCAGCTTGCACACCCGATTTATATCCTGGTTTTGATTCCACCTAGTTGTGTGCTCGCCTTGTACATGTCTCAATAAACTCACCTTGACCTTTTCCGGTTTTAAATTTATAAATATTTTTACAAATTTTACATCTAGCTAGTTGATTATCTTGGTTCCTATCAAAAAATGTCATGCATCTGATTTTAATTTTCGTTGTGTGGGCCTCGACTCATACTAGGGGGAATATGAGGCATTCCAGTTTCAGTAACAATAATAATTTAAAGGAGGATCGAAGGTACAAAACGCCGATGTAACGTCGACGTGTAATCGATGTTGAAAATTAAAATTTTGCTCTATGGATGATCCTCAAGCTAGTATTTTTTAACTTTGATATAAATGAGCAAAATAAATATAATATTTAGTAGGTAATGTAGAATTGTAGAGAGATAAATTGAGAGATTAGAAAGTTTGTAGGAAGATTTGTGAGAAAAATGAAGAGGAAAATGAGGTATTTATAGTTGAGAAATAGGGTTAAGGGGCAGAGGTGGTTTATGGGGTGGGGGGCCAAAATGGCCGTTATAGCGTTGTTGCAACGGTTTTTTTTGCAAAGGGGGAGGGGCGGGCCGGAGTCGGGGTCGAGATGGGGCGGGTCGGGACAATCTCAGGCCTTGTCCCGAGTTCGACCCCCGACACCGATAATAATTTTTTTTTAGGATGGATCGGACGGGGTGGGCCGGGTAGCGGGATCGGGCCGACCAGGCCCACTGGACAGCCCTAGTTGTAAATAGTTAGATGAGCCTAGTGCTGCTTTTCGATATTGATCAATAGAGGCATAAACCGATGTCAACTTCTTGTGTAATTGCAGGAACAAGAACAAAAGGACCAGCCAAAGAATGATGACTTGCAGGTGTGCTACTGAAACTTCCATTTTTTTCTCCATCGCGATTATTTTCATTCCTCTGTCTCTTGTTAAGTAGCTCTTCACATTTTTGGCTCTAGGATGAAGAGTTTATGGATATCGACTCTCAATTGAACAAACATAGCAAGCCTAGAAATGGTAACAGACGCCAGCGTGCTACAAGAAGTCAATGTAAATGCTAATCTCCATTAGTGCGCTCTTGATTTCCAACTTATTTTTGTGTATACCTAACCGTTAAGTATTATTTCAGCCATGGGGCATTCGATAACCTCTCCACAAGCTGCAGAAAAAGAAGCAGCGGAAAACAAAAGGTTAGTTAGCAGAAAACTAGCCCTGTACATGAATTTTACTTGGTATTATAGTTGTTGGTTTGTTCCACATTAGCTTCTATACATACGAACGTTAAATAGGCGAACTTGTTAGAGGAAAACTCAACATTTTCATTGCTAAGTTATACTTCGCAAACGAGTGTTTCCTCATTCGAAATTCAGCAAATAAAGAACTGGTTTAATAAAATATTTTTACGTGGGAAGAGAACGTATTTACAGTTAAACAACGTTCGTTTGTCAAGATAATTTTTGGCTGCTGTAGCAAAATGTTGTTATAGAGAACATATAATAATGTAACATAACATGAAGGATTGGTTCTACAGAAAACATGGTTGTTATACTGAAGTGTTTTTCTGACTGTGTACTATATTATCCGCTATTGCTTTGAATCTCAAGACATTTTTCGAATCAATCATATCTTTTTCAGGCGATGTTTGAGAAGAAAGTCTACTAATTCTAAAGTCCAACAGCCAGAACCAGCAGCAGAGGACTTGTTTGAATTAGAAGGCCTTGCTGTACCTTTTAACAGCCCGGTTCACATAGACGGTCTTATTTCATCGCCTTCCTCTAGCGTTGAAGAAGTGAAACATGACAAGGAAAATGTAGCTCCACTTTCGCGAAGGTCTTCTATTGGAAGACCATCGCGTAAAGCAGCCGAGAAGGTTCAGTCCTACAAAGAGATTCCAGTTAACATCAAAATGAGAAGAGTTGCATGAGCTTTTTTATAGAGTTTCAAGAATATCATAACTCCATATATGTAAGTTGTGTTTATTTCTATGTTAACCTGTTTTGCGACACTATTGATTGTTCTGTAAATTATCCATATTTAAACAGTAAACTGTCTCCATGGCTGCAAATTTAGTTCAATCTTGTAACTTGGGATCATTTGGTTAGTTGTTTTAAGCAAAGGAGCAAAGTTTTCCTTCTTTCTATCTATCAAGTTAACTTGTCATTTGCTTGATAATTTAGGCCCATGATGGACTTTTCTGCTTTTATAATTAGTATCCAATCCACCTGGGCTTTGCTAGTCCAGAGTCATGTATAAAATTTGATTTCTTGAAGGCCGTATAAGTATGGACTTGTTTGGAGGAATAGTTGACGGAAATTAACTTAAATAGTTGCATGCCTCCAAAAAATAGTCAGTAGATGTATAATCTATGTATAATAGTGTATGATAATGTATTGCTAGAGAATATATATATATTTCATTGAGTGGCCAATAACAAGTCCTCAGTTTCAACTCTCAATGTAATATTTTTGTTCACAATAGTTTTTTTCTTTTTTAAGAATAAATCATGCATTATGGGTTTTGAGATGTTTATATGCAGTCTCTCAAGTAAGTTTCAAAAGATGATCATGCAAGAACTTTCTAAAACTTAAAATTCAAACTTGTGACTTAAAGAAATTTTTGAATCATTTTTTGCTATAACACTATAAATTATCACGTTAAGGAAATTCAACAATTTATTTTTCAACAAAAAATATTTAATTTAACCCCTTCAATACCTCTCTATAACCCTTATTCAAATCATGTAGGCAGTTGCAGTGTGCAATTATATAGCACCATCAACATTTATACCTGCTTTCATTATTACATTATTTGCCCAAAAGAAGATTAACTACTCTATAATTAAGACTTCTGCTGACTTATATTGCTTTTTGACCCCATGAAGCACTGATTGCTCATTATAATGCCACAATTTGAAGTTTAATTTCAAAAATGATGATTTAACTTTCAGTTTATTACTACACTGACTATGTTGTTGTTACTATATTCGGTCATATTTTTAGTGGATAAAGTTAGCCGATATTTGTGCTGATGGGAGATATGCAAGTAGTATGTATCCCATGAAAATTCGAGGTTCGTGCAAATTGGTCCGAACACCATGTTTATTAAAAAAAATACTAGAAGTATTAACTTAATAATCACCCACCCAATCGTTTAAACAAAAAAATCGGCATATGTTTATGTTGCATGTATAATCACTATATAATGTGTATAACCGTATATATATAATGTGTATAAGCTATATATATTGGCTATTAAATCCAACTGCTATTTGTATAAAGATTCCAAAAAATACTACATTCGGTTTTGAAAAACAAAAGTAGCCTGTCACATGAATGAAAATTGTAATACAAGTACGGTCTCGATACCAACTCACCTTACATAATATTCACGTGGCATCATTTAAAAAAGCAAATCCCGTACTTTACCATAACCTCAAGCTTTCTAACTGGATCAAAGCTTTCACATTTCATAATATTTAAAGGGACAAGGACATAAATGACCTGAATATCAGATTGTCATTTTTTAGCCCTTTCAAAATAATTTCATTTCGTAGCATTTTTTCAATTAATTTCAGCATATGTATAGATATTGTATCATTGTTGTATAGAAAATGTATCACTATTGTATATGTATAGAAAATGTATCATGCGTATAAAAATTGTATCATTTTTGTATAGAATATATATATATATATATATATATATATATCCCTAAAAGTATTATTATATAATAAATGTATAATCAACGCATACCATTATTAGACACATAAAAGCCCACCAATTTTGAATGTTTGTTTCAAATTTGGGTGAATGAATGGAACAATGGCAATTGTTCCCTCATGTTACAATACCAAGTTGACAGCCCATTTGCTCTCGCTTTTCCTTTGTCCGTGTTCATATCGTTTACTCAGCAATATCAAGGGAAGGACTAATGGTAGCTAACGAAATCAATGATATGATTGTAAGAATATTTAATTAGAATATTTTCCTCAATCTTCATTAACCACAAATATGGTTAATATACAATTTTACAATGCTACAATTAAGTAAATGATAAGGAGAAGATCATATCTAATTATCTTTCCAAGATAATGTTAATCTTCCTAATTAATTATTTTACCTCCTACCATATACATATGATTTCATAATAATGACTAATTACACTAATTGATTCTGTCATTTATAATAATGACTAATTACACTAATTGATTCTATCACTCCCCCGCAGTCGAAGTAGGGGGCAAACGGATGCTGAGACTGTCCTGAAAATCTTCAAATAACATCAGCGGAAGACCTTTAGTAAATATATCTACAATTTGATAGCGCGATGGGACATGTAGCACCCGCACTTGTCCGCGTGAGACTTTTTCATGAACAAATTGGATATCCAGCTCAATATGTTTTGTGCATTGATGATTGACTGGATTTCCGGACAGGTAGATGACACTAACATTATCACAATACACCAATGTGGCTTTCGAAATCGGGCAGTGGAGCTCAAGTAGAAGATTTCGAAGCCAACACGATTCAGGCACAACATTGGCAACACCTCTATATTCTGCTTCGGCACTGGATTTGGATAATGTGGAGCGTCTGGTGTCCGAGCATCCTCTCTAGTCGACATCTGTGTATGAGATAAGTTTTGACGTCGACGATGGGTATAAGGGCAAGCCATATTCAAGAGTACCCTGAATATACCGAACAATGCATTTTAGAGCATGCATATGATCATCCATCGGATTATGCATGAAAAGGCACACTTGTTGTACAACATAAGAAATATCCGGCCTGGTGAATGTCAGATACTGCAAGGCCCCTGTCAGGCTGCAGTAGAGTGTCGGATCAGTAAAAGGCTTGCCGGAAGAGGCACTCAATTTGGATTTAGTGTCCACCGGAGTTGCTGAAGGTTTACAGGAGGACATGCCAACTCGTTCCACAATCTCTGCTACATACTTCTTTTGGGATAGAAACAAACCACCTGCATGACGTGTCACAGTTATGCCTAAAAAATAGTGTAGTTGTCTGAGGTTCTTCATTGCAAATTCAGAGCCAAACTGTGACATGACGGACTTTCGAAGAGTATATGTTGAGGCAATCAGTATAATATCATCCACGTATAAGATAAGATAAGTAATACTATTATCCTGACGATAAATAAACATAGAGTGATCAGAACGACTGTTAGAAAAACCATTATGTGAAATAAATATTTTTGAGGAGGCACACATGATTGGGGTATTTTGAATCTATGTATCCCAAATGTTGATACATGTACTGTCACGACCCAAACCGAAGGGTCATGACGGGCACCCAGACCTTAATTGCCGAGTACCACTAACCATACAGTCAACACCTAATCATAATTAAATAAGGACTAAGCCGTAAAAAGACTATGTAAAATCTTAACTAGAAAGCCCAACTTATATATGCATACGTACTAAGGCCGACGAGGCCATACAAGACTAGACTACTACACATACGACACTTGTCTACAAGCCTTTAAAGAGTAGCAACATCAAAAGGTCGGGACAGGAGCCCCGCCATACCCATATGTACATGCAAAAATATACCATACAGGGATTTGACCGACACTCCAAAACAAGGGGAGTGCTCCAAAATCCGTTAAGTCAACAACCTAGTAACGTGGATCGTCGCCTTGCCTACATAAACCTTCGGGCATGAAACTCAGCGTCCCCCGACGAAAGGGACGTCAGTACGACTGATGTACTGAGTATGTCAGACATGAACAATAGCATAATAGGGATATAACAATAAACTGAACAGAAATAACCGACAGAACAGCCGATAGTAACAACCGATAGTAACAACCGACCAGTAGTGAATGCCTCTGCGGGCCATAATATGTATAAATGTCATGCACAATGCAAATGCGGTATACATATATATATTGGCCTTATTGGGCATCTTCCTTCCCATAACAGCCTCTGTGGACATCATATCATTTCGGTCTCTGTGGGCATCATCATTATCATATTGGCCTCATTGAGCATATTTCTTTTCGTGATAGTCTGTACCAGCTACAAGTGGTGTTGCGTATATAACGCCATTCCCTTTTCCCATCCCCTACATATATATAATGCATATCATATAGTAGTGTATATAACACATGTGTGTCCAGGGTAATACATGAATATAATGCAAATGCATGAATGACAATTAAACATTCTGAACTTATCGGATGACATAATATCCTTGTACCTTCGGCTAAAATTGGGAATATTGACATATTTCCCATATACCTCAATAAGGATTTAAGAACATTTATAGACATGCTTTCAGCATAGGAATCAATAACATGAACATTCTTAACTACTAATAGTAGAATAATTTATGGAATAGTATTACAGTTACGTTTCGTTACATGGAACATGTAAAAAAAAAAATTCCTTAACATACCTTGAATGCCGAACCTCTACTAACGTGTCGGAATTAACCTCCTCTACACCTTAATCTTAAATGTCAAAATCAACGATTTTCCCATCTTGTTTAACCTTATAGAAAGTTTAAATCCAACCAATTTTGATTGATGTATAACACCTTGAGAGAATTAACATAAACAATGCTGGAATTCCACAATTATATTGATGCCTACAATTTCCCTGAAATTGGTACTTATGACTAGCGAAAAGTATTGTATCTATGGATATCTTTAAGATGAAAAATGATGTTTACATGCAAAGGTCTCAAATGAGCCTATATATCATGTAATGAACCACGATTTCCTCTTACTACACTCTTTGGTCTAGTTATAGCTAATTTAGAAGTGGTGAATCATCCTTCACGTGTCCAACCCCTAATTTAAGTGAATTTATTCACTTATGTGTCTACTTGTAGATGAATATGTGAGTGAATAATAGTGGTTTTATTCTAGCATAGTGGCATGTGGAAATGCACTAAAAAAACTTATCCTATAATTCCTTTGTCTCCCAAAATTATTTAAATATTAACCACTTTTAACATACTTCATATACTTAATATAATGATCATATGATGTAGCACTAGTCCATAGCCTTTTTTAGCATATACAAAATATTATTATTAATCTCTGTCGTCACACTTGTTAAATCCTAAATTATTTTGGGTCCGCATCCTTTCATGTACTAAGCTCTTGATTTGCATATATATAGATGCTCAACCCATTGCCCAAAAAATATGGGGTGTTACATGTACACTGTTTCATTTAGCTGGCCATAGAGGAAGGCATTTTTGACATCTAATTGATGAAGTGGCCATGCCTTTGAGAGAGCCAAATTAAGAACTGTTCGGATAGTTGCTGGTTTAACTACCGGACTGAACATCTCACCGCAATCCATGCCAACACATTGTGTTTTGCTATCACCTACAAGACGGGCTTTATGCCGCTCAAAAGTACCATCAGATTTTTCTCTGTGACTGAAAATCCACATAGATCGAATTATATTAGCATTAGTTGGACGAGGTACCAATTCTCACATCTTATTTTTAATAAGAGCATTAAATTCATCATCCATAGCCATTTTCAATTCGGGTCATGAAGAACAGACACATGATTACGGGGTAATGGTGATTTTGAGACTTAATTGTGTAGGCTATATTTGGTATTGGGTTTGACAATATCGTGTTGGCTTCGGGTAACGGGTCGTTGGACTGTATTTTAGGCAGGGGGTTTGCACTGCCTGGCATGTGGCAGGGAGCTGGGCCGAGGCCTAAGCCACTGCCGGTCAGTGGGAACAAAACAACGTTATTGGGCTAGGATGTGAGCTTGTTAACTGGGGTCGTTTGAGCTGGATTTGGGGCGCTGGGCCTAGGAACTGAAGGGCCAGTCTGTCGGATTGAATTATCCTACAAATGGGCCACTAATTCGGGGCCTAGTTGGCCCAAATCAACTGGGTTGGCTGAAACAGTGGGCTTGGGTGATGAAAAATATTGAGTTAAATACGGGGCCCATCTATCATCAAGAAAATCATAGGTATGGGGTTCAGACTTGTGCATTTTGGCAAATGGGAAATTCATTTCATAAAAAATTACATGACGACTTATAATTATTTTATTGAAAGAAATGTCGTAACATTTGTAACCTCGATGATTTGAATGATATCCCAAAAAATACATGGGGTAGACCACGGTTGAAGTTTGGTAATTGTAGTGAATGGAAAAAGGATAGCATAGGCACCCGAATACCCATAAATGAGAATAAGAGGGATCCCGTAGGTATAATATTTTTAATGGAGCTTGATAGGACAAGTTCTTGTGAGGAAGTATGTTCAATAAGTATGTGGTCATTTGTAGTGCATGGTGTCAAAATGAAGAGGGTAATGTGGCATGAGCAAGAGACGTACGAACAATATTATTGATGGTTCATATTTTGCGTTCCGCCTTTACTTTTTGTGAAGATGTATGGGGACATGAAAGACGAAAGTTTAAACTATTCAAGTTGTAGAAATCCCAAAAATACCTATTATCAAAATTCCTCCCATTATCACATTAAATATTTTTGGCATCCCGTTCAAATTGATTACGGATGAATGCTCTAAATTTTAGAAATGTGAAAAAAACTTGTGATTTTTTTAAAAAGGAAACGTCCACAAAAAATTAGAGTAATCATCTAAAATGAGTAAATAATATATATGGCCCGAAGAGCTCAAAACGGGGGAAGTTCAAATATCACAATGGATAATATCAAATGGCATAAGTGTGCATGAATTTGAGGAAACAAACGGCAATTGAACATGTTTACCAAATGGGCGTGAATGACACTTATTCAAAGTTCGTGTTTGAGTACATGAAATATAATTATTGCGTTTGAGGGAGTTTAAAATTGGAGCTCCCGGATGACCCAAACGTTCATGCCATAATGAAGATGTTAAAACTGCAAAAGTAGATAGTAACTTGGATCGTTGAATGGGTGAGGTGACTGGATAAAGCTCCCATTGGTTATCACATCTCATTAGAAGCGTCCCCGTCTGAAAATCATTCACGGAAAATATAAAAGGGTAAAAAATAACATACACCCAATTATCAGTAGTAAACTTTCTAACATATACCAAGTTTTTAATTAATTATGGAGTATGAAGAACATTCTTTAAGGTTAGTGGTGGGTTTGGGGGGGGGGGGCAATTTAGTAGAACCATTACCTTGAAATGGAATAGAATGGTCATTTCCGACAATTATACCATTATTTTTGCTCAAATTAAAATAGGACGAGAGATTACCTTGAGGGGACGTCATGTGAGACGTCGCTCCGGAGTTCATATACAAATTTACCTCAGATGTATTAAGTCCAAGAGTGTTCATGGCGGACTCAATATCCGTTGGATGGGCTACTGCCGAATAGGCCTCCTACCACTGGGTCGGCAGTGGCCCATTATTGACTGAATTGTTTCTGCTTCTCGGCCCAATGCTGGAAGCCCATAATATTTCTGGAAATTTCCAGTGGGCTGGACAATGGACCTGGAACTGGCTTGGCCCAGTTTCCCGTTGGGACTAGGCATGGTGGCACAGCCCAAGGCCACTGCCAGGCCCACTGGGCTGAACCACCGCGGGGCTGCCAGTTTTGGCCACCGGTGGTACTGTTCCGGCCAGAATTTCTGCTGCCACCACTGGAATTCCAGTGGGCCCCATCTTGTTATTTCCTCGATTTCCTCCCCTATTTTATCACCATTTTGTCCTTTTTGGCCTCGATTTTGTTGTGTAGGTTCGAAATTAGTAGCACTTTCATGTGTTGGGTTGGCAATCATGGCTGAGTTTGATACGGTTGCGGCCTTTTTGGCAAAACCTGCCTCTTCAAGAATGAGCATAGAGCGGGCTTGATAGAAAAGTGGGAGAGGATTGCTTTGCCGGATAAATGTTCCCACACCACTATATGCGTCGGTAAGTCTGGCAACTAGTTGTAGAACCAAGCGGTTGTTAGTGACTGGAGAACCAACATTTTTGAGTTGATCCGACAATACTTTTAGGCGATGACAATATGCCGACGCATTCGAAAAATCCGCCATATCGGTGGTGGAGAATTCTTGCTCCAATGTGACAATGCGGAAAATTTTGTTGTATTGAAAAATATCCCGCAAACGATTCCAGGCTTCCATAGTCGTAGAGTCGGTTCCATTATTGTGTGCAACAAATCATGAGAGATAGTTGCATAAATCCATGATAGAACTGTGACATCAAGTGTTTCCCATAGTTCTTTGTCATCATCTATTTTTAACTCATTTCCTTTTCCATTTGCCAACGGGATATTATGATGAATAACCCGGTGAGAACGGCAACAAATTTTAAAAAGTTCTGTCCAAGTAGCATAATGAACATTTTCCATCTCAAGAGTGATAAAAATCTGTGTTTTGATGTTAGAAACGGTAAGGGTGAGGTGAAATGTGGATTTGGAGTCAGACATTGTTGACAGGAAAAAGAAGAACAATAATGGAGAATGAAAAAAAAATGGAGGAAGAGAATTCGGCTGGTTGTGTTTGAAAGGAGGGGCGAAAATTTGGAGGTATTTTGTTTAAGGTAGGATCTTTCCCTAATCTTCTGATACCATGTAAGAATATTATAGTAATTAGAATATTTTCCTCAATCTTCATTAACCACAAATGTGGTTAATATACAATTTTACAATGCTACAATTAAGTAAATGATAAGGAGAAGATCATGCCTAATTATCTTCCCAAGATAATGCTAATTTTCCTAATTAACTATTTTACCTCCTACCATATGCATGTGATTTCATAATAATAATTAATTACACTAATTGATTCTATCATTTATAATAATGAATAATTACACTAACTGATTCTATCAATGTTATGTCCTGCATCTCTTTTGCAGCGGGCATGGAGATGAACTATTCATTCAACAATTGCCTATCATTTCGATACTTTTTTTCCATTTGCAAATATTATGAGCTCCACTTCTTCGTCATGAGAAAATAGGTTTCTTTGTGCTCGAATCTTATGTTTCGATCCTCTTGATATATGGCGCAGTGTATAAAAAGTTTAGTTACCCTGTTCATGTCGCGGCAGCTATGGAAAAGTGGGAGACATAGTGTAGAGTGCATCGTTTGTTTTTATTTTGGGTCTAAGGGCTATTTCGAATCATTTATTTAAAATTGAATATTTTCTTTTTACTGATGGTCACGCCATGTCCTTTTCTCATATTTAAATAGTTGTGATATTTTCCTATGAAATAATGTTTTTAATATACTAATTGAACTAATATCCTTATTGTGTGTCAAATCAATGCTACTACCTAAAATGAGGCTATATTTTTTAAATGCTTTAGCGGCAACTACCGCTTGGGATTCCAAGTTAAAGTGTAGTGAACTGACGAGCTACCTATAGAAATGTCCCTATTTTGGGATGTTTTTTAATTTTATCCTTTATTATTTTTTGGCTCGACATAATTAGTGTTATATCTTCGACATATGTATCATGCATAATTCACAGATTATGTCAGATAAAACATAATTGTCAACACTCAATATAATATAAAAAATGCATAGTTTCAGGTTTCGACAGACATAATTAGCATTTAATTTCAACATATGTATCATAACATTCACACAAACTATGTCGGATAAGGCATAATTTCATACATTCAACATAATTTTAAAAATTATAATAAAACTATGCCGCATAACTTGATTCCTACATAATTTATGTCACGCGAGGCAAAATTTCAGTTTTCGAAAAAAAAATATATTATAGAGATATGTCTTACGAAGTAGACCTGGATAAAAAAAAAGACATCCCGGTGCACTAAGCTCCCGCTATACTCGGGGTTCGGGGAAGGCCGGATCACAAGGATTTTTTGTACACAGTTTTACCTTGCATTTCTGTCAGAGACCATTTTCACGATTTGAACTCATGACCTCCTGATCACATAGCTATTTTCATATAAAAAATAGCAGAGGTAAAAATTAAAGACCACAAATATGAAGAACAAAAATTAAAGAGCAGTGCGTTTGAGGGGAAATCGGCACAAAAAATGAAGACTAAATAATAGTCTTTAGGGCCCTATAATTTGGGCCCTACTTTTGTGGAACCCAACACTACTTTTATAGCCCACAAAAGCTACCCTACCAAAAACATAATGGGCCCACACGGCATCGAGTTACGCGTTAAGAATCCTTTTGACGATTTGGGCACTTAGATTAGGCCATTAGGGGGATAAATGGGAAAATAACCACTTTTTAAATCATTAATTAAATTTTACACAGCGTTTTAAAATTAATTAACCTTTAATCACCTTCTTAATACGAAAATATTATTTGGATGATCATAATTCTATATTAAAATACAAAAATAATTAAAATGTCGGGTATATCTCATGTAACTTGAAATATAGACGCTCTATAAATGTTCAACTTGATGCTCAAAAGAGGCACTATTAGTGATATAATCTTCTTTCACGTTATTTCGTGTACCTATTTTACTCATGATATCAATTGTAAAACATATACTCTCTCAGTTCCCTAATAAATTGCGTTTTACGTTTTTTATTTTATTTTAAAATAAGTGGTGCTTTAGAATTTTAAGAAGAAATTGACCTTATTTTTTTGAAATTACTCTTATTTACGTAATCAAGAATTATTAAGTACTCCATTCGTCCCAATTTATATGATGTAGTTTGATTAGGCACGAAGTTTAAGAAATAAAGGAAGACTTTTAAATTTTGTAATCTAAAATAAGTTAGAAATATTTGTGTGGTTAAAGATCATCTCGTTAAGCGTACAAGGTAAAGTTTAAAGTTAAATTATTGTCAAATAAGGAAATGTGTCATTCTTTTTTGGACTGACTAAAAATGAACATATGAAATATAAATTGGGACATAGGGAGTAGCTTTTCTTTTCTAGGTTTAATTAGGGATAAGTTAGTAAAAACACTTATAATTTTTTAGGAGTGAACAATTTCTTAAAAGATATGCATAAAGTACAAACATCACTTATTATGAAACAGAATACATATATTTTATCATTGCTTCACTCATAATATCTTTTTAAAAACTTTCTCACAAGGTAAAATGCTTCATTAAAAATGAAAAATCTCTCGAGCTTGAAAATGGATTTTGAACTATGTTATTTCAAACAACAAAAAATGTTTGGAGTTTGAACAGTATTTGTAACCCGACAATTTTTTAAACTCAAGCACATTATGTTGACTTCAATTTATCAAAATTCCGAACTTCAACATATTGTGCTAGAGTTGTTCCTAGTTTTAACTTAGGGTAAATGTTATTGCTATCTTAAAAATAATTATTTATCAATTACATTTCAAACAATCGTTGATTATTAATCAATTTTCCAAAATTAGTTAATTGTGCTAATATTTACCACATTTCTTTATTAGTACAAATTTTAGGGTTGTACACCAATATTTAATTTGTATTCATTTTTTAATTTTCTTTTGCACGTCTATTCACTTTGAAATAATGGCTAAACTTAAGTTATATGCGCATGAAGTTATATATGACTGAAGTTCAAGCATTTTTTGAAAAATTTCAGGCAGAAAATGACAAAACTTAAGCCATATATGCATGATGTTCAAGCATTTCTTCTTGACGTTCAGGCAAAACTGGTTGAACTTAAGCCATATGTGCATGAACTTGATGTAAAAATGGTTGAGCGTTTATTTAAACTTAAATCATATATGTATGAACTTCATCCAAAAATGATTGAACTTCATATAATAATAATATTTGAATGTTAACCATATGTGCTAGATGTCCTCCATATGTGTTTAAATTTTAGTCATATATAACTTTAAATACCATATATATTTTGAAATGAATAATGTTATAAATTTTGTGCACTCTCAATATGACTTAAATGGATCACTTCGACCAATTCCTTATCAAATACTCATACGAGTAATAAATTTTAAGTACTTTTTATTTTTTGAAAGAAAAAAAAAGATCAACTAATTTATATGATGGAAAACTTTATGAAATTTTTGAGATCCTACTTGTTGGTTATTAACATCTAAACGTTGGAACCTTTATCAAGGATTTGAACAAATTCTCCTCCTGATGAAATTGGGCTCGGTCTTATTGGATTGGACCATAATTATTGGGCTTAAGTATGTACAAGAGAAGGCCCTTAATCAATCCGTGCAGGCTGTTTTGACACTATCATTAATGTAGTCTCCTTCACTAGTTATAAATAATAACTTCTCCACAACAGCAAACAATAGTATAACAATAATAACCTTCAAGTTATGTACACTAATAATCTAAATATATTTTAGACAATTAAAACATTACAATATTTATCAGATTATGAAATATTCATTAAAAGATTTATCTGTAATTGCCTATTAATTATCTATAGGTATAAAAAAACTATACTATCAATGCATACAACTTTGGAATAATTACACTTTTGACCCCTCATTAATTTTTAAATTTTAGTTATAATTATTATATATAATATTAGAGTAAGTACATTCAACGTTCAATTAACTAAAGATGTATGTTTTTGATCCCTCTATATATGAAATATGTGATACTTAAATTATTTTAAAATTATATTATCCTCAAATATGAAGTAATAGTACAAATGTAATTAGCATTAACACATTGTCAATTAAAGGGTTACAATTCATTAAATTTGTGAAGATCCGTAGATAGGGGATTAAAAGTGCACTTTTTTTTTATCAAGAAAGGTGAAAAGAATTACAAGTGCACATCTATATTAATTGAAGATTAAATGTGTTTAGTTATAGATTATATGGACCAAAATCAGAATTTGTCAATACTTAAAGAACAATAAGTGCTAATTTCCCTCAATTTTAAATTCATAATCTTACATACTGTCACTATAATTTGACAATTGATTTTAATCATGATAATAGACAAATGATAAATCTCTTCACCCATGCAAACGTCCTTTTATGCTTCTCTTTTGTTTCCCAAATACAACCAAATAAAAAAGAAAAAGAACCGATCTCCCTCCACAAATCAATTATCACTAAAAAATATTTAAACCTTTCTTGTTTCTAAAAATCATTTCATCAATCATACAGCCAAAAGAAAAAAAAGCTTAATTGCAGGAGACAAATTTATTAATTTTGACAATAATTGCAAAATAGTGTTAGAATTATTAATATCAATATCAAATTATCACTAGTGAATATTCAACTATCATCTATATTAATTTATCAAATTATTTCCAGTGAATATTCAACTATCATCTATATTAATTTATCAAATTATTTCCAGTGAATATTCAACTGTCATCTATATTAATTTATCAAATTATTTCCAGTGAATATTGGAGCATTAAAGAAAATTCTCAAATCTTCATACTATGATGAGTATCATCAAAACGTTACTTCACCATCAATAAAAGAGAACGAGCACATGATTCCCCTTAATTTAGTTTATACTGTTAATAATCTGTATTCCAAAAAATCAGTAAACAATAAACACTGAAAATAAACAGAATCAGTGTTGAAAAAAAATAAGAATAATTTTTCAGAATATAATCGAGCCCACTTAGTTTAATGTGTGTCCTTAAGGAAATTATTCCCCTCACAGTACTCGAGGTTGATGGAATATCCCCTCCCAGGATAGAACGATTATCTTACCAGAATAGTAGTACTCCAAACTCTGGTAGCGGTGAACCACTCAACAATAGTATATCACACAGAATTTATTCGTGCAGAAGAAGAAGAAGATTTTGTAGTTCAGAAAATTAGTAAGTAAAATTCTGAGGAATCAAACAAATTTATAGCCATGGAAGTACTGTTTCTGAAGGTTTGGAACCCTTCAACAAATACTAAAACCGTGGAAAATTTAAATGTGGGAAAGAAATCGGGTTGCGGGTCAGGCACGCGGATCCGGCCGGGTCGCGGGTCAGGGTCACTAACGGGTAGGATTGGATAAGTTAATTAATTTAATTAAATAATAATTAATTAAATAATTAAAATTAAAGAAAATTTGGTCCAAAAAGATTATCAATCAATCAGATCATTTGACCAAATCCAAATCCAAATCCGAAGCCGAAGCCGAAGCCGAAGCCGAGCCGAGCGAGCGAAGACGACGGCGCGAGGGGTCCTTGCCCCCTCAACCCTTTTATTGACAAGAAGGAGTAATTCTACTTATAAGTAGAAGAACTTTTCTTTCCACTACCGATGTGGGACAAATGATTATTTTATAGAGCAAGAGGGAACTCCCTCCATTTCCCATTCAATCTATCATTTAAACCCAACAATCCCCCACATGAATGGGGAATGGCTATAAGATAAAGGAATGCGCGGACAAGTGTGATATACAAGCGAGAATTGACTACATCTGGATAAGTAGGTTTCCCTTTGAACTTTCCGTAGTGAACTTATATCGGATATACTCGATCAATCGGTAGATTTGATATCTTTGAATCGTCGAACTTTGTTGTATACCTAGACAACATAAGTCACACAATCAACCCTCAACCATTTATGGTTCTCATGGTTGTGTTCGTTTCAGCCATGAACACCTCCTGATTCATGAGTGTGTAGAGAATGAGCTTTTACTGTCATTCCCCTTTAAAGCGGCTTACACTTAACACTCACATAGGTGATTTCTAAACATGTGGTCCTATAGCCACATTATCTGGCCATACACTGCCAGATTTAGATAATCATTAAAGAACTTTAATGCTTCATTAACTCATTAACAAGCCATAAAGTTTTATCCTTATTTCTGAACATTGTCTTCATCCGAGAATGGGTTGAGTTATTTGACAATGTTGAACCGTCAGTCACAACTTTTTTTGATCTCCTTGAACCTAGCTCTTGGGATCTCCAGTCTGCTAGGTAGAGTTACCGCCATGATGACTTGTCCTCGGCCTTAACCCCATTCCCATTAATGATCTATTAACTCTCTCTCTAGCTAAGCCTTTTGTAAGCGGATCCACCACGTTATCTCTTGACTTTACATAGTCAATCGTGATAACGCCACTAGAGAGGAGTTGTCTAACAGTATTGTGTCTTCGTCGTATGTGACGAGATTTTCCGTTGTACATTACGCTCCCTGCCCTACCTATTGCTGCTTGACTGTCACAATGTATACATATATGAGCCAAAGGTTTGGGCCAGAATGGAATATCTTCTAAGAAATTCCGGAGCCATTCAGCTTCTTCACCGGCCTTGTCTAAAGCTATAAATTCAGATTCCATTGTAGAGCGGGCGATGCATGTCTGTTTTGATGATTTTCAAGACACTGATCCACCCCCAATTGTGAAAACATAACCACTCGTGGATTTAACTTCAAATGACCCGGTGATCCAATTTGCATCACTATATCCTTCGATCACGGCGGGATATTTGTTATAATGCAAAGCATAGTCTTGGGTGTGTTTTAAATACCCCAAGACTCGTTTCATTGCCATCCAATGAGTTTAATTGGGATTACTCGTGAATCGACTCAGCTTGCTTATAGCACATGCTATATCTGGTCGTGTACAATTCATAATATACATCAAACTTCCCAAAACTCGTGCATAGTTCAATTGTGAGTCACTTTCACCTTTATTCTTTTGAAGTGCAAAACTTACATCAATTGGAGTCTTTACAACATTGAAATTTAAATACTTAAACTTGTCAAGTACTCTTTCAATATAATGAGATTGCGATAATGCTAGACCTTGTGGAGTTTTATGAATTCTGATGCCTAAGATCAAATCAGCAACTCCTAAGTCTTTCATATCAAATTTGCTAGCCAAAGATACGCCTGTAGCATTTATATTGGTAATATCTCTACTCATTATCAACATGTCATCAACATATAAACAAACAATGACTTCATGATTTGGAGTATTTTTAATGTAAACACATTTGTCACACTCATTAATCTTAAATCCATTTGCCAACATTGTTTGGTCAAATTTCAGCATGCCATTGTTTGGGTGCTTGTTTAAGTCCATAAAGTGACTTAACAAGTTTGCACATTTTCCTTTCTTTACCAGGAACCACAAAATCATCAAAGTTGTTCCATGTAAATTTCTTCCTCCAATTCTCCATTTAAGAAAGCTGTCTTGACATCCATTTGATGGATTTCAAGACCATATACGGCCGCCAAAGGCTACTAACACCCGAATAGATGTTATTCTTGTTACCAAGTAGTATGTGTCAAAGTAATCAAGGCCTTCTTTTTGTCTATAACCTTTGACCACAAGTCTTGCCTTATATTTGTCAATAGTGCCATCAACTTTCATTTTCCTTTTAAAAATCTATTTTGATCCTAAAGGTTTATTTCCAGGAGGAAGATCAACCAATTCTCATGTATGGTTGTTCAAAATTGATTCAATCTCACTATTGACTGCCTCTTTCCAAAATGCTGAATCAGAAGAAGACATCGCTGCTTTAAATGTTTGAGGCTCATTTTCAAGCAAGAATGTCACAAAATCTGGTCCAAAGGAAGTAGATGTCCTTTGACGTTTGCTACGCCTTGTGTTGACACCCAATTTTGTCCCATCTTTTATGATTTTATTCGTAATTTTTAATATTTTTGACATTTTTAAAATAATTTTAAAATATAGGCATATATGTGTGTATCTTCGTATTATTATTATTATTCGCATATTTTATATCATTTGCATTTTTTATCACAATCATAAGTTTTATCCATAATATTCTATGTTATTTTATTCTCAAAATTGCATCGATTTCTTTTTTTTTTAAGCATTAAACATTTAAGTAAATATTATATTTTTATTATCACATCGTTATGTTATTTTAAATAATTCACATCTTTTACAAAAATATATTTTTAATATTAAACCCTCTTATATATTTTTAAATCCATAACCCATTTTTATTTCCTAACCCAAAACAAATTCTACCCAAACAAAATTCACAAGCCCAATCCCCAATTAAATTCCCTTATACCCAAACCCAATACAAATTCTACCCAAACGTCCAAGCCCAATCCCCAATTAAATTCCCTTATACCCAAACCCAAAACAATTAAATTCCTTACCACCAAAATCGAAGCCCAACAACCATCTTTTATTTCCCTAACCAAACTCAACCCCAAAAACAAATTCACCAAGCCCAAACCGAGGCTGCCCAACCCCGCTCCTTATCAACCAACCCGTTCCCTTATACCCAAATCACAAAGCCCATTTCACCGCTTCACCAACTCAGGCCGAACCGACCCACGCCGCTTTCTTTAAACCCGATACCCAAACCAAACAAAACCAAAATCAAAAAAAAATCAAACCCTATCTCTCTCTCTCGATCACCGCGACCCCACATTCTCATACCGTGTGGACCACGTCCGCCGTCACCACCCTTCTGCCACCACCAACCCACGACACCACCAACCCCCTCATTACTGACACCCCTAAGACCCGCGACCCATGCCCCTCAAATCCGCGATTTTCTTTACCTTTAATTCGAATTCAAACTCGTTTTTTGGGGGGGAATCCACCTATAAATACCCCATGATTGTTCTTCATTTGAAAAAAGAGGAGATTTTCGGGGAGAGAAAAAGAGATTTTCGGAAGGATTTTCGGAAGATTATTCAATATATACATACATATTTTGTTGTGTTCTTGATTTTAGAGTATTTGGCTTCGTTGTTGTTCCAAGAATCAAGTCAGAAAGGTTTGTCATCCCTTTGATTTCTCGATTTTTTTTTCACCGATTTGGTCGGTCGACCTAATTCACTTCCTGCTCGTATTATTTTCGTAATTCTTGCATTTCATGTTTATGTATGTTGGTTATCCGAATTTGGTGTAAGATCGATTCGGATCATCGATGTCGGGTCGAAACATCGACGGTCAGTCGACCTTGGCTTAGATTTTTCCAATTTTCCATATCATTTGTTTGTTGTCATTGGTTATCAAATTGATGAAATTATTTGACCGGGTTGAACACACGATTCGGTCGGAAATCATCGACGGTCGACGATTAGATTTTTCCAATTTTCTTACATTGTTCTTGTTTGTTATCATTGGTTATCTCGAAAATTGATGAATTTGTTTGATCGGGTTGAAACAATCGATCGGTCGGGTAAACATCGATCCGGTCGGGTCGAATCTTGGTTGAGTAACATTTTCGTAATCCTTGCATTTCATATTCTTGTTATTCGTTATCTGAATTTGGTGTTGAAATCGATTGAGTTTGATCATCGATCCGGGTGGTCTGTCATCAGATCGTCGGTCGACCCGAGAACATTTTCGTAATTCTGCATTTCATATTCTTGTTATTGGTTATCTGAATTTGGTGTTAAAATCGATTTGATTTGGATCAACGATTTTGGTCAGTCATCGACCTGCGGTCGATCATTACAATTTGAACATTTTCAGAATTTCTTGCATTTCACATTCGTTCTTAGTTATCAAATTAGTCTTTGAAATCGATTGGGTTTGAATCGATCGAATTCGGTCAGGCGACCCGGATTTGAATATTTCCATAATTTCGAACTCGGGTCTATTTAAAATCGCTATCTTTCTTTGACATTATTATTATGTTATTGATTGAATTAATCAGCATTCTCTTTGTTGTTTTATTGATTCAAACCAATATTGCGCCCATCTTCGGAGACGCTCGGTTTCAGATATCGCTTTTCTTTGTTTGAATAAATCTGCGTCTGTTTTCTTCGCTTTTACTATTTTTAAACTAAAACACCAAGCATCTCGAAACTATTTTCACTTATCGCTTCGCCATCACGCATCGCTATCGCCATCCATCGCCATCGCTATCAAGCATCGCTCTTGCTACGCATCGCTACTGCGCTACTGCCATCGCATCGCTACCGCTCGCCATCGGGCCGCGCATCGGCTCTTTGTTATTCTTGTTTCATTGTTTTTTCGTTTGGTTGCTCCAGCTTTGATTCTTGTTTCTTGCTTATCATTTCTTGTTTTAAACTAAACACCGATTTTTTCAAACATTGCTTTCTATTTCAGTCCTTTGTTTCAAGATTAAAATTACCGTTTCATCTTTGTTTCTTATTTTAAACTAGACGCCGCGTCATTTTCGGAACTCGCTTTTTCTGCTCTCTGTTTTCCGCTTACATCGCTATTTCGCTTTTATTTTTCTTTATTTCACGCTACGCTTCTTTGCTTGTTTACATTCGATTTAAAATTTCTTGATTTGAACACGATACTACATCGGCCGATGAAAATATCCGGTGATTTTGAGGCCTACAGGTGCAAAGGCGGAAATATAACTTCGGCAAGGATGAAGACTTAAACCTTTTATCCGAGATCAACATGTTTAGTAGGCTAGTGAATTATATATTCGCGACTCACAGCGTGATTATAGTGATCTTTTTATTCCACCCGAGAGACCGACACGTTTAGTAAGCGAGGCAATCAAAATAAACTACATTAGTCATATGTTTGCAGCCATGACGTGATTGGAATGTTCTTTTCAAAATTTAAGTCGAGCCTCCGCCATCAAAACATTCCTTGTTTTGAATACGGATATGAAGTTATTAAGTATTTAACATTTCTAACCGCTTTGTTATTGATACTTAGGGGACCAAAGTAAATAAAGGCAATTATTCCTGAGTTTATTTATTGTTATTCCTTTCTTTAATTCAGCTTTTTATTCCGCTTTGTATTGTAATATTATTTATCGACTTATGTAACTATTGAAATGTTTAGAATAGGCAAACTTAGGATTAATTCATAGGGTAGTTTAAGATTTGAAACCCGTCGCTAGCTTATTTATTTGTAGGCTCATAAACTTAGAAATCCTTCGCTAGTTTATTTATTTTAGGCTCGTCACGCTTATTCCAGATTTTTAAAAAACAACTCTTGTCATCTTTATTTGCTTCAATTAAATTGTACAAATAAGTCCATCTTTTTATTATTATTTTTTGCAACTTGTTGATTTTAGAAGATTCGCTTTGGCATTATAAAGAATTTCTTGTCCCACATGCATGTTTTCTAAAAACTTTACATGTATCTTTCTTTTATGTCATCCGAATACGTACTTGTATAAAATGCATCATATTTACTTGTATAAAATGCATCATATTTGCAAACATCTTTTTTTATACTTATAAAACATGTATTTTTCTAGTAATAATTAACTGAGTTTCTGGATAACATAAGTTAGCGGATCTTAAGGGATGCCTAACCCTTCCCTTTAGGATAATAAAGAACCCTTACCTAGAATCTCACTAGGTTTGGACCTTAAAATTGGAGTTTACAGCAAAGATTTAGTTTAATATTTAGGTGTCCTAATTCACCGTAAACATAATTAGTGGCGACTCATCAACCACTTTTTACCCAGAATCACCCTGATACGTCCACGCCCGCTTTGACCCGAGCGAGGTCAAAAATAGGCAGCGCCATGACAAAGATGGCGACTCCACGGGATTTTCGTGTTCTTAACCATAGCAAAATTAGTTAATTATAATTGTGCTTTACTTTCACTCTTTGTTTGATGTAATGCTTTGATTTGTTTCCTTTATGAAATTTTTTGCATGCATAACCGCTTTAAATTTCTATATTTTTATTGCTTATCATAAATTGGCATTTTAAGTTCATATTTCTTCCACTCTGGAAAATTGACACTATCACACCACACGCGAGGTGTGTTTTACGACCCGCCAAATTTCTTTCAATCTACCAAAATTTAGGAGAGTTGGCGTATGCGGGAGTGACTCTGGACCATCTGGTGGTCACAGAGCCTTCTCACTCCAGTAGTCCACTCGAACCTTGTGTCTAGTCACCAAATCTTAGAAAATGTAAGTTAGAGCTATACCACCCTTTATTTTAAGTCATGCATGCATACACTTAGGTGGGTCGATCCTAGCGTATCGACTCCACAATTAAGAAATCCGCCAAAGATGTCTACGGGTCTCACAACCCAACGGCCAATCATCATATTATGTGTAGCGTGATAAGGATAGACTAATCCAAGACTAATCATGACATGTCAAATTGGAAAATGTACATTCATTTTGTCTCATTTCCGACAAAGCATTGATTTAGGCTGCTTGGATCAAATCTGTCGTAATCCCGCATATCGGCGATTTAGGCCCACCTCAGCATAAGGAGGCCCGTGCATATTAGGATGCGCATTTAATTGTCTTACAATCGGTTTGTTATTTTCATCGCTTTCCACTTTATGTGTATATTATTTGAATCAATAATTACTCACCTTATACTAATTTGGTTTTCATTTTCAGGAGATTCATTTTGCCTTTATTTATTTCCCCAAAAGTTGATTCGTGTTGACTAAAGCATGGAGCACCCCATCTGTTATTTCCCAATCATGCCTATCCAAATTGTATTAGTACTTAATGAAAACGCGATTTAAATTGAGGCCTGAATCACATATATGCATTTAATGTGTTTTGCCTCTACCTTTTGAAAGCCTAAAATGACAAATCACGCTTTTTTGCTATTATAAAATATGTTTTGTTCAAAAATTCTCTTTTCTTTTTCATCATGCAAACTAATTTGTCGGCATTATGTGACATATAATGAAACAAGCAAACAAGGTCCAAAACAAGCAAGGCTTGAAGAATATAAGGAGGACTCCTGAAGATTTGAGGCATTTTTGGAATAAGTCAAAGCCAGTCACGAAACATCAAGATGGTTGATAAATACAAGCATTAGCACGGGCGTTTGCCATCTGTACTTTAGGCAACCTTTGCACTACAATCGGACTTCTCTTTGGGCAATGATATATCTTCCGCAATAAGTGGATACAAAATCATGTACCGGAAAAGCGGATGGACAGGTTGTCAGGCAACTTTATCGGAATAGAATGGCCAAAGATTTTTAACAGCAGGCAATCGTGTCAAACGCATATCCCTACACCGTGACGGATGAAGCCAAAGAAAAGATTGAATTGTGAAAGGGCCTTACACGGTTCACCAAATCTTCGATCGAAAACACTAATCCTAGTCGAAATGGACTTAAGTTTGGCCAAAGCTATCAACGGTCATTGAAAGATACTACATTTAGGATTTTTTCGTGGACCGAACCACGTTATGACTGATTCCCTCGTGGGATCGTGGCGGACGCACATCGCTTCGGTCCCATCTTTAGAAAAATCCTTACAATCTCCTTTGCTTACGAACTCACGCATGACCCTGGCGGGATCGTGGGCGCCACTTCGGTCCCATCTTTAGAAAAATCCTTACTAATCTCCTTGCTTACGAACTACGTTATGACTGATTCCTCGGCGGATACGTGAGCGCCACATCGGCCGGTCCCATCTTTAGAAAAATCGCTACAATCTCCTTTGCTTACCTGAACTACGTTATGACTGATTCGCCGGGATACGTGGCGGCCACATCGGCCGGTCCCATCTTTAGAAAAATCCTTACAATCTCCTTTGCTTACCGAACTCACGTCATGACTGATTCCTCGGCGGATACGTGGCGACCACGTCGGCCGGTCCCATCTTTAGAAAAATCCTTACAATCTTCCTTGTTACTACGCTATGACTGATTCCCTCGGTGGGATAATGAGGCGCCACATCGGCCGGTCCCATCTTTAGAAAAATCCTTACTAATCTCCTTTGCTTACCCGAACTACGTTATGACTGATTCCCTCGGCGGGATCGTGAAGTACGCCACACTCGGCCGGTCCATTTTAGAAAAACCCTTACAAATCTCTTTACTTGTAATGAACTACGCTATGACTGATTCCCTCATGGGGATACGAGGCTGCCCAAATCCTTCGGTCCCCACCATTAGAAATATTTTCTCCTTTATCTCGTACATGACAAAATGCACCCATCGTCGATCACACGATAGGGCAAGCACGTCTACACAAGACTCGGTTGTCCGTTTAAAGATCATCATCCCCATATCGAAATCCGGGCATTTTTAAGGGATCATTTGTCGGGACGCCGATAAACATGGAAAATCATCGGCAAACTAAGTCTTCAGCCATAAGAGGATTTTGGATAAGTCGTTTGCTTTGTTTCACCGCATGTCACTACTCGACAGACATTTACATATATGCATACTTTCTTATAAGCAATTTATTTTTAACAAAAATTTTCATTAGAGTTTGACAAGATTTTTTTAATATGCATACTTTCTTATAAGCAAATTATTTTCAACAAATATTCTCATTAGAGTTCGACAAGAACTTTTTAATGATAAGCATACTTTCTTATAAAAAATTTATTTTCAACAAATGTTTTCATTAACGGTTAGCCAGATGGGAAACTGCAGGGTTACAGTCCGAATCAAGAGGACATCGCACTATCAAGAGCCAAAGCTATAAAGTCAACTAGAATCAACCGCCTCCCCAAACTCACAAATTTTCTTTGAGTAGGTTCTTCAAAGTTGAAAAAGCAGAAGCCACATCGATTATGATCAATTCCTAAAGAATTTCGGCTACAACCCACTACAAGGATTACGTTCTTGTTCGGCATTTATACGAAGACATCATCTTGACCTACAGGGTCCCGACTATTATGCGCACAAGATGTTATTTGGATCACAAAGAATCGACAACAGGCAAACCCGACGCAAAGACGCCGATCACATTTTCGCCGTGCCAGGGCGACATTTCAATTCATGAGTTTGGATCGGCGGTAAGATTCAAGACAACGTGGAACCACTGTTACAACGGGCGGCGGCAAGGACGCTACTTACATCTCTACAGCGGGGACAACATTTCAAAAACGTCTATCGGCGTTATGGCAAAGACGACAATCATTTTTTACACTTTACAACGGCGTCAACAACGTACAATGGCGTCTTCAACGCGCAGCCTATCTTTACAAGATTACAACAGCGTCATTGGCGTTCTTGCGACACATCAACTATCTTCAACAAGATTACAACAACGTCCCACGACGCGTACGATTGGCACGCCCGGCCTTTTTTACAACATTACAACGACGTCAACAACATTTCAACGGCGGCGTCTTCAAGCAGAACGCGATCTCTTACAACAAACAAGATTACATTCTTGCAACAACGCGTATCATCACAATGGCGTCAACACAACACGCCGATACAACGGCGACCTTAGTAGCGTTACATTCTTGCAACAGCGTCATCACAATGGCGTCTTGCCTTCAACACGTCCGATACACGCGGCGACATCGACGTTATCATTACAACGACATCAACAACATTACAATGATGTCACGCGACACGCCCATACGCGAGCTATCAACAACGCGGCTCATACATCGGCGTATCAACAACACGTCTGCAGCGGCGCTCTTCAGACAACAATTATTTCTTACATCATTACAACGACATCAATAACATTACACGATGATGTCATCGTAGCGCGCCATACAATGGCGTCCATCAACAACACGCCTACGCCGAACGGCGTCTTCGCACAACATTTATTTTTACAAGTACAACGACATCAACAACATTACAATGATGTAAATCGCCACGCATATCTGGCGTCATCAACAACACGCTCTAGCGGCGTCTTACGCACAACATTTATTTTTACAGATTACAACGACATCAACAACATTACAATGATGTCATCAACACGCCTATGCAGCGGCGCTTTCTCGCACAATATTTATTTTACAGATTACAACGACATCAACAACATTACAATGATGTCATCAACAACACGCCACGCGAATGCGCTTCTCGCAAAACAATTATCTTTACATTCTTACAACGACATCAACGGCATTACAATGATGTCATCGAATGCTTCCATAGCGGCGTCATAAAAACAGCCTATCTGGCGTCACGACAACATTTATTTTCTGACATTACAATGGCGTCCAACAAGATTACAACGGCGTCTTCAAGACAACATTTATTTTTCTGAAGATTACAATGGCGCCAATAAAGCGACATTACAACGGCGTCTTACGCACAACATTTATTTTTACAGATATTACAGCGGCCAACAAAGACATTACAACGGCGTCTTGACACAACAATTATCTTTTCTGACAAACAGCATTACAACAACGCCCTCGGCGTTACATGCAACACAACAATTATCTTTACAAAGAAACAAGACATTACAACAACGTCCTCGGCGTTACATGCAAAGATAACATGTCTTTTTACAACGACGTCAACAACATTACAACGACGTCTTCAACATAACACGCTCACAACGACGTCATTTAGCCCGCCAATTATAATGCGGGTATTTTAATTTCAATGACACCCACCTTATAACAGGGTATTTTTAATTTCTCGCCCACCTCTAACACGGTATTTCCAAGTTATTTTCTCTACAATATTTTCTCGGCTTAAACACTAATTATATCTTAAGCTTTAGTTTGCGGAGTTTTAGTTTGTGAACTTCATCACAGTGGGACTATCTCTTCAATGACTAACCTTGCAGGCAATTTGGTCAACGACCTACTTGACGTCGATCCGCTCTTTCCCATTAGTTTCTCACGCGACGGTGTCATCCTAGGTCGACCTTTGGGGCATTGTTTCTTGAATGTGCACCATCTTTGCAACTTCATTTCCGGGATTCTATTTCTTACCGTGCGATCCTGAGGACGGGACAAAATTAACTACTCGGTCAACTTCTTTGGCCGAAAACTCTTTCATCGTCTCCATCCAAAGAGGGGCATCTTGACACCCAATTTTGTCCCATCTTTATGATTTTATTAAGTAATTTTTAATATTTTTGACATTTTTAAAATAATTTTAAAATATAGGCATATATGTGTATCTTCAGATATTATTATTATTACATATTTTATATCATTTGCATTTTTATCACAATCATAAGTTTTATCCATAATATTCTATGTTATTTTATTCTCAAAATTGCATCGCATTTCTTTTTTTTAAGCATTAAACATTTACGTAAATATTATATTTTTATTATCACATCGTTATGTTATTTTAAATAATTCACATCTTTTACAAAAAATATATTTTTAATATTAAACCCTCTTATATATTTTTAAATCCATAACCCATTTTTATTTCCTAACCCAAAACAAATTCTACCCAAACAAAATTCACAAGCCCAATCCCCAATTAAATTCCCCTTATACCCAAACCCAAGTACAAATTCTACCCAAACGTCCCAAGCCCAATCCCCAATTAAATTCCCTTATACCCAAACCCAAAACAATTAAATTCCCTTACCACCAAAATCGAAGCCCAACAACCATCTTTTTATTTCCCTAACCAAAACTCAACCCCAACAAATTCACTAAGCCAGTAGGACCGACGGCCCAACCCGCTTCCTTATCAACCAACCGTTTCCCTTATACCCAAATCCACGAAGCCCATTTCACCGCCCCAGCCCAACTCCCCGAGCCAGTGACCCACGCCCCTTTCTTTAAACCCAATACCCAAACCAAACAAACCAAAAATCAAAAATCCAAACCCTATCTCTCTCTCTCGATTACACCCCACACTTCTACGGTCGACACCCCACTACCGGCCACCACCACCGACCACCAACCCCGACACCACCAACTCCCTTCACATTGACACCCAAGACGCGACCATGCGTACCTCAAATCCGCGATTTTCTTTACCTTTAATTCGAATTCAAACTCGTTTTTTGGGGGGGAATCCACCTATAAATACCCCATGATTGTTCTTCATTTGAAAAAAGAGGAGATTTTCGGGGAGAGAAAAAGAGATTTTCGGAAGGATTTTCGGAAGATTATTCAATATATACATACATATTTTGTTGTGTTCTTGATTTTGAAGTAGGTTAAGCCGTTGTTGTTCCAAGAATCAAGTCCAAAAGGTTTGTCATCCCTTTGATTTCTCGATTTTTTCATCGATTTCGGGTGGTCGACCTGACCCGACCGGGTTATTATTTTCGCACTTGCATTTCATGTTTATGTATGTTGGTTATCTGAATTTGGTGTAAGATTCGATTCGGATCAACGATGTCGGGTTTGGATCGTGACATCGACTGGTCGACCAGTTTAGATTTTTCCAATTTTCCTACATTAACGCTTGTTGTCATTGGTTATCGAAATTGATGAAATTATTTGACTTCGGGTTGAACACACGGTCAGATTGGTCGCAACCATCTGACGTCGGTCGACGATTTAGATTTTTCCAATTTTCTTACATTATGTTTGTTATCATTGGTTATCCGAAATTGATGAATTTGTTTGATCCGGGTTGAAACACCGATCCTGCCTAACATCGATCCGGGTCAGATCGCTTGAGTAACATTTTCGAGAATCCTTGCATTTCATATTCTTGTTATTGGTTATCCGAATTTGGTGTTGAAATCGATTCGAGTTTGGATCAATCGATCCTGCTCAACATCGACTCGGGTGTCGACCGATTTGAACATTTTTGTAATTCTTGCATTTCATATTCTTGTTATTGGTTATCTGAAATTGGTGTTGAAATCTGATTTGATTTGGATCATTGATTTTCTGGAGTCACCGCTGCCTGGTCGACCGCAATTTGAACATTTTAATTTCTTGCATTTCACATTCTCGTTCTTGGTTATCTGAAATTGGTCGCTGAAATCCGATTTCGGGTTTGAATCAATCGACTGACCGGGTCAGGCGACCCGATTTGAATATTTCCATAATTTAACTCGGGTCGTATTTAAAATCGCATCGCCTGTTTCTTTGACATTATTATTATGTTATTGATTGAATTAATACCGTGCATTCTCTTTGTTGTTTTATTGATTCAAACCAATATTGCGTCCATCTTCGAGACGCTTACTCGGTTTCAGATATCGCTTGTTTCTTGCTTTCGAATAAATCAAGGCGTCTGCTTTTTCTTGTTTTTACTATTTTTAAACTAAAACACCGCGTCATCTCGGAAACTATTTTCTACTTCATCGCTTCACGCCATCGCCATCTGCATGCTGCTACCTGCCATCGCCATCGCTACATCGCTGCATCACATCGCCATCGCTATCAAGCACGCTCTTTATGCATCCGCTATCGCTACGCTATCGCTCGCTCTTTATCGCTTTGTTATTCTTGTTTCATTGTTTTTTTGGTTTCGCTTTGTTCTGCTTCTTGTTTTCTTGCTTTATCATTTCTTATGCTTTTAAACTAAACACCGCATTTTTCAAACATTGCTTTCTATTTCACCCATTTGCTTTTAAGATTAAAATTACCGTTTCATCTTGCTTTCTATCGCTTAAACTAGACGCCGTCCATTTTCGAGCTTTTTTCGCCTCTGTTTTTTCCGCTCGCCACTGCTACTGCTTTTATTTTTCTGCATTCATTTATCGCTTCATCGCTGTTTACATTCGATTTAAAATTTCTTGATTTGAACACGATACTACAACGTCCAGATGAAAATATCCGTCGATTTTGAGGCCTATACTGGTAAAGCGGAAATATAACCACGGGCAAGTGATGAAGACTTAAACCTTTATCCGAGATCAACATGTTTGGTAGGCGAGGTGAATTATATATTAGCGCCTACGGCGTGATTATAGTGATCTTTTTATTCCACCCGAGAGATAACACGCGTTTAGTAGGCGAGGCAATCAAAATAAACTACATTAGTCATATGTTTTGCGACCACGGCGTGATTGGAATGTTCTTTTCAAAATTTAAGTCTGAGTCTCCCGCGATCAAAACATTCACCGTTTGAATACGGATATGAAGTTATTCGTATTTTAACTCGTTTCTAACCGTTTGTTATTGATGACACATAGGGACCAAAGTAAATAAAGGCAATTATTCCTCGGAGTTTATTTATTGTTATTCCTTTCTTTAATTCGACTTTTATTCCGCTTTGTATTGTAATATTATTTATCGCACTTATGTAACTATTGAAATGTTTAGAATAGGCAAACTTAGGATTAATTCATAGGGTAGTTTAAGATTTGAAACCTGCTAGCTTATTTATTTGTAGGCTCGTAAACTTAGAAATCCTTCGCTAGTTTATTTATTTTAGGCACCAAACGCTTTATTCCGTGATTTTTAAAAACAACTCTTGTCATCTTTATTTGCTTCAATTAAATTGTACAAATAAGTCCATCTTTTTATTATTATTTTTGCAACTTGTTGATTTTGAAAGATTAAGCTTCTTTGGCATTATAAAGAATTTATTGTCACAAATGCATGTTTTCTAAAAACTTTACATGTATCTTTCTTTTATGTCATCCGAATCGTACTTTGTATAAAATGCATCATATTTACTTGTATAAAATGCATCATATTTGCAAACATCTTTTTTATACTTATAAAACATGTATTTTCTAGTAATAATTAACTGAAGTTTCTGGGATAACCGCAAGTTAGCGGATCTTAAGGGATGCCTAACCCCTTCCCTTTAGGATAATAAAGAACCCTTACCTAGAATCTCACTAGTTTCATGGACCTTAAAATTGGAGTTTACATCAAAGATTTAGTTTAATATTTAGGTGTCCTAATTCACCGTAAACATAATTAGGTGGCGACTCCTCAACCCTTTTTACCCAGGAATCACCCGGATACGTCCGCGCTCCGCTTTGACCCGAGCGAGGTCAAAATAGGGCGCGCACACCTTGCATCCGCTTTACTTGGTGTATTTTCCTTTGGTTCTTCCCGCAGTCGTTTAGATCTTTCACTTGACGACTCACATTCAGTTTTATACGGATAAATATTTTCAAAGAATTCAACATTATCTGATTCAATTACCGTATTAATATGAATTTCGGGATTGTCCGATTTGTGAACCAAAAACCGACAAGCTTTGCTGTTTGTAGCATAACCAATAAAAACACAATCCACAGTTTTTGGTCCGATTTTTACCCTTTTGGGCAAAGGAACTTGGACCTTTGCTAAACACCCCCACACTTTGAAATATTTCAAGTTGAGTTTTCTTCATTTCCATAGTTCATATGGAATAGATTGTGTTTTGTTGTGGGGCACCCTGTTGAGTATTCGGTTAGCTGTAAGGATAGCTTCCCCCCACAAGCTTTGCGGTAAACCAGAACTTATTAGTAAGGCATTCATCATTTTCTTTAATGTTCGATTTTTCCTTTCCGCAATTCCATTTGATTGTGGTGTGTAAGGGGCAGTAGTTTGATGAATAATTTCATATTCTAAACATATCTCTGCAAAAGGAGATTCGTACTCTCCTCCCCTATCACTTCTAATCATTTTTATCTTTTTATTCAATTGATTTTTCACTTCGTTTTTGTATTGCTTAAATGCATCAATTGTTTCATCCTTACTATTAAGCAAATACACATAACAATATCGAGTGCAATCGTCAATAAAAGTTATAAAATACTTTTTCCCACCGCGAGATGATATTGACTTCATATCACATATATCTGTGTGAATTAAGTCTAAAGGATTTGAATTCCTATCAATAGACTTATATGGATGTTTAACAAACTTAGATTCAACACAGATTTCACATTTAGATTTATTACACTCGAATTTAGGCAATACTTCTAAATTAATCAATTTTCGCAAGGTTTTGTAGTTGACATGTCCTAAACGAACATACCATAAATTATTTGACTCCAATAAGTAAGACGAAGCTGAATTCTTATTAATACTGTCAACAACCATTACATTGAGTTTGAAAAGGCCCTCGGTGAGATAGCCCTTTCATATGAACAAATCATTCTTACTTATTACAATTTTCTCACTAACCAACACACATTTAAACCCGTTTTTGACGAGTAGTCCGACTGAAACTAAATTCTTCCGAATTGTTGGAACGTGCATAACATTATTGAGAGTCAGGACCTTGCCGGAAGTCATCTTCAGAAGTATCTTCCCATATCCTTCAACCTTGGCTGTTGCAGTATTTCCCATAAACAGTACCTCTTCAGGTCCAGCGGGAGCATAGGTTGCAAATGCTTCTTTTGTAGCGCAAACATGTCGAGTGGCACCAGAATCAAGCCACCACTCCTTTGGGTTTCCAACCAAATTGCACTCTGATAGTATTGCACACAGATCATCCATATCATCATTCTTTTCCACCATATTGGCTTGTCCTTTTCCCTTGTTCTTTTTTGGGAGACGACAATCTGGGGCTTTGTGGCCAGCTTTCCCACAATTAAAGTAGTTGCCCTTGAACTTTTTCTTGTTGGAATCCTTCTCCTTTCCAGAAGGCCTTTTCCTTTTCTTGTTCTTTTTCAGAGCAACATCTTCAACGATGTTTGCCCCTTCAATTGGTAAAGTCTTACGGTACCTCTTCTCAGCGGTTTTGTTATCTTCCTCGATCTTGAGACGAATCACAAGATCTTCCAACTTCATTTCCTTTCTTTTGTGCTTAAGATAATTCTTGAAATCTTTCCATAAGGGCGGCAACTTCTCAATCATTGCAGCCACTTGGAACGCTTCATTTACTACCATACCTTCAACAATAAGGTCATGGAAGATAAGTTGAAGCTCTTGAACTTGGGTTCCAACGGTTTTTCCATCCACCATTTTGTAGTCTAGGAATTTGGCAACCACAAACTTCTTCAAGCAAGCATCTTCAGTTTTGTACTTCTTTTCAAGTGCACTCCATAGTTCTTTGGAAGTCTCTACTGCACTGTAGACGTTGTACAAGTCATCTTCTAAGGCACTCAAAATGTAGCATTTGCACAAAAAGTCAGCCTGTTTCCAAGCCTCAGTAACCATGAACTTTTGGTTGTCAGGCATGTCGGCGGCAGGCACGGGAGGGTCCTCATTGGTGAACTTTTGCATACCAAGGGTGGTAAGCCAAAAGAACATTCTTTGCTGTCATCCTTTAAAGTTGGCACCGGTGAACTTCGCAGGTTTCTCAGCCGGTGGTACAGCGGTACGGGTTGTAGGAGTAACCGCTGGTGCAGTAATTGCAGAGGTAGTTCCAGTCTCAATTGCCATTATTCGTTTGTCACTGTCAAATCGACAAACTGTTTTAGTTAATAAAACCAGAATAGCAATTCAATCACAGACTTAAACGATGAAGATTTTATTTCTTCAAATTGCAGTATAATTATGAAACTTTAGTATTCCAACGAAGTTTTTATATCTTCGAGTCAGAATACTAATATTCATATGGAGTAGAAAACTGCACAAGTTTTAATCTCCAAACCAGAATACAACAACGATGAAGTTTTTATGTTCTTCAAATCGTTGTACAAGTATGAACTTTAATATTCCAACGAAGTTTGTATGTCTTCAAGTCAGAATATGAAATTTCACACGGAGTAGAAAACCACACAGGTTTTAGTCTCCAAAACAAAATACAGATTAATCTAAAAATATAATTTTCTTAAGATTGTTAATAATCTGTATTCTAAAAAATCAGTAAACAATAAACACTGAAAATAAACAGAATCAGTGTTGAAAAAAAATAAGAATAATTTTTCCGAATATAATCGAGCCCACTTAGTTCAAAGTGTGTCCTTAAGGAAATTATTCCCCTCACAGTACTCGAGGTTGATGGAATATCCCCTCCCAGGATAGAACGTTTATCTTACCAGAATAGTAGTACTCAAAACTCTGGTAGCGGCGAACCACTCAACAGTAGTATATCACACAGAATTTATTCGTGCAGAAGAAGAAGAAGATTTTGTAGTTCAGAAAATTAGTAAGTAAAATTCTGAGGAATCAAACAAATTTATAGCCATGGAAGTACTGTTTCTGAAGGTTTGCAACCCTTCTGAACAGTCACTAAAACTGGTGGGAAATTTAAATGTGGGAAAGAAATCGGGTTGCGGGTCAGGCACGCGGATCCGGCCGGGTCGCGGGTCAGGGTCACTAACGGGTAGGATTGGATAAGTTAATTAATTTAATTAAATAATAATTAATTAAATAATTAAAATTAAAGAAAATTTGATCCAAAAAGATTATCAATCAATCAGATCATTTGACCAACGAATCGGAATCCGAAGCTGAAGCTGAAGCCGAGCCGAAGCCGAGCGAGCGACGACGACGGCGCGAGGGGTCCTTGCCCCCTCAACCCTTTTATTGACAAGAAGGAGTAATTCTACTTATAAGTAGAAGAACTTTTCTTTCCACTACCGATGTGGGACAAATGATTATTTTATAGAGCAAGAAGGAACTCCCTTCTTTTCCCATTCAATCTATCATTTAAACCCAACATATACTTTGTAGCCAACCATGACCAGATGAAAGGATTCAGTAATTATGATTTTAAGCATTCATAATTCCTTGATGTCTTGTTCATTCGTAATAAAAAAAAAGTGTTGAGTTACATCAACAAAAAGAAAATTATTTTCTTGAGAAAGAGATATTGTTTAACCGATTGAATTGCGTGTATCGAACATATTTATATCTAACATTGTTACACATAATAATAACACTATATAATATGTTCAAATCTTTTATTTTTCAAGTCGATCCGATTTATTCATTTGTAAAGGTATTTACTCGAGGAACTACATTATGATTGGCGGGAGCAATAAAAGCTCTGAAATCAGGCAAATATCCATTCATGTAAAGAGCTTTGGACATCAAGCAATTTTTAAACTACTTTTTTTCTTCTTAGGTACAAAAATACAGTACTTATGGTAGAAATTATAGGAATTAATTAAAAGAGACAATGTAAACTTAAGATCATACATGGAGAAAAACGTCTAGGAACATATATTACAAAAATATGCATGTTTGGACTTCCAGGCTAAGCAAATAATATATGTGCTCTTACAATAAAAACCCTTCAATAAAGTATGAAGTTCTTCTGATTTGCTATAACTTGCATTCGATATGTCATTCTGAAATGTAATTTTTCTTCTTCTTTATTTCTAGCTTTAATTTGAAAATACGGCAATCTAATATGATTTATGAATAATTCAACAAAATAATTAAGTTGAATATAACATGAGGGTCGCACCGATTTGTCATGATTTGGAAGCCACATGCTTTACCATCTTTGCCGCTCAACTCAAAGATAATTAGTCCAAATTTTTTTCATTAAACTTGAAGGTTATTTTTTGCACAAATATTAAAACTGAAAATAATATTAAATAGCTGCGTAAAAATATTTCATTTTGTTCAAATCACTTCAGGTGGAAATATAATGTTTACCTCTAGGATAAGCATCCATGATTTTATAAATGGTGCCCCCCTTACTCATATTTACCTCCAACACTTTTATCTGCTAAGTGCCATAAGTTTTTTATATTCCTTAATTTACTATTCCTTCAAGATTAAAAAGAATGTCCGCTTTATTTTTATTTTTTTATTTTTAAAAAGTGTTCACTTATCAAATTAAAAAAAAATTAATTTTATTTTTTCAGATTTGACCTTATTATTTGTTTGGAGACCAAATCTTAATACATATTTAATTAAGAACATTTTAGTTAAATTGTTTATTTTTATTTAAAAATTAGAATTTTTTAAAAAAATATGCAAACGACTAAGTAAATATTCTTTTTTATACGGAAAAGTCAAGAGGTATATGATGATTAATAATGTTGATCAAAGTAATAAATTAATTATATTTGAAGTCCCCATATATCTTCTTTTTGCATGTGAAAGTAGTCATGCTTCTACGCGCTTGTAATTAATGTTTTCTCGATTGTCTCGAGATTAAAAACTTCATGATTACTCTTAAACTATATCAAAATTCATATTTTATTTTTATCAGCTACCTTGCGTTATCTCTCTAAATCAATCACTATCATAATAATTAGTTCTATCCACTGGCAGTAATACCGCTTAAATCCGTCGTTACTTCATTTCACCACACGATACTAAAAAAAACTCTGTATAACCGCCCCATTGAAGCGATCTTTCTCAACTTTCATCTTTACCATTTTTTTCATACACCATTTTACATCCTCTAATTAAAAGATTATCGGTCCTAAATCACTATAACCGCGCTCACGATACTGCTTCAAATGATTTAGAAGCTGAATAAACTGTGTACTTAAGTTTGTTTTAGTATTAGGATGTTGATATAGAGCTCTGGCATCACAATTGGATATTTAAGAAGGATGGATAATTGAGTTGTATCGAGTATTGATCATTGTTTTAGTCCCATTTCGGTTGATTTGAAACTCGAGGGTGGTTAATAGGGGTGGGCAAAAAATTCGGAGAATCGAAAAAACCGAACCGAACCGAACCGAATCAGGATTTAGTGATTCTATTCGATTTTTTATTTTTGGATACGAACCGAACCGAAAAACCGATTTAAATATATAATTTTTTATTTTTTTATTTTAAGCTACTACTATCTCTTGAATCATAGTCATTGAAGCCAATCTATAAAGCTTTTATGGAAGTCGCATGCGACATGAATTTGATTAACATATCACGGAGGCATTGAAATAAAATATAGAGAGAGAAAATAGTTGTCAATTGGTAAAACTTTAAATGGTCATAACTCTGCGCTCGGATGTCCGTTTCACCCGATTTTTTTTATTTTGGGTATTTTTTTGAGACGGGGCAGGTAAAAAATGTGTCCTTTTTCCCAATCAATTTGTGTTTTCCCCCAAATCGATTTCTAATTTTTCTTTTTCTTTAGTAAACATCTCACGATACACAATAGATTTCAACGTCAAAATTTCATGATAGTGTAGGTGTGAATGTCAATTTCAGTTTTGAAAATTCAATTTAAAAAAAAAATCCCCGACCCGGCCCACTAAAAACCCCCGATATAATCCGATACGTTCGGCGATATAAATCGAACATATCAGTTTTTTTTTAAAAAAAAGTTGTATTCGATTTTTTTTTTAAATAATTTTTATTCGGTTCATATTTTTCGGATATAAAATCGATATAAACCGATATATGTCCACCCGTAGTGGTTAATTTGAAATTGGGGTTAGAGACCTAACCGGTGGAGGTTTTGAGTGTTGAAGAAGATGGTGCTGCCACAACCTTAACATGACCTTGTTCTTCATAAGATCAAGGGCAAATTTAAATCATTTTGCATAATTAAAAGTGAATTTGGTCCTTTTCGCTCGTAAGAAAAGCTCGCGTAATGAAAAATCTTTGTTGTTCCTCAGTAAGAACAAATATAACTCATTTTTTAATGACAACAGTAAATTTGATCATAACAATTATACTATTAATGAAAGATAAATCTAAATTATTTCGCAAACTTCAAAAATAAACTTAGACCTTTATCCAAAAAGACTTTCTTATATCTCCGGTTAAATATACACAATATACACACAATATACATGTGTATATTAGTCTCGGCTGGCTCTCGGGTTTGGCACCTTTGTACCGTGTAATTTATGATATATATTTAGTATCCTAGTTTAGGTAATATTGTAATTAATATTGTACACTTACCATAATAATTGTATTACCATAAATGTATAGTTAGTATCCAAGTAGAATAAGATTTTAGGAATATGATTCTCCTATTATGGAAATATGTAACTTGTATATATAGTCTTTCAATTAATGAAAATAATCAAGGGATTATTTCTTTCATGATATCAGAAGTCTAGGTCTTAAAATCCTCTCCCCCTTTTTCTTCCTCTTGGCCGTCGACCACTAGTGCACAAAGCCGAGACCAAAGTTTTTTCGCAACTTGTTCTCGGATTGGTTGATTCCGACGGTACCTCTACTTCCCAAATTTTTCTCCCAAAATCCCTCAATCACATGTTGTTCTATCAATATGTCTACGTCATGGAACACGTTTCATCCTGCCCTTACAGTTTCTAACATCAACAATAACATCCCTCTTGTTCTTGAAATAGAAAACGTCCAATATGCAACGTGGGCCGAACTGTTCAAAATTCACGCACGATCGCATCTAGTTATCCATCACATAATCCCCGCGGCTCCTGAGAATAAGGAGGTGCCAAAACGCGAGGATGATCCTATGTTATGGACGACTCTTGATGCTACCGTCCTTCAGTGGATATATTCCACAATTTCTACCAATCTTTTACAAACAATTATTGAGCCTGACGCTACGGCACATGCGACTTGGGATAGACTGCGTGATATATTCCAAGATAATCAAAATTCTAGAGCCGTTACCCTTGAGCATGATTTCTCCCACGTCAATATGGAAGATTTTCCTAATGTTTCGGCTTATTGCAAAGAATTAAAGAAATTGGTGGACCAACTTCGCAACGTTGGCACGCCAGTTTCAAATGATCGTTTGGTCCTCCAAATGGTTTTTCGCCTCTTCGAGGCCTCTAGTGGTGTGGGAACGCTTATTCGGGAAAGCAACCCGCTTTCGCAATTTTATCAGGCTCATTCTATGCTTACACTCGAAGAAGCAGGCATGGCAAAACGAGCGGTTACCGGTGCTAGTCCCGTAGTCATGATGACCGAGTCCATGGTGTATCCTACCGGTTTCAACAACTCGGGCCAAAACCGCAACAACGGTGGTGGCAAAAAGGGTGGAAATAAGAAAAATAATGGCAAAAAATGCGGCGGCAGTCGGAAGAATGGTGGTGGCGGTGGGGGTCTTCGCGGTGGTCAGCAGCAGCAGTTCTGGGGCCCACAGTGGGCCCTATACAGTGGCAATGGGCCCCACGGCAGTAGTTTAGGCCCATCTAGTTTTCCCCACAAGAACAGTTTCGGCCTAGCCAATTCTCGTCCAAGCGTTGGCGGCCCAGCGATCCATGCCCGGTCGGCCTGGTCCACGTCACGATCAGCGATGCGGTGAGACCGCAAGCAGGGGTGCTTGGGCCTCGGCCCCCGCAGGCCCATCACGCAGCAGCACCCATGTCTACCGACATCGAAGCCGATATGCACACGTTTGGTTTAACTCCTCCAGACCCAAATTGGTATATAGATACCGGTGCCACTACCCACATGACATCCAATTCAGGTACGCTCTCGTCTTATTCCAATTTGAGCAACCCTCGCGGCATAATTGTTGGTAATGGTAATTCTATTCCAATTCGTCGTTATGGTCATAAAATTTTGCCCCCTCCCCCTTATCAACCTCTTATCTTGAAAAACACCCTACACGCCCCCAAATTGATTAAAAACTTTGTATCTACTGTAAATTCACTACTGACAATTCCATTTCTATTGAATTTGATCCATTTGATTTCTCTATGAAGTATTTCAAGACGGAGAGTCATCTCATGAGGTGTGATGGTAGGGGTGCTCTTTATCCTATCACACCCGATTTCGGTCCATCGAGTCAAGCCCTGTCATCCACTTTTGCAACCATTTCTCCTTCCTTATGGCATGCTCGTCTTGGTCATCCGGGGTCCTCCATTTTGTCGTCATTAGATAAAAATAGTTTTATTTCATGTAAGGGTACGCATAGTACTCCAAATTGTCAATCTTGTTCTTTAGGAAAAATTGTTAAGTTGTCATTTGTAGATTCAAATTCTCATACTTTAATGTCATTTGAATATTAATCATAGTGACTTATGAACGTCTCATGTTTTTAGTTCTGTGGGTCATCAGTATTATGTTCTCTTTTGGATGATTATTCTAAGTTTTTATGGACATTTTCGATAGCGAAAAAATCTCAAGTTTTTTCCGTCTTCCTAAAATTTAGAGCATTCATCAGAACCCAATTCGACAGAGAAATAAAAAATATTCAGTGTGATAATGACAAAGAATATGACAATGGGGTATTTCGGAAATTCTGTGCTAATAATGGGATCAATTTTCGTTTTTCTTGTCCTCATACGTCTTCACAAAATGGGAAATCTGAACGCAAAATTCGTTCCATAAATAACATTGTCTAAATTTTATTGATTCATGCTTCCGTACCCCCGTCTTTTTGGCATCATGCTCTCCAAATGGCTAACTATCTCCTTAACATAATTCCTTCCAAAGGTTTGACATATTTTCCCCACTTCAAATTTTATATAATAAAATTCCTTCATATTCACATCTTCGGATTTTTGGGTGTTTGTGTTATCCGTTATTCCCGTCCACCACAATTAACAAACTTCAGGCCCGGTCTACTCTGTGTGTGTTTTTGGATTTTCCGTCTAATCATCGTGGCTACAAATGCTTTAATTTATCCTCTAATAAAATCATCATTAATCGCCATGTCATTTTTGATGAATCCCAATTTCCATTTGCTAAAGTTAATACTCCCGTGCCTTGTTCGTATAATTTTTTGGATGATAGTATATCCCCGTATATTATTCAGCATTTTTCGGACGTCTCTCGCACCTAAATTTCTCTATTGGGCCCACTGCCCGCTGGCCCCACTGGTCTGTTACCCACTATCGGTCCCAGTCCAGCCACTAGGCCAGTTCCTGCGATTGGGCCAGTCCGGCTACCATTCGCATTGTGCTTAGCTTGGCTCTTTCGAAGGCATGGCATATTCATCAGTTAGATGTAAAGAATGTTTTTCTACATGATGATCTCAAGGAAACAGTCTATATGCATCGGCCGTTGGGAGGGATCCCAAACATCCTCATAATGTCTGTTTGTTGAAGAAGTCCTTATATGGGCTTAAGCAATCTCCACGGGCCTCGTATACACGATTTGCAGACTATGTTTCGACTATTGGGTTTACTCACAGCATGTCGGATAATTCATTGTTTATCTACCGTCGTGATCCATCCATGGCCTATATTCTGTTATATGTGGATGATATTATTTTGACGGCCTTTTCCGATGCCTTACGTCATTCTATCATGACAATGCTCACCTCTGAGTTTGCTATGAAAGACTTGGGGCCCTTGAGTTAGTTTCTAGGGATTGCTGTCACTCGTCATTTTGATGGGTTGTTCTTATCTCAACAGAAGTATGCAGCTGAGATCATTGAGAGGGCTGGGATGTCATCCTGTAAGTTCAATTCCACTCCAGTTGATACTAAGCCCAAGCTTAGTGCCGCGGCCGGTGTACCCTATGAGGATCCGACCCGCTATCGCAGTCTTGCAGGGGCCCTTCATTAGCTTACCTTTATGAGACCGGATATTACATATGATGTCCAGTAGGTGTGTTTGTTCATGCATGATCCCAGAATTGAGCACATGAATGCACTCAAACGCATCATTCGGTATATTCAAGGCACACCTGACTATGGTTTGGATTTATATCCTTCCTCGACGTCCACATTTGTCTCGTATACGGATGATGATTGGGGTGGCTGTCCCGACACCAGACGGTCTACGTCGGGCTATTGTATGTTTTTGGCAACAACTTGGTCTCCTGGTCTGCGAAGCGTCAGTCTACTTTATCATGCTCAAGTGCCGAGGTTGAATATCGAGGGGTAGCTAATGTGGTCTCGGGATTATGTTGGTTACGTAATTTGCTTTTGGAGCTTCATTGTTCCATTCAGAAGGCAACCTTGGTTTATTGAGATAATATTAGTGTCATCTACCTTTCTGATAATCCGGTTCAGCACCAACGCACTAAGCATATCGAGATGGACATTCACTTTGTCCGCGAAAAGGTTGCTCGTGGTCAGGTACGCGTCTGTCATGTCCCGTCAAGATATCAAATTGCAGACATCTTTACAAAAAGTCTTCCCTCGGTCCTTTTTGAAGATTTTAGAGACAGTCTCAGTGTTCGAAGACCGTCCGCTATGACTGCGGGTGTGTGTTAAATATACATAATATACATACAATATACATGTGTATATTAGTCTCGACTGGCTCTCGGGTTTGGCACCTTTGTACCGTGTAATTTATGGTATATATTTAGTATCATAGTTTAGGTAATGTTGTAATTAGTATTATACAATTATCATAATAATTGTATTACCATAAATGTATAGCTAGTATCCAAATAGAATAACGTTTTAAGAATAGAATAAGAATATGATTATCTATTATAAAAATATGTAACTTATATATATAATTTTTTAATTAATAAAAATAATTAAGGGATTATTTCTTTCCACTCCAATGGTAATGGTAAAATCTTTTATCTTATTTTTTTCTATTTGGTATAGGTTTCAATTAATATGAAATTACTGGACACTTTAGAGCCATGTGTTCCAATCATTTGATCCATACCTAGAGATAAGAACCTTTTGGAACCGCATGCTCCAGTTAATTTCTGATCCGCCTTCTTATCAAATCTTCTAAAATTGACAGCCTACCATCTGTTCTCTATTAATTAGATAAAAATAATTACGTTTTTATAGCGGTACAATTAATATATTTAGCTTAAAAGCACTATTTGAATTTCCCAAATACCAAACAAGTTTAAAAAGTATTTTTGCGGTGGTTTGATCAGCTTTTAACGCAATGAAACAAAACAAAGGAGCTTGAATTAAAAATCTTTTTTTTGTAATGTGGAAAAGCTAATTAAATAAAATGCTTTAAATCGTTTATAAATACGTGGCTGAAATTTTCCGGAAAAATAAACTTCATATCTTTGAGCACAATCTTTTTTATTTTTCATCGGGTGGCTGATACCCGCATCGGGACCTTGACAAATCCGGATTCGCGTCATGTAAGACTCATTTAGGTAGAGCGCTCCCTACTAGAATATTTTTTCATACCCAAGACTCGAAACATGAGACCTCTTGTTAAGGTGGAAGAACCCTATTCATTCCACCACGACCCTTCATATCTTTGAGCACGAATTCTGTTGAAAATTTACTAATGTGGAATTAAGTTTATCCCATTATTTATGATTCGAACAATTGGGACCCCGCACGTCGGAAACGTCATTTTCACACACGTGTACATGCAGTTCCAAGTATCGTAAATTTCATTAGTGAAAGAGATATTGATACATACGTAATATGTTTGAGACATAAAATGATGGACGGTTATTGGCCAAATGACAAGTCTTCCACATTGGTAAACGAAGGAAGAAGTGTAAGATCAAACGAGTCAGAAATCGCCGCAGAGCCCTGAAGGGCCGCGGCGCCCCCATGGCAGGGCCGCGGTGCTAATTGGTGGCTTGGGCTACTGGAGTCGAGGCTCCACGACGCTAATTCGCAGAGCTGCGGCGCTTCAGAGGCAGAATACTGCGACGGAAAGATGGAAAGTTATGATTTTTGGCCTGGTTTTGGAGCATTGAATCTCCATTATTTGGCACATGAATTCATCCATTATTTGGCTGAATGTAACCCCCAATAAGTGTCATTACATGGCTATTGAAGGCCATTAGTTGGCTAGTTGAGGGGTCATTTCCTTACACTACAAATTGAGGCATTTGGCTCAATTGTTCAACACTTAGAAATTTTCTGAAATCTGCTTCTTCCTTTCTAGCAAGTTTTCTATATTCAAAGTTCTTCAAGAGTAACACTTGAGTTTCCTTTGCTCATTTGTTAAGTTGTTGTTGTATCTTGGGAGACTATTGCCCACAAACGTAAAAGGATATATACGGGGCAATCTTGTCTTAAAGACATAGTGTCATCACTCGACTCAACAAATCACAAGGAGTTTTGTAATCGTTCTTATTTCCAGATTGTTGTAATCTTTAGTTTATCCTTTCTAGAATTTGTAATATTTACTTACTTCCCGTTTCCTGCAATTGTTGTAACCCACAATTTTAAGACAAGATTGTTGTAAGTGCTTAGAAAGATGACTGAAAGAGAACAACTCGCTTCTGATACTGCCATTGTTACTCAAGGCAACCCCTCTGCCTTCCCCACTGCTACTCAAGGCACATCCAATGCATTCACTGCTGCTCAAGGCACATCTAATGCCTTCACTGCTGCTCAAGGCACATCTAATGCCTTCACTGCTGCTCAAGGCACATCTAATGCCTTCACTGCTGCTCAAGGCACACCCAACGCCTTTCCTGCTGCTCAAGGGAACGTTACAGTTCCTCCACCCTCTGGATTCCACCATGAACGCCCAGAAAAGTTCATGGGCTCCACCTTCAAGAGATGGCAGCAGAAGATGTTGTTTTATCTGACTGTTATTGGAATGACTCGTTTCCTAACAAAAGATCCTCCACAAGATGGAGATGAAGTGGACCCTCAGCCTAATGAAACGGCTAGAGGGGGCCAAGGTATCCTTGTCGTCAATGGCATGAAGATGGTTCTTGATGCTTGGAGTCATAGTGACTTCCTGTGTAAGAACTATATTTTGAACTGTTTGTCAGACCCACTCTACACGATGTATTGCACTGTAGGCACCGTCAAAGAGTTATGGGAAAAACTGCAGAAGAAGTACAATGCACAAGATGTTGGTACGAAGAAATTCATCATTGGGAAATTCCTGAAATTTCAAATGGTGGATAGCAAAATTGTGATGTCCCAAGTTCATGAATTCCAAATGATTCTACATCACCTAGATTTGGAAGGTATGAAACCAAATGAACAGTTTTTGGTTGCATCACTGATTGAGAAGTTACCTTCCTCGTGGAATGAGTTTATGAGTTACTTAAAACTCAAGACAAAGGAAATGACATTTGAGGAACTTATTATCAAACTCCAGATTAAGGAAGATAATAAGAAGGCCTTGCCTAGAGGAAAATAACCCGCTGAGGCAAAGGCAAATCTAGCTGAGGCCAAAGGGAACCCAAGCAAGAAGCGCAAGTTCCAGAAAGACGACAAGACCCAGGCGGCAGAGAGTTCAAGGGGAACTATCACCACTGTGGGAAACCTGGTTACATGATCAAGGAATGCCGCAAGCTCAAGACTGAGCAACAAGAGAAGGCCAAGGCCAAAGGCAAGGCACATGCTAACGTCGTCAAAGACACGCTTCTTGACGACATGATTGATGAGTTCTCAGCGGTGGTGCTTGAAGCAAACCTTGTTGAGAATCACATGCAATAGTGGATGGACACGGGTGCTACCAGACACATCTATTCCAATAGGGATGCCTTCTCTACATATACACCAGTTACATACAAGAAGTTGTTCATGGGTAACACCGTTTCCTCTGATGTGCTGGGGGTAGAAAAGGTAGTCTTGAAGATGACTTTTGGAAAGGAGCTCACTCTAAAGGAGGTGATGCATGTCTCTGAGATTAGGAGGAATTTAATTTCAGATCATTTATTGGTTAATGCTGGTTTTAGGCTAGTATTTGAGTCCAATAAATTTATAATCACCAAGAATGGAACTTTTGTGGGAAAAGGCTTCGTCTGTGAAGGCCTCTTCAAAGTTAACGCCATGTCTGTAATGCGTCCAAGCAATAAAATTGAAGCTTCTTCTTACTTGCTTGAGTCTTCTAATTTATGGCATCATAGATTAGGACATGTTAACTACAAGTCCATCCAAAGGTTGGTGAAGTTGGAGTTGTTGTCGTCTATCGACGTAAACCCTCAACATAAGTGTGAGGTGTGCATAGAGGCAAAACTCACAAAGATTTATTTTCGATCCGTCGAAAGGAATACCGCTCCTCTAGAACTTATTCACACGGATATATGTGATTTGAAGTTTGCACAAACAAGGGGGGAACAAGTACTTTGTGACATTCATTGATGATAGCACAAAGTATTGTTACCTTTACTTGTTGAAAAGTAAAGATGAAGCCTTTGAAGCTTTCTGACGTTACAAAGCAGAAGTTGAAAACCAACTAAGCATACGGATTAAATCCATTCGTAGCGATAGAGGGGGAGAATACGTAGCACCATTTGAGAAATATTGTGTCGAATCGGGCATTGTTCTTTAAACGACGACTCCATACTCACCTCGGTCGAACAGTGTTGCTGAACTCAAGAACTGCACGTTGAAGAAAACGATGAATGCCTTACTCATCAATTTCGGTCTTCCCCAAAATATGTGTGGAGAAGCCGTCCTTACCGCTGATACGATTCTTAATAGAGTCCCACATAAAAGTAAGGACAAAACTCCATATGAATCATGGAAGAGAAATAAACCCACCTATAAATATTTAAAGGTGTGGGGTTGTTTGGCAAATGTCGAAGTGCCCAAGCCAAGCAGATCAAGATTGAGCCTAAGACTGTAGATTGCATTTTCATCGGATATGCAAATAATTGTAGTGCTTATCGCTTCTTAGTGTGTAAGTCAGATATTCCAGATATCCACGGGGGTACAATAATGAAATCTAGGAATGGTCAATTCTTTGAGGATACTTTTCCTAGAAAGAAAAAAGACATAACCTCTCGCAAACGAAGTTAAGAACAAAGCTCTCAGGAATCGGGAGTCGTTGAATGCCCGGATCTAGATGATTCAGATCTAGTGGACTTCGAAGTGGCTGAATATCCAGAATCTAGTGTTCTAGATTCTCATAACTTGGAGACTCCAGAGATGGAACTGAGGAAAAGTAAAAGGGCCAGGAAGGATAAATCTTTCAGTCCTGACTTTGTAGCTTATATGGTTGACGATGAACCAAGGACAATTATTGAAGCATTGTCAACTCCAGAGGTACCGCTCTGGAAAGAAGCTATTGAGAGTGAAATAGACTTCATCCTACATAACCATACTTGAGAGTTAGTTGATCTTCATCCGGAAAATAAACCGTTGGGTTGTAAATGGATACTCAAACGGAAGTATAAAGCAGTTGGGTATATAGATAAGTACAAGGCCAGGTTGGTAGTCAAGGGTTATCGGCAGAAGGAAGGCTTTGACTATTTTGACATGTACTCCCCGGTGTCTAGGATGACTTTTATATGAGTATTCATTGCGATCGCAGTGTTGTGTGACCTTGAGATACATCAAATGGATGTCAAGACAACTTTCCTAAATGGTGATTTGGAAGAAGAAATTTATATGGAACAACCCGATGGGTATGTGGTTCCAGGGCAAGAGAATAAAGTCTGTCGACTTGTCAAATCGCTGTACGGGCTGAAACAGGCCCTGAAGCAATGGCATAAAAAATTTGATAGTACTCTACTAACGAAGAGTTCCTCTATTAATGAGTGTGACAAATGTGTCTACACGAAAGATAACTCTAACTCATTCGTCATGATATGTTTGTACGTAGATGACATGTTGATCACATGGAGCAGTCCTAGCTTGATCGTAGAGACTAAGAACATGTTGAAACAATGCTTCGACATGAAGGATATGGGTATCACAGATGTCATCTTAGGGATAAAGATCTCTAAGACGTCTGACGAACTTTTCTTATTTCAGTCTCACTACATCGAGGATGTGTTGAGAAAGTTTGAGATGTTTGACAGTTTGCCTATGAAGTCACTACTAGATAGAAATCAAAAGCTTGATAAAAATCGTGGTGCACCCGTATTCCAGGAGCAATATGCACAGGTGATTGGGAGTTTGATGTACATAACACACTTCACCCGACCTGATATTGCTTAAGCAGTCAACAAGTTGGCTAGGTTTACCCGTAATCCAATTAATGATCATTAGAAGGCGTTGAATTGGGTACTACGATACCTGAAATACATGCTAACTTACGGGTTGCATTATTCGAGATATTCAGTTGTACTAGAGGGGTACAGTGATGCAAATTGGATATAAGTCCACTAGTGGGTATATATTTACAATTGGTGGTGGGGCTGTGTCTTGGAAATCCTCTAAGCAAACTTACATCGCCCGATCCACGATGGAATCATAGTTTATCACTTTAGAGAAAGCAGGAGAAGAAGCTGAGTGGCTTCACGACTTCTTAGAGGATGTCCCTTTTTGGGATAAACCCGTTCTTCTATAATGATCCACTGCGACAGTCAGTTGGCTCTAGGAATGGCACATAGTTCTATATACAATGGCAAGTCTCGTCATATTCGACGGAGACATAATACCGTTAGACAACTGATCACCACAGGTATAATATCCATTGATTACATTAAATCAAAGGATAACATAGCAGACCCACTGACAAAAGGCTTACCCAAAGATCAGATATTCTGCTTGTCTAGGGGAATGGGCTTAAAACCCAAGCTTTAAGGACCAATATGCTGATAACCCAACCTTACTGACTGGAGATCCCAGGAATTTGGTTCAATGGGAAATCTAAACCGTAAAGGTTCAGTTGAGCGCTTCGATGGAAGTAAGTGCACTTCGGGTTATGATCCATGTAAGGAACATAAACCCAAAGTCATTCCCGCGATAGACGTTAAGTGCTATTTGCAGTGTGGATAAATGTTAAGTTTCCAAAACCTTTAATGATCCTCAATGGTTGAGGTTAGGTTTGGAGAAACTTTTAATTTTTCCTAACACTTGTAAAGTGGGGTATAGCATGATACCCTGTAGGAGACCACCTATTTAAGTGCGAGGACAGGCCGCCTCAAATGAATGTACTTAAGAATCCAAGAAGTGTCGACGGCCACAACGGATAAAATATTACGAAGAACAGAATAAGGGAAGTTGTTGTGTTTGTACAGTTGACTTGACTTACACTAAACACTGACGGTTCAAGACATCACGTTCACCGCGCAGTAAGTAAGTCCGATGGTATTCAACTATGGAAGGCTTAAAGCATAAGCTACTTATCCAGATGCAACATTTGTCCGCTGAAAGATTGCTGGAAATAGACACCTTGTGAGTGCGCCAAAATCTCTTTCAAGAGGGGATTATTGGAAATTTACTAATGTGGAATTAAGTTTATCCCATTATTTATGACTCAAACAATTGGGGCCCCGCACGTCGGAAACGTCGTTTCCACACACGTGTACACGTAGTGCCAAGTATCATAAATTTCATTAGTGAAAGAGATATTGGTACATACGTTTGAGACATAAAATTATGGACGATTATTGGCCAAATGACAAGTATTCCACGTTGGTAAACAAAGGAAGAAGTGTAAGATGAAACGAGTCAGAAATCGCCGCGGAGCCGTGAAGGGCCGCGGTGCAACACCGTCGGAGCCGCGATGCCCCCATGGCAGCGCCGCAGCGCTAATTGGTGGATTGGGCTACTGGAGCCAAGTAGCCGCAGCTCTAATTCGCAGAGCCGCAGCGCTTCGGAGGCAGAATGTTGCGACGGGAAGATGGAAAGTTCTGACTTTTGGGCTAGTTTTGGAGCGTTGAACCTCCATTATTTGGCACATGAATTCAGCCATTATTTGGCTGAATGTAACCCCTCAATAAGTGTCAATACATTGTTATTGAAGGTCATTAGTTGGCTAGTTGAAGGGTCATTTCCTTACACTGTAAATTGAGACCTTTGGCTCAATTGTTCAACACTTAGAAATTTTTTGAAATCTTCTTCTTCCTTTCTAGCAAGTTTTCTATATTCAAAGTTCTTCAAGAGTAACACTTGAGTTTCCTTTGCTCATTTGTTAAGTTAATGTTGTATCTTGAGAGACTATTGTCCACGAACGTAAAAGTATATATACAGGGCAATATTGTCTTAAAGACAGAGTGTCATCACTCGACTCAACAAATCACAAGGAGTTTGTAATCGTTCTTATTTTCAGATTGTTGTAATCTTTAGTTTATCCTTTCTAACATTTATAATATTTACTTACTTTCCGTTTTCTGCAATTATTGTAACTCACAAATTCTATGAGTGGTAAATTTTTGCCATGTTTGTAATTCATTTGCCAGAAAATCTACACTATTATTTTAGGCATATGTGTAATTGTAACAATAGCTATATGGATTTTACTTTTCCAATGGTTAGATCCAATATATATATATATATATATATATATATATATATATATATATATATATATATATATATATATATATATATATATATATATATATATGCAGTAAAATATGGTGGTTTGAACGTACTACAATTGTCTTAAAGTAAAATAAGAAAGTTAAATTATAGGGTTATAGTAAAGTCATAACTATATCTCTTTTTAGAACATATCAGCATATTGTAGGTGAACCGTGAACCTAACTCCAGTTCTCAGTATATTGATATAGTGTAAAAAAATGCTTATACAATCAAGTATGATAGTCATCAATTAATAATCCGATAAAAATAATAACTAACTTATTTCGGTAAAGAATGGATCTTGTACCTAACTCAACCCCAAAAGTTAGCTTGTAGGGTGAGGATTGTCCAAGTCCATATAAGGAGTCCATGTTCCCATTCCATATCCAATGTGGACTCTTAACGCTCCATCTCACGCCCAGACCTTGTTAACTGGAGTGTGGATAATATAATTTGGGGGCTCAACATCGGTGAATAAAAAATTGGAATGGGTCTGACTCTGATAACATATAAAGAATGCATCTTGGGCCTAGGGGTTGAATTAGGCCCAAGATCCATTCTTTACATGTTATCAGAGTCATGTCAATCCAATTCTTTGTTCACCGATGTTGGCGCCCAAATTTATTGTCCACGCTCCAGTTAACGAGGCATGAGCGTGTTAAGAGTCTCACATCGGATATGAGATGAGTAATTGATCTCTTTATATGGCTTGGGAAATCCTCCTCCCTTTGAGCTAGCTTTTGGGATGAGTTAGGCCAAGATTCATTCTTTACCATTATCATAAATTAAAAATTACTAATAATAACAGTATATAATTTAAAGACATCATTTTCTTGTTCGTGGAAATGGAATGGAAGCCTAATTAACTCTTTTTCCATCTCACAAGACTTTGCCAACCTAATAAACATCATTTCAGCTTCTTTTTCTGACTACTAATAAAACTATTTTAAAGTTGACTCCTTCAATAATAAAACAAAATTCATTAAGAAAAAGAAGAAGTTGGACTTGGAGAGAAAGAAACTGGAAAAATGAGTGCATGTTGGGTTAGAAAAGGACCTTATTGTGAAAAAGATGTGCACATGCCGCTTCTTCTTTTTAGTCAAATGTAAATGTCATTAGGTGATGTTTACTTAGTAAAATTAGATTTAAATGTTAAATTTTTTATTTTATATGTTACTTTTTCTTTAGATAAAATTCATAAGTGATTATTTTAAATTCTTGTAACTGAAAATAACTATTATATATTATGAAATTTCAAATTTCGTTGGAGTTTCATATGTAGAGCTTGAAACTTCGTAATAGTAACTGATTTTCAATTATATATATATATATGGTTTGGAAGTGGCTAGTATTAAGTGGATATTATTTCTATTTTTTGTTGTTGATCTGCGCAGAAAAAAACTGACACTGTTTATATTAGTACATAACTGTTGAAGTTTTGTTGGATATTGTAAAGCAGTACGGGAAGTAAGTAAATATTACAAGTGTTCGAAAGGATAAACAAATAGTCCAATGTTCAGAACTGCCGCAAGCTTGTTGTGTCTTGAATCTTGATAACCTAAAATCAAGAAACACTAAATCTGGATGGTTACAACTGTGTGCTGAGTCGAGTGATTGCACTCTGTCCTTAAGACAAGATTGCCCCGTATATATGCTTTTACGTTAACGAGCAATAGTCTCCCAAGATAAAATAACACTTTAATCTCAACACTACAAAGCAAATATGTTGAGTTTGACGAAGAAAACAAATACGAATCGACTTGCTGAAAAAATGGAAAAGGAAGGAAGAGTTTCTGTTTGTCGTCCCAACGTTACTGCCCACGTTTTGGACTGTGTTTTACTCTTCTGTTTGTCTCTGTGTATGTATTTCTGTCTCTCTTTACTGTATGTGGGTGTTTCATTTTCGTCTATATTTCTCTCCCGTTATTGAGCCAAAAAGGCATCAATAGGAGGGACTCCTCAACTGCCAAAATAAGGTTGTTAATAGCCATTAGTGAGGACTGTAATGGCAGATTTATGGTCATTAGGGAGGTTGTTTATGGTCATTGAAGGAGGGTTATTTATGGAGGAGTTAACAGCCAAGTAATGACTAGTTAATGCTCCAAAAAATAGCCCACAGTCCGTCATTCCTAAAATCAACTTTCCAGAAACTCTAGGGACCAAATTGTAAATATTAAGCAATTTAGGGTCCAAAAAGATAATATCAGAAAGCCCACACCCAAGCCCGGCCTGGCGGGCGGCGGCGGCGCGCGTGTGGGCTTAGCCTTGAACCCAAGCACATCTAGGTCCTCCCTCCTTTAAACACATGAGATACCCCTTGGGGTCCCAAACCCTTAACCAATTTAGAGACTTATAAAGAGAGCAATTCTTCATTTTCCCACCGATGTGGATTTGTCCCATACCATATTTTCATGCCTCAAACACCTTACTTCGTGGACCAATATCTCTGTCATTTCTCAACGAAATTTGACGATTCTTGGCTCTACGGTCATCTACTCACTTAGTAGATTATGCATGTGAGAAGAGACAAAGCCTCCAACATGCGGAACACTAGTATTTAATTCATTAAATATGGGTGGACACACCTCCCGTCAAAGGCAAATTTCCAACAAGTTTCACATGTGAAATTTACACTTCTATAATATCAACTAATTTTTTCTTACTCATATGATTGAAAAGAGGCGTGGTTCTACCTTTTTTTCTTTGTCGATCCATGCACATATATAACTCTTCAATTTTAGCATTTTTGTCTTACCCCTTTATATATCAAAGTTTCTCTCTTTTTTTTTCTTATGTTATTTGTTAAGAATCCCACATCGAATTATTTATTCACTGATGTTGAGCCCTCAAATTATATTATTCACGCTTCAATTAACAAGGTCTGGGCGTGCGGGGAGTGTTAAGAGTCTCACATCAGATGTGAAATAGAAACATCGACTTCTTATCTAAACTTGGACAATCTTAACCCTATAAGCTAGCTTTTAGGGTTGAGTTAGACCCAATATCTATTTTTTATGCTCTTAGTCAAACATTGTCACCTCAAATGAGAGTGAAAAAAAATACCGTTTTAAAATGTTCACTTGCTAGCATTCCCTCATTGAATAGCTCTATTATTGGCTTTGTCTATATATATTTTTTAGTTTATATTTTTCACAGGTTAGTAATTCTAGAATGATTTGGTAGTTTGAGAATGTAAGTTTGCTTCCACGAGTCTACTTATTATGAATTAATTATTGCCCTCAATCCTCATTCACGTCTATCGTACAATTTTTTATGGATAAAGCGAGATTGATTTTTTAAGCAAAACAAAAAAAGGAAGAGTATATTTACAATATTTTTTTTCTTGTACACACTAATTAAAGAACAAGACGGATAAAATCCAACATATCTGTTAAGAGTCTTACATCGGATATATGAAATGAGAACATGTACTCTTTATATGAACTTGGACAATCCTCACTCTACAATGTAGCTTTTGGGGTTGAGTTAGACCCAATATTCATTATTTACATGGTATCAGAGACAAACTCATTTCAATTCTTTGTTCATCGATGTTGGACCCCCAAATTATATTGTTCACGCTCCAGTTAACGAGGTCTGGGCGTGCGGAGGAGTGTTAAGAGTCCCACATCGGATATGAAATGAGAACATGGACTCCTTATATGGACTTGGACAATCCTCACCCTACAAACTAGCTTTTGAGGTTGAGTTAGACCCAAAATCCATTCTTTTCCATATCTACTAAATTATAATACAACCATCAATTTCAAAAATCTATTTTAATTATGACTTTTCATTTATATTTAATACACTATAATTGGGCATGATAATTTTTTTTGTAGACATATCTACAACAGCCTTTAAGACTGTTCAGTCGTAGATCTATATATTATTTAAACTCTGGAATTAAATAATGCATGTATTCTTTTTAAGCATGCCATTGTCAAAGGTGATAAAATGAAAAGAGTGACAGAGTCAAAGTAATTCAACGATCAAATCTGAAAGTTAAAAAAAAAAAGTCGAGAAAATAAGAATCTTAACGTCAAAATTATCTCGCAAAATAAAGCTGGCATACTTCAACACTGTGTCCCAAAATAATGCCACATTTCTCTAAAACATGTACAATTTAAATATTGTTATTGATAATTCCTTTTATCTATTGTAAGGGAAAGATACTAATATAATGTTGATTACTTTTATTTTCTAAAAAAAAGGGAAATTTTGATTAAACAAACTTGATATTTACCTCTTCCTAGAGAAAACGAAGGACTATAAATTAATTATAAGCCTTTTTTCTAGTAAGAATTTGGAAAGGAACATCGGAAATTCTTATGGGTAAGCAACATGTCCCAAGAATATTTGCTATAGGGATCTTTAACATTTTTACGGCTAAAAAGATTTTTACATTCTAGAGTAATAGTTTATAGCCATTGCGGAGTATTTCGGTCCATAAAGTATTCCACATTAGTAGGATTCAGGAAGGTGTATGTTTTTGTTGAATTGTTGTACGCAGCGGATATTGAAAACTTGTTTCAAACCCAACAAACGTAGAACTGTTTGACTATATGGTAATTTAAAACCGTAAACATAAGATTTGAATGGTACTTACATGCTTACAATATCTGAAATCTTTATCAATTGTGGGTGCGCACGCGAATGCCCTTTCGATTGTAAGCTCCAAGATTCAATGTATTCCTCTTTTGGAAAGCTAGAAAATCCGGCAGAGGTTCGAGAGAGTGTTTTGATTCTGAGTCTCTAAGACATAGAATAATGATATGAAAATCAAATGTCATAAATAATGAAGTGTAGGTCTGTATTTATAGGTGAAAAATTAGGTCAAATCGGATTAGGTCATGGCGTCGCGGCCCTATGGTGTGGGCGCCGCGACGCTGACGTGACCCTACACTGTCTCGTTTTATTTTCGGTACATTCTTAATTAAATCCAAAATTCAGTTTTGACTTAATTAAAATAATCATTATTCATTTAAATATCTCGATTCTAAATCGAATATTTAATACTCTCTCAATACATCCTTAGATCGAAAAGACAATCGACATAGTGTGACCCTACATGCCTTCACATATCGACATTAATTAAATTAAGGTCTACGCGGAACTCTAGGCAGCCATGAAGACGGACTTAATATGTGAAGTACGTTTACACGAATTCAGTAAACTTAACCTCTATGTGGTAATATAAAATTCTTTCATTCACGACACACCCGATCAAGCTTAGGATTTGTCAAGTGTCTATCCAAATGGCTTAATCATTGTATCTCATCTATATTAGTTTACAACTAGACAATATTCTAAATATGTCTATTGCGTTGCCAATGACTTAGTCAACCTAATATCACTGAGAAGCTGAGTGTTCTCTAGAATATACATTCGAGGAATGAATCCTAATCTTGGCTCAACTACCACCTTTAATCCACATCGTAATGTACCTGTAAAGTCCTGAAAAAAAAACACATAATAGACCACTCCCTCACTCCACTCCCTCACGTTCCTAAAATTCTGCAACACATACACACATACACCTATAATAATAATAATAATAAAAACATTGATATATTTCAGTGGTGAGGGAAAGAGAGAGCAAAACAATTTCAGAGAAAAAAAAAACCAGAGAGAGTGGTTTTACTAGAAGAAACACAAACATAAACTATAGATAGAGAACTACACACAGTGAGAGAAAAATATTGAGAGCATTAAGGAGTCCCAAAAAGGTTTGGTTGAAGGATAAGTTGAAGTTAAAGTTCATTCGCAATTACGAAGCATCAAAGGTGAGTTTTCTCACTCAAAGTTCTTAGTAAAATCCTTTATTTTTAAGTTGCAATACGTGTTAGAATATAATCCGGTTATTGAAAGAATGAGCATGAAATTTATGATTGTTTAATAACTAGTTTGGATTGTGCAATTGTAATCTGTTATACTGGGATATACTTGTTAGAATTGGATGAAATTTTACAGAGTTGTACATCTGTCTGTTACGGTGAGTTTGAGACTTTACGGGGATAAATCTGACTTACGGTTTGAGAGTTATCGTTGTTTAAACATTCTGCCTCGGATCAACCAAAGTCTGAAAGGGCAGAATGTATAACGTAAAAAAATTGAAAAAATAGGTAAATCATATGAAAGATTGTGCTGAATAAAAGTTATAGATTACTCTGTCCTCGATAGTTTGAGACTTTACGGGGATTAATCCGACTTACGGTTTGAGAGTTATCGTTGTTTAAACATTCTTCCTCGGATCAACCGAAGTCTGGAAGGGAAGAATATATAACGTAAAAAAACTGTACAAATAGGTAAAGCATATAAAAGATTGTGATGAATAAAAGTTATAGATTACTCTGTCCTCGACAGTTTGAGAGTTTACGGGGATAAATCCGACTTACGGTTTGAGAGTTAGCATTGTTTAAAGTTTTTGCCTCGGATTAACCGAAATCTGAAAGGGCAGAATGTATAACGTAAAAACTGTACAAATCAGTAAGGAATTTGAAAGTGTGTGATGAACAAAAGTCCTAGATTACTATGTCCTCGACAACTTGAGACTTTACGGGCATAAATCCAACTTACGGTTTGAGAGTTGTAACCCTTACAAGTGAAAAAGGCGAAATATTGAAGGAATGAAATATTATTTGAGCCTTTTGAACATATGACATATTTAAACAAATAAATAAGTGCATTGGATCGGGTTGCACGGACCGCAACAAATAAGTGCATTGGATCGGGTTGCACGGACCGCAACAAATACATAAATGCATTGGATCGGGTTGCACGGACCGCAACAAATATATATAAATGCATTGGATCGGGTTGCACGTACCGCAACGAATATATTGTTGACACCCAATTTTGTCTCATCTTTTATGATTTTATTCGTAATTTTTAATATTTTGGCACTTTCAAAATAATTTTAAAATATAGGCATATATGTGTATATCTTCGTATTATTATTATTATTATTCGCATATTTTATATCGTTTGCATTTTTATAATAATCATAAGTTATCCGAAAATTCTATGTTATTTTATTCTCGCAAAATTGCACCGCATTCCCCTTTTATTAAGCATTAAACATTTTGCAAATATTATATTTTATTATTTTCACATCGTTACGTTATTTTAAATAATTCACATCTTTTACAAAAAATATATATATAAATATGTTTTAATATTAAGCCCCTTTTATATTTTTAGTCCATAACCCATTTTTATTTTTTCTAACCCAAAACAATTTCCTAACCCAATTAAATTCTACCAAATTTCAATACTCACTAATCCATTCGACCCAACTCCCAAAACCCCTTCTCTCATTTTTAACCCAACCAAAATCGAAGCCCAACTCCCCTTTTCTTATTGGCCCAACGCCAAAGCCAAACTCCCAATTAAATACCCATTTCCCTAAACCAATTCCCATTCCCTTATAACCCCAACCCAACACACAATAACCCAATTAAATACCCATTTCCCTAAACCATTTATCCCTTTAACCCCAAACCCAAAACAAAAACTCTCCCAACCGGACCAGCCCACTCTGACGCCCAACACCCCAAATCGGCGACCCGTCGGCCCAAGCCCAAAGCCCCATCCCTTTTAATTCCCCCAAACCCAAAACCAAAAACCAAAAAAAGCCAAACCCTACCCTCCTTCAACCTCAAGTCGCCGCTGCCCATACCCCCATGCCCGACCGGTCACCTCGCCCCCTGCCACCACCCACTCCCTGCCACCAACCCTGACACCCCCACACCCCTCCCATCACTTCGTCCAACCCATACCCCTAAAATCCGCTTCCAAATTCAGATTTTTTTTTGCCTTTAATTCAAAATTCAAACTCGATTCTTGGGGGGGAATCCACCTATAAATACCCCATGATTGTTCTTCATTTGGGGGGGGGATTTTCGGAGAAGAAAAAAATAGATTTTGAAAGGATTTTCGGAAGATTATTCCATATATACATAAATATTTTGTTGTGTTCTTGAGTTTAAAGCATTTGGCTTCTTCGTTGTCTCAAGAATCAAGTCCGAAAAGGTTTGTCATCCCCTTTGATTCTCTGATTTTTTTCACTGATTTCGGGTCGGGTCGACCCGACCCAGGTCGACCCGGTTCGGGTAACATTTTTAGAATTCTTGCATTTCATATTTATGTATGTTGGTTATCTGAATTTGGTGTTAAGATTTGATTTGGATCACTGATTTCGGGTCGGTTCACTGACCCGGGTCGGGTCGACCCGGTTTAGATTTTTTCAATTTTCTTACATTACTGCTGTTATTATTATTGGTTATCTGAAATTGATGAAATTATTTGATTCCGGGTTGAAACTCCAATTCGGGTCGGGTCACTGACCCGGGTCGGGTCGACCCGATTTGAATTTCCAAATTTCTTGCATTGTTGCTGTTGTTATCATTGGTTATCTGAAATTGATGAAATTATTTGATTCCGGGTTGAAACTCCAATTCGGGTCGGCTCATCGACCGGTCGGTCGACGATTTGAATTTCCAAATTTCTTGTATTGTTCTTGTTGTTATCATTGGTTATCTGAAATTGTTGAATTTATTTGATTAGGGTTGAAACGCTGATCCGGTCGAGTCATCGACCGGTCGGGTCGACCTTGGGTAACATTTTCAAATTCTTGCATTTCATATTCTTGTTATTGGTTATCCGAATTGGGTGTTGAAATCGATTCGGGTTGAAACACCGATCCGGTCAGTCATCGATCCGGTCGGTCGACCGATTTGAATATTTCGAATTCTTGCATTCCATATTCTTGTTATTGTTTATCCGAGTTAGGTCTTTGAAATCGATTCGAGTTTGGATCATCGATCCGGGTCAGATCATCGACGTCGAGCGACCGATTTGAGTATTTCAGAATTTGAACTTCGGGCGGATATTTTAAACCGCTTCACCGCTCGTTTCTTTGGCACTTTGTTTCTTGTTTTATTAATATCGCATTAAGGCCGATTTAAATTGAATTCGAGGCCGCGCTTTTCTTCGTTTCGCTTCTCGCTTTTTTTAGTTTAAGCTGTTGTAGACATCCGTTACAGCGGATATATTATTGTTTTATTAAGTTTCTTGTTTTAGATTTCTTGCGACGGATATCATTGTTTTTCTTGTTTGAATAAATACATCGTTGTTGGTATTGCTTTTTCTGTTTGGTTTGCTCGCTTTGATTCTTTGTTTCTTTGTTTTATCATTTCTTTGCTTTTAAATCAACAATCGCATTTTTCAAACATTGCTTTCTATTTCGATTCCTTTGTTTGACATTCAAATATTTGTTCTCTTTGTTTCTTTGTTTTAAACTAGACACCGCGTCATTTTCGGAAATTGTTTTTACGCCTCTGTTTTTCGCTCATCGCTCACACTCTGCTGCTGCTTCTTTGTTTACATTCGATTTTATTTTACTGATTTGAACACGATACTACAGCCGATGAAAAATATCCGTCGATTTTGAGGCCTCCACGGTTGCAAAGACGGAAATATAACCACGGGCAAGGATGAAGACTTAAACCTTTTATCCGAGATCAACATGTTTAGTAGGCGAGGTGACTAAAATAACCAACAAGTTATATATATTCGCGACCACGACGTGATTATAGTGATCTTTCTATTTCACCGAGAGACCAACACGTTTAGTAGGCGAGGCAATAAAAATGAACTACATTTGTCATATGTTTGCGACCACGACGTGATTGGAATGTTCTTTTCAAAATTTAAGTTCGAGGCCCTCCGCGATCAAAACATTCCTTTGTTTTGAATACGGATATGAAGTTATTTGTATTTAAATGTTTCTAACCGTTTGTTCTTGGCGACTTAAGGGATTAAAGTAAATAACGACAAATATTCCTCGGAGTTTATTTATTGTATTTCTTTCTTTAAATTCAGCTTTTATCCCGCTTTGTATTGTAATATTATTTATCGCACTTATGTAATTATTGAAATGCTTAGAATAGGCAAACTTAGGATTTATTCATAGGTTAGTTTAAGATTTGAAACCCGTCGCTAGCTTATTTATTTGTAGGCTCGCAAACTTAGAAATCCTTCGCTAGTTTATTTATTTTAGGCTCGTCACGCGAATTCAAGATTTTCAAAACAACTTTTGTCATCTTTTATTTGCTTTATTAATCATACCGAATAAGTTTATCTTTTGTCAATTTACAATTTATTGATTCCCAAAATTTTACCATTTGGCATTATAAATAAATTGTTTTACTATCATTTGTCAAAAACATATTTTTCAACTCTACATGTATTTCTCTTTAGCTATCATATAAATGCATATTTTGAAAAATCTCTACATTCATCTATCTTTTAAAATGCATCTCTTTTCATTAATTATTTGCAAACATCTTTTAACTTCATGCTTCAAACATGCATTTTTTCTAGTAATAATTAACCTGAATTTGACCGGATAACCGCAAGTTAGCGGATCTTAAAGGATGCCTGACCCCTTCCCTTTAGGATAATAAAGAACCCTTACCTAGAATCTCGCTAGTTTCGCAGACCTTAAAATTGGAGTTTACATTGCAGCACTTAGTTTAATATTTAGGTGTCCTAATTCACCGTAAAAATAATTAGGTGGCGACTCCTCAACCCTTTTTACCCAGGAATCACCCGGATACGTCCGCGCTCCGCTTTGACCCGAGCGAGGTCAAAATAGGGCGCGACAGCATGGCGACTCCACTGGGGAACTTCAGGTTCTTAACCATAGCAAAATCAGGTTAATTATTATTGCGCTTTACTTTTGTTCTTTATTTGATTTAATGCTTTGATTTGTTTCATTCGTGAAATTTTGCGTGCATAACTGCTTTAATTGCTATATGGTTTTACTGCTTTCTTTAAATTGACATTTCGCTCATATTTCTTTCACTCTGGAAAATTGACACTATCACACATTACACGCGAGGTGTGTTTTGCGCACCCGCAAATTTCTTTCAATCTACCAAATTTTAGGAGAGTTGGCGTATGCGCGGAGTGACCGGACCATCCGGTGGCCGCGTAGCCTTCTCACTCGAGTAGTCCGCTCGGGAACCTTGTGTCTAGTCAGCCAAATCTTAGAAAATTTAGGATAGAGCTATACCACCCTTTATTTTTAAGTCATGCATGCATACACCTTAGGTGGGTCGATCCTTGGTATCGACTCCACAATTAAGAAATCCGCCAAAGATGTCTACGGGTCTCACAACCCAACGACCAATCATCATATTATGTGTAGCATGATAAGGATAGACTAATCCAAGACTAATCATGACATGCTGAAATTGGAAAATGTACATTCATTTTGTCTCATTTCCGACAAAGCATTGCAGTTTAGCAGCTTGGATCAAATCTGTCGTAATCCCGCATATCTGGCGTTTAGGCCCACCTCCGGCATAAGGGAGGCCCCATGCATATTAGGATGTGCGTTTAATTGTCTTACGATCATTTTGTTATTTTCTACTGTTTTCCACTATGTGTATATTATTTGAATCAATAATTACTCACCTTATACTAATTTGGTTTTCTTCATTTTTCAGGAGATCCATTTTGCCTTATTTATTTCCCCAAAAGTTGATTCATGTTGACTAAAACTGGCGGAGCACCCCATCTGTTATTTCCCAATCATGCCTATCCAAATTGTATTAGTACTTAATGAAAAAATGCGATTTAAACTGAGGCCTGAACCACATTTTATGCAGTTTAATGTATTTTGCCTCCACCTTTTGAAAGCTTAAAAATGACAAATCTTCATTGCTTTTGCTATTTTAAAATCTGCTTTGTTTAATAATTTTCCTTTCTTTTTCATCATGCAAACTAATCTGTCGATAATGTGAATGTGACATGTAATGAAACAAACAAACAAAATTCAAACAAAGAACAGGACTTCGAAGAGTATGAGGAAGACTCATGACGGAAAGAATTGTGAGAGGAATTGGAACATTTTGAGAATAAACCAAAGCCAAATTTAGAAGAAAGCGAGGCAATAAATTTGGGGATGCGAGAAAATGTGAAAGAAACAAGAATCGGCGTCCATCACGAACGCCTACGAAGGAAAGAAGCGGCGGATCTTTTGAGACAATATATCGGCGTATTTGCTTGGTCTTATGACGAGATGCCAGGGTTGAGCACGGATATTGTTTCGCATAGATTGCCTATCGATCCATCCTACCCTCAGGTGAAAGCGAAACCAAGGAAAATCAAGCCCGATTTGAGCTTAAGGGTCAAGGAAGAGGTGTCCAAGCAATTCGATGCAAAGGTCATTCGAGTCACAAGATACCCCACTTGGTTGGCCAACATTGTACCGGTACCAAAGAAAGATGGAAAGATACGAGTGTCGCGTGGATTATCGGGATCTCAACAAGGCGGTCAGAAGGATGACTTCCCTCTTCCAAATATTCACATACTCATTGACAAGCGTGCAAAGCATGAATTACAATCATTTGTTGATTGCTTTGCTTTGGTTACCACCAAATCTTGATGGATGAGGAAGATGCAGAGAAGACAAGATTCACTACACCTTGGGAGTATCATTGTTATCGGGTAATGCCGTTCGGACTCAAGAATGCGAGTGCCACCTACATGAGGGCCATGACTACCATTTTCACGATATGATCCACAAAGAAATAGAGGTCTACGTGGATAGCGTTATTATTAAATCGCGAAAGACTTGGATCACTTGACAGATTTAGAAGTTCTTTGATCGGCCGAGGCGGTATAACCTAAAGTTAAATCACGCAAAGTGCGCATTTGGTGTCCTATTTGGGAAGTGTTAGGATTTCATTGTAAGTAGAAGGGGTATTGAATTGGACCCCTCGAAGGTAAAAGCTATTCAAGACTTGCCTCCTCCAAAGAGTCGAAAGGACGTAATGAGTTTCCTTGGTCGCCTCAACTACATCAGCAGGTTCATAGCACAATCAACAGTGATATGTGAGCCGATATTCAAGTTACTGAAGAAAGACGCTGCTACCAAATGGACGACGGATTGCCAACAAGCTTTTGATATAATCAAAGAATACTTGTCTAACCCACCTGTTTTGGTGCCTCCAGAACCCGGAAGGCCGTTGCTGTTATATCTGTCTGTGTTAGAAAATGCATTTGGGTGCGTCTTTGGGACAACATGTGAAACAGAAAGAAGGAGCAGGCCATATACTACTTAAGCAAGAAGTTCACACCGTATGAAGCTCGGTATACTTTCTTTGAACGCACTTGTTGTGCCTTAACGTGGATTGCACAAAAGTTTAGACATTATCATCTGCATATACCACTTATCTCATCTCGAGGATGGACCCGCTCAAATACATCTTCGAAATCCATGCCCATGGAAAGCTAGCAAAGTGGCAAATCTTGCTAAGTGAGTTCGATATCATATATGTCACCCAAAAGGCTATCAAAGGACAAGCACTAGCCGACCATCTTCTTGAAAACCCCGTGGATGAAGAATACATGCCTCTGGGACTTATTTTCCGGACGAGGAGGTCTTGTTTGTTGGAGAAGACATCTCGGAAGAGTACGGGTTGGAGAATGTTCTTCGACAAGCCGCAAACTTCAAAGGGTTGGTATTGGGCGATTTGATTTGAGAATCAGTCAACACTACCCAATTTCGGCAAAACTCCGATTTCCATGCACCAACAATATGGCGGAATATGAAGCTTGTGTACTCGGACTTAGAATGGCGTTGATATGAACATTCAAGAACTGCTTGGTTATAGGTGATTCGGACTTATTGATTCATCAGGTACAAGGCGAATGGGCGACCAAGAACGGGAAGATACTTCCTTACATGCATTGCGTGAAAGAATTATGCAAAAAATTCAGCAGGGTAGAATTCAAGCATATCCCACGAACTCAAAACGAGTTCACGACGCTCTGGCAACACTTGTCCTCCATGATTCAACATCAGGATAAGAACTACATTGATCCCATCAAGGTGAGCTTATCGGATCAGCCGCATATTGTTTCAATATAGATGGAGAGTTGGATGGAAAGCTTTGGTACCACGACATTAAGAGATATCTCAAGATGGGTGAATATCCGAAGGCATAACCGATTATACAAAGAGGACACTTAGGAGGTTAGCAAACCATTTCTTCCTAAGCGGAGAAATCCTTTATCGGAGGACTCGGATCTCGGTTTGTTAAGATGTGTTGATGCTCGAGAGGCAAGCGGTTTAGTTGAAGAGATACGGAGGCACGTGCGGGCCTCACATGAATGGCTTCACTTTGGCAAAGAAGATTCTAAGAGCGGATACTTTTGGATGACCATGGAAGCAGATTGCATCCACTTCGTGCAAAGATGCCATCGATGTCGATTCATGGCGATCTAATCAAGGTACCCTAACGAACTCAATGTGACGAGCTCTCCTTGGCCATTCGCGACTTGGGGCATGGATGTCATTGGCCCTATTGAACTGCCGCATCAAATGGACACAGATTTATTCTAGTGGCAATTGACTATTTCACAAAGTGGGTAGAAGCATCGTCCCACAAGTCAAGAACAAAGAAAGTGGTAGTTGATTTTGTCCGCAATAACATCATTTGTCGATTTGGAATCACGAGTCGATTATAACGGACAATGGGGCTAATCTCGTGATGTCGATGAATGAGATATGCGAGAAGTTTAAGATCACTCACCGCAATTCCACTCCGTGCCGACCTCGGATGAGCGGAGCGGTCGAAGCGACCAACAAAAACATCAAAAGAATACTACGAAAGATGATTGATAATTACAAGCACCGACATGAGCATCCGCCTTTTGCACTTTTGGGATATCGCTTTCTGATCGGGGACTTCTGCGGGCAACGCCGTATCTATTGGTCTATGGAGCGAAGTCGTGGTTACCGCAGTGGAAATACCATCTTTGAGAATTATCCAAGAAGGCGAGTGAGCAAGCGAAATGGATCTGAGAATCGATCTGAACAATTGATCTTTGATTGATGAAAAGCGATTGAACGCCTTGATCTGCCACGGACAACTTTATCAAAAGCAGAATGGCCAAAGCTTTCAACGGAAAGTAAAACCAAGGACTTTCGAACCGGGCAATTGGTGCTAAAGCGAATATTCCCGCACCAAAATGAAGCTAAAGGAAAATTCGCACCTAAGCGGCAAGGGCCTTATATGATTCACCGGGTGTTGGTGGGGAGCATTAATTCTAGCTGAAATGGACGGTGAAGTATGGCCAAAAGCTATCAACGCGGATGCAGTGAAAAGATACTACATTTAGGATTTTTCTATGTAATGCATTTCTTATGTTGTAAAAGTTGCGCTCCCTGGCGGGATACGCAAAGAACCCATGTCGGGTTCCATTTCCTAGATTGCAAATTTCCCCAGAAACACATTTCTTTGTAATATGAACTACGTTATGACCTGATTCCTCGGCGGGATACGTGGCGACCACATCGGCCGGTCCCATTTTAGAAAATCCTTACAATCCTCTTTTGCTTGTAATGAACTACGCCACGACTGATTCCCTCATGGGGATACGTGGCGGCCTAAATCGGCTTCGGTCCCACGTTTAGGAAATATTTTCTCCTTTATCTCACAAAAGACAAAATGCACCCATCTGATCACCCTGATAGGGCAGACAAGCAATCTACACAAGACTCGTTTGTCCGTTCAAAAGATCGTCATTCTCACATATCGAGCGGGGCATTTTCTAAGGTATCCTTGCCAGGAGACGCCGATAAACATGGAAAAGCATCGGCAAACTAAGTCTTGATCGGAAGAATTTTGGATAAGACGTTTGCTTTGTTTCACCGCATGTATCGCGCTGAGGACATATATATATATGCGGTAATTTTATAAGCAAATTATTTTCAACAAACATTTTCATCAAAATTCGATATAATTTTTATGTTTCTATTTTTAAGATGCATTTCTACAAATTATTTTCGAATGTTTTCATTAACGGTGGCCAAGACTGGGAAGCGAGAGAGGGCTACGGTCCGAGTTAGCAGGACATGCAAATACCAAGACCGGCTACAAAGTCAACGCGAATCAACTCCACTCCCAAAATTCATAAATTTATTTGAGTACAGAGTTCTTGGTCAGCAATGAGAGAAGGCTGCAACATTTATGAAGCGGTTCGGAAGGGCCTCCGTGATCGCAACTCACTACAAGAATCACTTTCTGTTTGGAGATTGTACAAAGACGTCATGTTAAACTACATGTTCCCAACCGTGTTGTGTCCACGGAAAGAACGGTATTTCGACTTACGGTCGCATTCTCATCTACTCAACTTTTGCATCGCTTATGTCCACACATTAACTATCATGGCATGGCAATAGGGCCCCACTTTGCATTACGTCAACACGACGACACAAATCAGCGCCCACCTTCTAACGCGGGTATGTTTTAAATCAGCGCCCACCTTCTAATGCGGGTATGTTTTAAATCAGCGCCCACCTTCTAATGCGGGTATGTTTTAAATCGGCGCCACCTTCTAATCTGGTATGTTTTAAATCAGCGCCACCTTCTAATGCGGGTATGTTTTAAATCAGCGCCCACCTTCTAATCGCGGGTATGTTTTAAATCGGTAGCCCACCTTCTAATCTTGGGTATGTTTTAAATCAGGCCCACCTTCTAATCTGGGTATGTTTTAAATCAGCGCCACCTTCTAATCTTGGGTATGTTTTAAATCAGCGCCCACCTTCTAATCTTGGGTATGTTTTAAATCAGCGCCCACCTTCTAACGCTGGTATGTTTTAAATCGGTAGCCCACCTTCTAATCTGGGTATGTTTTAAATCAGCGCCCACCTTCTAATGCGGGTATGTTTTAAATCAGCGCCACCTTCTAATCTGGTATGTTTTAAATCGTCGCCCACCTTCTAACGCGGTATGTTTTAAATCAGCGCCCACCTTCTAACGCGGGTATGTTTTAAATCAGCGCCCACCTTCTAATGCGGTATGTTTTAAATCAGCGCCCACCTTCTAATCTGGGTATGTTTTAAATCAGCGCCCTTCTAATCTGGGTATGTTTTAAATCAGCGCCCACCTTCTAATGCGGGTATGTTTTAAATCAGCGCCCACCTTCTAATCTTGGGTATGTTTTAAATCAGCGCCACCTTCTAATGCGGGTATGTTTTAAATCAGCCCACCTTCTAATCTTGGGTATGTTTTAAATCAGCGCCCACCTTCTAACGCGTATGTTTTAAATCAGCGCCCACCTTCTAACGCGGTATGTTTTAAATCAGGCGCCCACCTTCTAACGCGGGTATGTTTTAAATCAGCGCCCACCTTCTAATCGCGGGTATGTTTTAAATCAGCGCCCACCTTCTAATGCGGTATTTTTTAAATCAGCGCCCACCTTCTAATGCGGTATGTTTTAAATCAGTAGCCCACCTTCTAATCTTGGTATGTTTTAAATCAGCGCCCACCTTCTAATGCGGGTATGTTTTAAATCAGCGCCCACCTTCTAATCTTGGGTATGTTTTAAATCAGCGCCCACCTTCTAATGCGGGTATGTTTTAAATCAGGCGCCACCTTCTAATGCGGGTATGTTTTAAATCAGCCCACCTTCTAATCTTGGGTATGTTTTAAATCAGCGCCCACCTTCTAATGCGGGTATGTTTTAAATCGTGCGCCCACCTTCTAATGCGGGTATGTTTTAAATCAGCGCCACCTTCTAACGCGGGTATGTTTTAAATCAGTAGCGCCTTCTAATGCGGGTATGTTTTAAATCAGCGCCCACCTTCTAATCTTGGTATGTTTTAAATCAGCGCCCACCTCCTAATCTGGTATTTAAATTTCATCGTATCCCACCTCTAATCTGGGTATTTAAATTTAAATCAGCGCCCACCTTCTAATCTTGGGTACTTTATTTTAAATTTAAATCAGGCGCCCACCTTCTAATGCGGGTACTTTATTTTAAATTTAAATCAGGTGCCCACCTTCTAATGCGGGTACTTTATTTTAAATTTAAATCAGGCGCCCACCTTCTAATGCGGGTACTTTATTTTAAAGTGTAAACAGGCGCCCGCCAACGCCATCATCTGCACAACATTAAGCAACGACATCATTTCAACTTACAAAGTCATATTCTCACATACATATCTTATGCAACTGTTATACACTAACTTTTATCTTAGCTCTGGTCATGAGAATTGAATCGGCGGGAGCTTTCAGCATAACATGGAACTATATCTCACGGCGAACCAAGGCAATTTGGTCAAACGACCTACTTCGAACGTCGATCCGCTCTTTCCCATTAATTTCTCGTGTCTGCGACCAGTGTCATCCTAAGTCGACACTGGGGCATTATTTCTTGAATATGCACCATCTTTTTGCGACTTCTATACCCCTCGGGATTCTATTCCTTACCATACAGTCCCGATGATCAGGACAAAATTGGCTACTCAGTCAACTTTCTTTGGCCGAAAACTCTTTCATCGTCTCCGTCCAAAGAAGGGCATCTGTTGACACCCAATTTTGTCTCATCTTTTATGATTTTATTCGTAATTTTTAATATTTTGGCACTTTCAAAATAATTTTAAAATATAGGCATATATGTGTATATCTTCGTATTATTATTATTATTATTCGCATATTTTATATCGTTTGCATTTTTATAATAATCATAAGTTATCCGAAAATTCTATGTTATTTTATTCTCGCAAAATTGCACCGCATTCCCCTTTTATTAAGCATTAAACATTTTGCAAATATTATATTTTATTATTTTCACATCGTTACGTTATTTTAAATAATTCACATCTTTTACAAAAAATATATATATAAATATGTTTTAATATTAAGCCCCTTTTTATATTTTTAGTCCATAACCCATTTTTTATTTTTTCTAACCCAAAACAATTTCCTAACCCAATTAAATTCCCACCCAAATTTAATACTCACTAATCCATTCGACCCAACTCCCAAAACCCCTTCTCTCATTTTTAACCCAACCAAAATCAAGCCCAACTCCTTTTCTTATTGGCCCAACGCCAAAGCCAAACTCCCAATTAAATACCCATTTCCCTAAACCAATTCCCATTCCCTTATAACCCCAACCCAACACACCCCAATAACCCAATTAAATACCCATTTCTAAACCATTTATCCCTTTAACCCCAAACCCAAAACAAAAACTCTCCCAACCGGACCAGCCCACTCGACGGCCCAACACCCCAAACCGGCGACCCGTCGGCCCAAGCCCAAAGCCCCATCCCTTTTTAATTCCCCCAAAACCCAAAAACCAAAAACCAAAAAAAACCAAACCCTACCCTCCTTCAACCTCAAGTCGCATTGCCCATACCCCCATGCCCGACCGGTCACCTCGCCCCCTGCCACCACCCACTCCCTGCCACCAACCCTGACACCCCCACACCCCTCCCGTCACTTCGCCCAACCCATACCCCTAAAATCCGCTTCCAAATTCAGATTTTTTTGCCTTTAATTCAAAATTCAAACTCGATTCTTGGGGGGGAATCCACCTATAAATACTCCATGATTGTTCTTCATTTGGGGGGGATTTTCGGAGAAGAAAAAATAGATTTTGGAAGGATTTTCGGAAGATTATTCCATATATACATAAATATTTTGTTGTGTTCTTGAGTTTAAAGCATTTGGCTTCTTCGTTGTTTCAAGAATCAAGTCCGAAAAGGTTTGTCATCCCCTTTGATTCTCTGATTTTTTCAATCGATTTCGGTCGGGTCGACCCGACTCCAGTCGATCTTGCTTCGGGTAACATTTTCAGAATTCTTGCATTTCATATTTATGTATGTTGGTTATCTGAATTTGGTGTTAAGATTTGATTTGGATCACTGATTTCGGGTCGGTTCACTGACCCGGTTTAGATTTTCCCAATTTTCTTACATTACTGCTGTTATTATTATTGGTTATCTGAAATTGATGAAATTATTTGATTCCGGGTTGAAACTCCAATTCGGTCAGTCAACATCGACCGGTCAGTCGACCCGATTTGAATTTCAAATTTCTTGCATTATTCTTTGTTGTTTTCATTGGTTATCTGAAATTGATGAAATTATTTGATTCCGGGTTGAAACTCCAATTCGGGTCGGGTCACTGACCCGGGTCGGGTCGACCCGATTTGAATTTCCAAATTTCTTGTATTGTTGCTGTTGTTATCATTGGTTATCTGAAATTGTTGAATTTATTTGATTCCGGGTTGAAACGCTGATCCGGGTCGGGTCATTTGACCGGTCGGTCGACGATTGGTAACATTTGAAATTCTTGCATTTCATATTCTTGTTATTGGTTATCCGAATTGGGTGTTGAAATCGATTCGGGTTGAAACAACGATCCGGTCAGTCATCGATCCGGTCGGTCGACCCGATTTGAATATTTCCAATTCTTGCATTCCATATTCTTGTTATTGTTTATCCGAGTTGGGTCGAAATCGATTCGAGTTTGGATCATCGATCCGGTCGGTCAACGACGGTCAGCGACTGATTTGAGTATTTCGAATTTGGAACTTCGGGCGGATATTTTAAATCGCCATTGCTTTCGTTTCTTTGGCCTTTGTTTCTTGTTTTATTAATATCGCATTAAAGTAAGCGAAATTGAATTCGAGGCCGCGCTTTTCTTTCGTTTCGCTTCTCGCTTTTTTTAGTTTAAGCTGTTGTAGACATCAGTGCAGCGGATATATTATTGTTTTATTAAGTTTCTTGTTTTAGATTTCTTGCGACGGATATCATTGTTTCTTGTTTCGAATAAATACTGTTGTTGGTATTGTTTTTCTGTTTGATTTGCTCCCAGTTTGATTCTTGTTTCTTTGTTTTATCATTTTCTTGTTTTAAATCGAACACGCATTTTTCAAACATTGCTTTCTATTTAGTTCAACTGTTTGACATTCAAATATTTGTTCTCTTTGTTTCTTGCTTTTAAACTAGACAAGCGTCATTTTCGGAAATTGTTTTTACGCCTCTGTTTTTCGCTCTTTGCTCTCGCTCTGCTGCTGCTTTGTTTACCATTCGATTTTATTTTACTGATTTGAACACGATACTACCTTGGCGATGAAAAATATCCGTCGATTTTGAGGCCTCCACAGTTGCAAAGACGGAAATATAACTTCTGGGCAAGGATGAAGACTTAAACCTTTTATCCGAGATCAACATGTTTAGTAGGCGAGGTGACTAAAATAACCAACAAGTTATATATATTCGCAGCCACGACGTGATTATAGTGATCTTTTCTATTTCACCCGAGAGACCAACACGTTTAGTAGGCGAGGCAATAAAAATGAACTACATTTGTCATATGTTTGCAGCCACGACGTGATTGGAATGTTCTTTTCAAAATTTAAGTCTGAGCCCTCCGCGATCAAAACATTCACTGTTTTGAATACGGATATGAAGTTATTTGTATTTAAATGTTTCTAACCGTTTGTTCTTGACAGCTTGCAGGGATTAAAGTAAATAACGACAAATATTCCTCGGAGTTTATTTATTGTATTTCTTTCTTTAAATTCAGCTTTTATCCCGCTTTGTATTGTAATATTATTTATCGCACTTATGTAATTATTGAAATGCTTAGAATAGGCAAACTTAGGATTTATTCATAGGTTAGTTTAAGATTTGAAACCCGTCGCTAGCTTATTTATTTGTAGGCTCGCAAACTTAGAAATCCTTCGCTAGTTTATTTATTTTAGGCTCGTCACGCGAATTCAAGATTTTCAAAACAACTTTTGTCATCTTTTATTTGCTTTATTAATCATACCGAATAAGTTTATCTTTTGTCAATTTACAATTTATTGATTCCCAAAATTTTACCATTTGGCATTATAAATAAATTGTTTTACTATCATTTGTCAAAAACATATTTTTCAACTCTACATGTATTTCTCTTTAGATATCATATAAATGCATATTTTGAAAAATCTCTACATTCATCTATCTTTTAAAATGCATCTCTTTTCATTAATTATTTGCAAACATCTTTTAACTTCATGCTTCAAACATGCATTTTTTCTAGTAATAATTAACCTGAATTTGACCGGATAACATAAGTTAGCGGATCTTAAAGGATGCTGACCCTTCCCTTTAGGATAATAAAGAACCCTTACCTAGAATCTCGCTAGTTTCGCAGACCTTAAAATTGGAGTTTACATTGCAGCACTTAGTTTAATATTTAGGTGTCCTAATTCACCGTAAAAATAATTAGGTGGCGACTCCTCAACCCTTTTTACCCAGGAATCACCCGGATACGTCCGCGCTCCGCTTTGACCCGAGCGAGGTCAAAATAGGGCGCGACATATATAAATGCACTGGATCGGGTTGCACGTACCGCAACAAATATATAAATGCACTGGACCGAGTTGCACTTACCGTAACAAATGTATAATATGTTATATGGGAAAAAGCAGGAGTACTGATTAAACTAAGTTGTTTTTTTTAAGACGAGTGGGGAGAAAATTTTGCTCGTGAATATTTATTGATTTATTTAATAAAAGGGTTGTAATCTGTTTATTTCAACATGCTTATGATTTTCTTATAATGTGATTGTAATTAAAAATATTGTGAGGTTACTTTGGACTGTAAGGTAAGATTCCCACTCAGCCCCGGATGGTAGGGCTAACTCTTTTATTTAATATATTTCAGGAAGGCGCGATAGAGGAAAAGCTCCGCAAGAGGGCTAGCGATCGTCCCGCAGCCTCATCGTACCACCAATCCATTATTTCGGATTTGGTGAAAGTTACTCTAGACTAAGTTTGTTTAAAGAATTAAGTTTTATTATCTCGGGGAATGCTCCACATGAGATTGTTCTTCGTAAACTTCAAATTGATTATTATATATATTATTTCCTCAAATACCTGTCTAATTTAGAAAGAAAATGAAGTAAATGGTTAGCCTGGAAAGGGATAGTTGTTCAGGTGTCATCACGTCATAAAGAAAGACTTGAGAAAAGTCGGTGCGTGACTAGTTGGTATCAGAGCTAAACTAGATTAAGAGATCTTAGGAACTTTCTTTGAGTTGAGTGTTTGAATGATTACTTATTGCGACGGTGTGCGCGCCACCTTGGTAATAAGTGAACGGAATAACATCCTAAACAGTTTCCCTTCTTTCATACTCTTCTCGTGATTATCTTGAGTCTTTTTAAAGACTTGGTTCCTGTACTACCTCTTTAAAATGGTCTTGGGGAAGGAGATTGTACGATGATAAACTAACTGACAAGTGTTTTGTAGATGGTGGTTATGGGACGAGCTCCAACAAAGAAGGAAGTGCGCATGAAACAGGAAAGGGCAATGAGAGCTCAGAAGAAATTCATGCGCCGTAAGATGGACTCGAGAGACGATTTTGACGAGTATATAGACGACACAATCGTACTTTGTACGTATTTGCTTAGGGCTAGACAGAAGAGGCGTTCATACGACCCAACCTTCTTCAACATCTCAATTGGGGTCATATTACAGAGATTAGTCAACTCCGTCCCCGAAAATTTCCATTCCTCATTCAGAGGGGAAAGGATGCTAAGAGGAGATATTACAGAAGATTCCTTGTCCAAATTTCTAAATTCACAGGGAGTTGAATGCCAACCTGCAGAATAGGTGAATCATGCGGTTAAGCCCTTTAAAACGTGTTGTAGTAGGTGCATGTTTGAGTGAGAGAGCTATAGTGGGTGGCAGAGAATGATCTGATGTGATTTATTGTAATGTCATGGCATATATATATATATATATATATATATATATATATGTTTTTTTTAATATGATGAATGAAGTGTTATGAATGCAAGAAAGAAAGGATTCAATTTGCATATTGTGGTGTTGCATGCTTATGAAGTATAAGAAAATTTTGAGGAATTAAAAGTAGACAGTAATACTGCCTTCTAAAATATGGATGTGTTGTATTTACAGAAAAAAATGGAAAATGCACAAATACCAATGGTGCGCAGGTCGACTAGAACTACTCGGGGAAGAGGGAGGAGATAATGGCAACCCCAAAGAGTCCGGGTACAGGAACCAAGGGTTGAAGAGGAGGTTCACTACGAAGCTCCTATACCTCTAGTTGAGGTAGCAATGTCTGAAGATATCGTGGAAAATGTGAAAAAAATGAGAGCCAAACGTCTCAGGAAACGGTAGGACAAAAGTTGGATAGACTTATAATGTTGATAACAGCTGCAGTTCCACAAATGGTTCAACCTACACCTGGTGTCTCAATCCCAACCCAAAACCTGCCGGCCCAGGAAACAGTTGTGACTGCACCACTAGCCAAAAATGTAGAAGCTCAGGCAGTCCCGGATAGGCTATGGGCCAATTTTATGAGAAGAAGGGAACCTATCTACTTAGGGAAGGACTCCAAGTCCGACCCGATAGTGTTCCTCGACGAGGTAGAAGATCTAATATTTACCCTAGGATGTGTGGAGACATATGACGTTAATTTAGTGAGTGCACGTTTAGTGGATGATGCAGGGGTGTGGTGGAGGAATTTTAGAAGAAATCATCCCCCGATGTCACCACCAGTGACGTGGGGGGAGTTCAGAGCTGCATTCATTGAAAAATTCATGCCTAATACGCGCAAAGATGCGTTCAGACGGGAATTTGAACAGTTAAAGCAAGGGGACCGCAGTGTGCAAGAATATGATACGCAGTTCGTGAGATTGTCAACATACAACACACATGTCGTTCCTACAGAAAGGGAGAAGGTCAAAAGATTTGTTGAGGGTTTAAACCCAAACCTGGAGGAGAAGGTAGTGGCATTAGCCAATGATCAGACCTATCTTCAGGTCGTCGACATGGCTATGAAGGTAGAAAGTTTTGCTAAAGCAAAAAGAGAGTATTCGCAGAAGAGGCTTCGATCGTTAGGATCCTTTAATCAGAATCAGAACCTGAGGCAAGAGGGCAGCAGGGGTTCGTCAAAATTGAACCAGTCAGTAGGCCAGTCTCATTTCAGGCCTCATGGGTATAGATGGGTCAATCATCAAGGTGTTAAGGTCAAGGCCACCGACCCTAACACAAAATGTGACAACCCGGTTTGTAAGGTTTGTCAGAAGAAACATATTGGAGAATGTTGGTTCTCAGCAAAAGGATGTTACAACTGTGGAGAACCAGGCCACCATGCTAGGGATTGCAAGAGGAGAGTCCAAACTCAATTTTCTCATGGGAGGTTAGAAGCAACCACAGCCGCCTATAAGGGAAATCGTGGAAACCATCTTTGACAGGTCGTAGAGGTCATCACCCAACAATTCTAATCGGCTCTATGCTTTGCCCCAGAGGAATGAGGCGGAGGAATCTAATGCGGTGGTCATAGGTATTTTACTGGTCTCGAGTATTCCTGCATTTGTATTATACGATTTCGGCTCTACATTTTCGTATGTTTCAATGGGTTTTTCTAAGAATTTACATGTAGAACCTTCCTGTTTAAGTGAACCTTTTGAGGTTATGACACCCGTAGGGGCCTCAGGCCAATCCAGTTGTTTCCTTGCAGCCAGTGGATGAGAGTGCCCTTACATATAGTTCCATTGGGCCTTTCGATTAGTTAAAAATTTAGAAGTGAATGGCAGAGGAACAATAGTAAATCTAGTACTACTTGATATGGTAGATTTTGACATCATTTTGGGTATGTATTGGTTGTCAGCATGTTATGCTATGTTAGATTGCCAACGAAAGATAGTGAAACTATCTTTTCCCGGGGAACCAGAAGTTGTTATAAAGGGTAAGATTGGAATATCCTCACGTCAGCTTATTTCCTATCTTAGGGCTCAAAAGTTATTAAGAAGTCACAAAGTGGAGTACGCATATCTGGCTAATATAGTAGATACCCAAAAAGAATCCTCAGCGGTGCAAGATGTCCCTATTGTTCGAAATTTTCCGGAGGTTTTTCCTGAAGATCTTCCAGGCCTTCCTCTGGATAGAGAAGTGGAGTTCACTATAAAGTTAATTCCAGGTACAAGACCTATTTATATTCCTCCATATCGAATGGTCCCAGCTGAATTGAGAGAGTTAAAAGAACAGTTGAAGGATCTTCTGGATAAAGGTTTTATAAGGCCTAGTGTTTCCCCCTAAGGTGCACCAGTCCTTTTTGTGAAGAAGAAAGATGGATCGCTCCGAATGTGCATTGATTATCGACAACTCAATAAGGTCACGATCAAGAACCGATACCCATTACCAAGAATCGATGATCTTTTTGACCAACTTCAAGGAGCTAGTTATTTTTCCAAGATTGATCTTCGTTCAGGATATCACCAACTGAAAATAAATCTGGATGATATATCCAAAACAGCGTTTAGAACCCGATATGGTCATTATGAGTTTTTGGTCATGTCTTTCGGGTTAACCAATGCTCCAGCAGCTTTTATGGATCTCATGAACAGAATCTTCAAACCATTCTTAGATTTGTTCGTGATTGTATTCATAGATGATATCCTAATTTACAGCAAGAGTGTTGAAGAACATGAAGAACATCTAAGGGTAGTGCTTCAAACCTTGAAACAAGAGAGACTATACGCTAAGTTTTCAAAGTGTGAATTTTGGTTGAAAAAAGTAGCCTTCTTGGGCCATGTTGTGTCAAGGGATGGAATTATGGTAGACCCCCAAAAGATAGAGGCAGTGAAGAAGCGGCCAAAACCTACCACTCCGGCGAAGTTAGGAGTTTCTTGGGTTTGGTGGGTATTATAGAAGATTTGTAGAAGGCTTTTCTAGTCTTGCTTTGCTCCCTTGACCCGATTGACTCAAAAGCGATTAAGTATCGGTGGTCGGATGCATGTGAAATAAGTTTTAAATCGAAGGAGTTGTTGACTCTCGCACCACCCTAACCTTACCATCGGGACAAGAAGGGTTCACAGTCTATTGTGATGCCTCTAGGGTTGGGTTAGGATGTGTCTTGATGCAATTTAGAAAAGTTATTGCGTATGCATCTCGACAATTGAAGATACATGAGAAGAATTATCCAACTCATGACTTGGAATTGGCCGCGGTAGTATTTGCCTTACGAATATGAAGACATTATTTGTATGGGGTGCATGTAGATATATTTACAGATCATAAGAGTTTGCAGTACATAACCACGCAAAAGGATTTGAATCTCCGACAAAGAAGATGGTTAGAGTTACTTAAGGATTATGACCTTAGCATTCTTTACCATTCTGGAAAAGCTAACGTGGTGGCTGATGCACTCAGTAGGAGATCAATGGGTAGTTTGGCCCACTTGGCAGTACAAAAGAGAGGTATTGTTCGAGTAGTACAAAAATTGGGGAACCTCGGGATTAGTTTAACTGAGGTCGGTGAAGGTAGGGTGGTGGTACGTGATACCTCGCAGTCTGCCTTAACTTCAGAAATAAAAGAGAGTCAGTTTGAGAATATGGAATTTGTTAGGTTTCGGGAGAGGATTCAACAAGGAAAACCTTCAGAATTTACATTAGGAGGAAATAATAGTACCCTTCGGTATAAGGGTAGGTTATGTGTTCCTAAGGTAAGGGATCTAAGAAGAAGGATCTTAGACGAAGGTCACAATACCAGGTATTCCATGCATCCAGGATCAACGAAAATGTATCATGATCTCAAGGGAAATTACTGGTGGCAAGGAATGAAGAGAGATGTTGCAGAGTTTGTCGGAAGATGTCTTACGTGTCAACAGTGAAAGCCAGAACATCAAAAACCCGGCCTACTTCAGACATTGGCGTCCCCATGTGGAAATGGGAGGCGATTCATATGAATTTTGTGACCGGTCTACGAAAAACACGAGGAGGAGATGAGTCAATATTGGTGATTGTAGATCGACTTACAAAGTCAGCCCATTTCCTACCAGTCAAGACTACATATCGGGCACCGCAGTATGCACAAATTTATTTGAAAGAAATAGTGAGGTTACACGGGATTCCATTGCAAATTATTTCGGATAGGGGTTCCTAGTTCACCTCACACTTTTGGCAAAGTTTCCAGCAGGACCTCGGGACAAAGGTCAAGTTGAGTACGACTTTCCATCCGCAAACCGCCGGACAAGCTGAACGAACAATTCAAACATTGGAGGACATGTTGCGGTCTTGTGTGTTGGACTTCCAGGGCAACTGGTTGGACCATCTATGTCTAGTTGAGTTCGCCTACAACAACAGTTTTCATGCTAGTATACATATGGCTCCGTTCGAAGCATTGTATGGGCGAAAATATAGGTCTCCACTTGGATGGTTCGAGGTGGGCGAAACACTACTGTTCGGACCCGAAGTCATTCAAGAAACAAATGATAAAGTTCAGATAATTCGGGAGCGGATCAAGACAGCTCATAGCAGCCATAAGTCTTATGCGGATCATCGCAAAAGAGATCTCGAATTTCAAGAAGGGGAGAAAGTGTTTTTAAAAGTCTCTCCAATGAAGGGAGTGATGCGATTTGGCAAGAAAGGAAAATTGAGCCCAAGGTTTATTGGACCATATGAGATCTTACGAAGAGTGGGAAATGTGGCTTACGAACTAGCCCTTCCACAAGAACTAGAAGCGGTGCATCCGGTGTTTCATGTGTCAATGTTACAAAAATACTTGCATGATCCAAGTCACGTCATCCAACCCCAAGAAATAGTCCTGAATGAAGAGCTTCAATATGAAAAAATGCCGGTAGAAATACTGGATAGACAGATTAAACGTCTTAAGAATAAAGATATTGTATCCGTGAAGGTCCTATGGGGAAATCACTCCACAAAAGAAGCAACCTGGGAAGCCGAAGACGCGATGAAAATCAAATATCCTTTCCTGTTTGAGTAAGGTAATAAAATGTGTTTAGTTATGTTTCATGTGTGTGCAGTTTGTGTGTCTATGTGCATGTGTTACGACCTTATTCACATTCGAGGCCGAATGTTGTTTAAGGAGGAGAGAATGTAAAGTCTTGGAAGTTGTGTTTCATGTGTGTGCAGTTTGCGTTTCTATGTGCATGTGTTATAACCTTATTCACATTCGAGGACGAATGTTGTTTAAGGAGGGAAGAATGTAAAGTCCTAAAAAAACACACATAACAAACCACTCCCTCACGTTCCTAAAATTCTGCAACACATACACACACGACATAACACACAACACACAACTCACACATACACCTATAATAATAAAAAAAAACATTGATATATTTCAGTGGTGAGGGAAAGAGAGAGCAAAACAATTTCAGATAAAAAAAAAACCCAGAGAGAGTGGTTTTACTAGAAGAAACACAAACATAAACTATAGATAGAGAACTACACACAGTGAGAGAAAAATATTGAGAGCATTAAGGAGTCCCAAAAAGGTTTGGTTGAAGGATAAGTTGAAGTTAAAGTTCATTCGCAATTACGGAGCATCAAAGGTGAGTTTTCTCACTCAAAGTTCTTAGTAAAATCCTTTATTTTTAAGTTGCAATACGTGTTAGAATATAATCCGGTTATTGAAAGAATGAACATGAAATTTATGATTGTTTAATAACTAGTTTGGATTGTGCAATTGTAATCTGTTATACTGGGCTATACTTGTTAGAATTAGATGATTTTACAAAGTTGTACATCTTTTTGTTACGATCAGTTTGAGACTTTACGGGGATAAATCCGACTTACGGTTTGAGAGTTATCATTGTTTAAACATTCTGCCTCGGATCAACCGAAGTCTGGAAGGACAGAATGTATAACGTAAAAAAACTGTATAAATAGGTAAATCATATGAAAGATTTTTCTGAATAAAAGTTATAGATTACTCTGTCCTCGACAGTTTGAGACTTTACGGGGATTAATCCGACTTACGGTTTGAGAGTTATCGCTGTTTAAACATTCTGCCTCAGATCAACCGAAGTCTGGAAGGGTAGAATGTATAACGTAAACAAACTGTACAAATAGGTAAAGCATATGAAAGATTGTGCTGAATAAAAGTTATAGATTACTCTGTCCTCGACAGTTTGAGAGTTTACGGGGATAAATCCGACTTACGATTTGAGAGTTAGCATTGTTTAAAGTTTTTGCCTCGGATTAACCGAAATTTGAAAGGGCAGAATGTATAACGTAAAAACTGTACAAATCAGTAAGGAATTTGAAAGTGTGTGATGAACAAAAGTCCTAGATTACTAGGTCCTCGACAACTTGAGACTTTACGGGCATAAATCCAACTTACGGTTTGAGAGTTGTAACCCTTACAAGTGAAAAGGGCGAAATATTGAAGGAATGAAATATTATTTGAGCCTTTTGAACATATGACATATTTAAACAAATAAATAAGTGCATTGGATAGGGTTGCACGGACCACAACAAATACATAAATGCGTTGGATCGGGTTGCACGGATCGCAACAAATATATATAAATGCATTGGATCGGGTTGCACTAACCGCAACAAATATATAAATGCACTGGATCGGGTTGCACGTACCGCAACAAATATATAAATGCACTGGACCGAGTTACACGTACCGCAACAAATGTATAATATGTTATATGGGAAAAAGCAGGAGTACTGATTAAACTAAGTTGTTTTTTTAAGATAAGTGGGGAGAAAATTTTGCTCGTGAATATTTATTGATTTATTTAATAAAAGGGTTGTAATCTGTTTATTTCAACATGCTTATGATTTTCTTATAATGTGATTGTAATTAAAAATATTGTGAGGTTACTTTGGACTGTAAGGTGAGATTCTCACTCAGCCCCGGATGGTAGGGCTGACTCTTTTATTTAACATATTTCAGGAAGGCGCGATAGAGGAAAAGCTCCGCAAGAGGGCTAGCGATCGTCCCGCAGCCTCATCGTACCACCAATCCATTATTTCGGATTTGGTGAAAGTTACTCTAGACTAAGTTTGTTTAAAGAATTAAGTTTTATTATCTCGGGGAATGCCCCTCATGAGATTGTTCTTCGTAAACCTCAAATTGATTATTATATATTTTATCTCCGCAAATACCTGTCTAATTTAGGAAGAAAATGAAGTAAATGGTTCGTCTGGAAAGGGATAGTTGTCCAGGTGCCATCACGTCCTAAAGAAAGACTTGAGAAAAGTCAGGGCGTGACAGTACCCAGTACAAGCCGTATCTCAACCTATAAGGCATTTGAGCTTAGGAATGATCAAAGTATATTACTTTGTAAACAAGGTGCGCATTGACCTTAAGTCTAAGGATTTCTATCTCCCACACGCTGATCACACTTTAGACAAATATAACAAACAGTATATCAGCAGGGTATACCAATACTTCCAAAGTATCCATGTGTCCATCACGAGTAGCCATTACTCATAGCAGGTGAGACATACTACATCCTCTAAGGATGTGATGCAGACCACATGTCGACTTATCACATATCATCGATATCTCATTCTCGATGATCATTAGTCGAGGCTATTTTAAGAGTTATGTTATAATAGTAATATCTCACATTATTAATAACAGTGTAACCTCTAGGGATGCATATTATAGAATATTATAAACAATCAACTAATAATTTAATAATTGTAAATGCAAAGTATTAATCTCCATTAATAATAATACGAATGCGTATAAAGTACATTTGTCCTAAAACAGATTGTCTCTAGGACATACATATACTTTCAGAAGGGCCCCGCCTTAAGGGATGCGATGTAGATGCAAACATTAGGACGTAGCAAATTCCAAGGTTCGAACCCATGACCCATAAATCATATGCATTAACACAACTTTACCATTGCTTCGTTACCGATGTATCTTCAATGATTATAAGTGTATACCAAAACTATAGTAAGTGCGTACAAAAATGTTGGGGTACAAGGATTTGCAAGAAACGAAAATTACAAGTAACTGCTTATGTAAGAATTGAAATTACAATTCAACTAGAAAACTGAAAATTACAATATAACAACAAAACTGAAATTACAATATTTGTTGAACAAGAAGACCGGAAACTGCTTTGATTTTTGCTGAGTCGAGTGTGGCACTCTGTCCTTAAGACAATATTGCCCCGTATGTATCCTTTATACGTCCCGGACAATTCGTCTCCCAAGATAAAACAGCAATGGAACAATTGAGCAAAGGAAACTCAAGAGCTACCGTGAAGAATATTGAATAATGAAATGATGCTAGGAAGTTATAGGAAGAACTGATTTTCTGGTTGTATATTTTCGTGTATATCAAGTGTGTCTCAACAATGGTGTAAGGGGTGTTTATATAGGTGAGGAAGGGATTGTTTGACTGCCTCCATAACGGCCATTATTGGCCAAATAATGACCATTATGGAGGTAGTAAAGCCACCAAATTAAAGGAGAGAAATACCAACGGATGCCATTATAGGAGGTGTAATTCAGCCAAAATAAATGGCTGAATTGAGTGATGGACGTTTCTGTTCGTGTCTGCCGAAATTCTGAATTTCTGGAAACTTCAAGGACCAAACTGTACATCTTGAAACTTCAGGGACCAAACTGTATATTTGAAAGAATTCTGGTCCAAACTGTACATCTGAAGCTTCTGGGAACAAACTGTACTTCTGAAAAAGTTTTCTGGCCCAAAAAGATAATAAGATTATATCAGAAGGCCCACAGCCCACAGCCCACGACCCACGACCCACGACCCGTGACCCGTGAACCCGAGAACCCTAACCTAATCCCGACCAACGGGCGGTGGCGGCAAGGCGCTGGTGGTCTTTCCTAACCGAAGCACATCTAGGCCCTCCCTCCTTTAAACACATAGGATACCCCTTGGGGTCCCAAACCCCAAACCAATTTCGAGTCTTATATACACAACAATTCTTTCTTCCTCTACCGATGAGGGAGAATTGAACACAACACCACACTTTCCATGCTTCAAACACCTCACTTCGTGGACCAATATCTCTTTCATTTCTCAATGAAATTTGACCATTCTTGGCCTACGGTTATCTACGTGATTTAGTAGATCATGCATGTGTGAAGAACCGAATTCTCCAACATACGTAACACTAGTGTTTAAGCCAGTTAAAGTTGGTCGGTCGCAACTCCCGCCAAAGGCAAATTTCCAACAATCCTCTTGAAAGAGATTTTGGCGCACTCACATGGTACCTTTTTCATTTCCAGCAATATTTCAATGGACCGATGTTGCATAAGGAGAGGTAGCATCGCCTTTGAACCTTCCATAGTTGAATACCATCGGACTTACTTCATCACGCGGTGAACGTGATGTCTTGAACCGTCGAGTGTTTAGTGCAAGCCAAGTCAATGGTACCAACACAACAAATTCCCTTACTCTCTTCTTCGTGAATGTTTTGTCCGTTTTGGCCATGAAGAACGCGTCTTGGATTCTTAAGTGCGTTCATTTTGAGGCGCACGCCCTCGCATGACTTAAATAGGTGGTCTCCTACAAGGTATCCTGCTATACCCCACTTCACAAGTGTTAGGAACCATTAAAAGTTTCCCAAGAACCTAACCTCAACTGTTGAGGATCATTACAGGTTTTGAAAACTTAACCTTTACCCATACTGCAGATAGCACTTAAAGTCTATCGCGGGAACGACTTTGGATTTGGTGTTTCTTTTCAGAAATCACTATCCGAAGTGCTCATACTTCCACTTAAGCGGTCAACTGAACCTTTACAACTTCGTTTTCCCATTGAACCAAATTACTGGGATCTCCAGTTCGTAAGGTTGGGTTACCACTGTATTGGTCCTTATATTTTGGGTTTTAAGTCCATTCCCCTAGACAGGCAAGCCATCTGATCCTCGAGTAGGCCCTTTGTCAATGGGTCTGCTATATTATCCTTTGACTTAATGTAATCAATGGATATTATACCCGTGGTGATCAGTTGTCTAACGGTCTTATGCCTCCGTCGAATATGACGAGACTTGCCGTTGTACATAGTATTCCGTGCCCTTCCTAGAGCCGACTGACTGTCGCAGTGGATCATTACCGAAGGTACGGGTTTGTTCCAACACGGAACATCCTCTAAGAAGTCATGAAGCCACTCAGCTTCTTCTCCTACTTTGTCTAAAGCGATAAACTCCGATTCCATTGTGGATCGGGCGATGCAAGTTTGCTTAAAGGATTTCAAGACACGCCACCACCAATTGTAAATATATACCCATTGGTGGACTTGGTGTTCTCTATATCGGATATCCGGTTTGCATCACTGTACTCTTCTAGTACAATTTGGATATCTCGAATAGTGCGACCGTAATTTAACGTGTATTTGGTATTGTAATACCCGATTCAACGCCTTCCAGTGATTATCACCGGATTACGGGTGAACCTAGCCAACTTATTATTGCGCGTAAGCAATATCGGTCGGGTGCAGCTTTGTTATATACATCAAACTACCGATCACTGTGCATATCGCTCCTGGTATACAGTGCACCAAGATTTTATCAAGCTTTTGATTTGTATCCATTGGTGACTTTATCGGTGAACTGTCCCAACATCTCAACTTTCTCAAAACATCCTCGATGTAGTGAGATCGAGATAAGACTAGTCCGTCAGGACGTCTTAGAGATTTTAATCCCTAAGATGACATCTGCGATACCCATATCCTTCATGTCGAAGCATTGTTTCAACATGTTCTTAGTCTCTAGATTACCCTAGGATCGCCATGTGATTAACATGTCGTCTACATACTACATATCATAACAAATGAGTCGAGTTACCTTTCGTGTAAACACATTTATCACACTCATTAATGGCGAACCCTTTCGATAGTAGAGTACTATCAAATTTTTCGTGCCATTGTTTGGGCTTGTTTCAGCCGTGCAGAGATTTGACAAGTCTCTGCACTTTCTTATCTTGCCCTTGAACTACATACCCTCGGGTTGGTCCATATAAATTTCTTTTTCCAAATCACCGTTTAGGAAGAATTTGTCTTGACGTCCATTTGGTGTATCTCAAGGTCACGCAAAGCTGCGATCGCAATGAATACCCGTATGGATGTCATCCGGGATACCGGGGAGTAGGTATCAAAGTAGTCAAAGCCTTCTGTTTGCCGATAGCCCTTGACTACCAACCTGGCTTTGTACTTGTCTATAGACCCATCTGCTTTGTATTTTCGTTTGAGTATCCACTTACACCCCAACGGTTTATTTCCCGGAGGAAGATCAACCAACTCCCACGTATGGTTATGCAGAATGGAGCCTATTTCACTCTCAATAGCTTCTTTCCAGAGCGGTGCTTCTGGAGTTGACAACGCCTGAGCAATTGTCCTAGGTTCATCATTAACCATATAAGCTACAAAGTCAGGACCAAAGGATTTATCCTTCCTGGCCCTTTTACTTCGCCTTAGATCCATCTCTGGAGTCCCCAAGTTCTGAGAATCTGGAACACTAGATTCCGGATGTTCAGCCACCTCGAGATTCGCTAGATCTGAACCATTCAGATCCGGGCAGTCAAGGACTCCCGGTTCTTGAGAGCTTTGTGCATAACTTCGTTTGCGAGAGGTTATGTCTTTCTCCTTTCTAGGAAAGGTACTTTCAAAGAATAGAGCATTCTTTGATTCCATTATTGTACCCTGGTGGATATCTGAAATATCTGACTTATGCACTAAGAAGTGATAAGCACTACTGTTATTTGCATATCCGATGAATATGCAATCTACAGTCTTAGGCCCAATCTTGACCTGCTTTATCTTGTGTACTTCAACCTTTGCCAGACAACCCCACACCTTAAAATATTTGTAGGTGGGTTTCTTTCCCTTCCATGATTCATATGGAGTTTTGTCCTTACCCTTATGTGGGACTCTGTTAAGAATCGTATTAGCGGTAAGGACGGCTTCTCCCTACATGTTTTGTGGAAGATCGGAATTGATAAGCAATACATTCATCATTTACTTTAATGTGCGGTTCTTACGTTCCGCCACACCGTTTGATTGAGGTGAGTATGGAGCCGTCGTTTGATGAATAATGTCTTCTTGGGCACAGTATTCCTCAAAAGGCGCTACATATTCTCCCCCTCTATCGCTACGAATGGATTTAATCTGTAGGCTCAGTTGGTTCTCAACTTCTGTTTTGTAACGTCGGAACGCTTCAAAGGCTTCATCCTTACTTTTCAACAAGTAAAGGTAACAATATCTTGTGCTATCGTCAATGAAAGTCACAAAGTACTTGTTCCCCCCTAGTTTGTGCAAACTTCAAATCACATATATCTGTGTGAATAAGTTCTAGAGGGGCGGTATTCCTTTCGACGGTCCAAACTGTACATCTGAAGCTTCTGGAAAAGTTCTCTGGCCCAAAAAGATAATATCAGAAGGCCCACAGTCCACAGCCCACAGCCCGAGAGCCCGAAACCCGGAACCCGGAACCGGACAGGCGGCGGCGGCGCGCGTGTGGTCTTTCCTCGAACCGAAGCACATCTAGGTCCTCCCTCCTTTAAACACATGGGATACCCCTTGGGGTCCCAAACCCCAAACCAATTTCGAGTCTTATATACACAACAATTCTTTCTTCCTCTACCGATGAGGGAGAATTGAACACAACACCACACTTTCCATGCTTCAAACACCTCACTTCGTGGACCAATATCTCTTTCATTTCTCAATGAAATTTGACCATTCTTGGCCCTACGGTTATCTACGTACTTAGTAGATCATGCATGTGTGAAGAACCGAATTCTCCAACATACGTAACACTAGTGTTTAAGCCGTTAAAGTTGGTCGGTCGCAACTCCCGCCAAAGACAAATTTCCAACAAAAAATTCTATATTGATTGTACATTGTATACTAGCTAAAATTTACTAAAATATAAATAAAAATTTGTTCTGGGCTTTATTGCGTTGTTGTGTAGTATAAAAATGTAATTAGAATTTGACGAGGTATCCTATTTGGACATTGCTATTTATATGTATCCACTTTTTAATTATTTTGAACGTCTACTCATTTCGGAGAAACTTTAAATATGTGAGGTCTAAAATTAGGCTTGTCTGGTATATGTTCGCTTCAGCCTGCAAAAATTCATATTTGGATAATCATATAAAGCTTGAATTCTAAAAAGAAACTTCCATTGCAACCTAAGTCACCAAAAGAGCAATTTTCTCAAATTTTCATCTTATATTCTTTGTCTGTCATAAGGGATTCAAACTTGTGAGTTGTCTTTCATCTGGAAAAATAAAGAGACAAAATTTTTAATTGTTAATTAACTAGCACACGTCAAAGTTTATAAAGTGAGTGTGCGACTTAAGCAAAAATGGATGTCACTTTCAAAATAAAGGTTGAAATTCCAAAATTAATTTAACTAACACAATTGTTCAAATTTTCCTGCTTTTACATTAGAATTTTCCTGTTATATTATTTCTTAAACTCCAAAGGCTTACGAGTCTATACATGTGCTTATGTCTTTGCTTTTCTTTTGGTTTCTGCGAGTGGAATATATGTGTTGAAATAAATATTTAATAATGATTATTACTAGGTTAAAACGATCAGTGGGGACTAATGATTTTGATTAAAGTTAAACCTTGATTTTAATTTTACCATATATAGTCATTTTCCCTTACAAATATAATGCTGTCATTTTTAGCCAAAAAACATAGTTGGGGTATGTTCAAGGTAGTCTTCTAAATATACTCTTAAATAATTTTGGTCCTTTAAGTTTTTTAAAAGTGAGTATTTCTGTCAAATAATAAACTCTCTCTTAGATTTGAAGGAATTTATGAAAAGAACAAGCTTTAACAAGAAACATCAATAAAGTCTTGTCAAATCCTAGAAAACTAGAATACTAAAAAAGATGCACTACAATACATGAAAAATATCAAAAGTTGCACCTCAAAAAATTGCACCAAACTCTAAAATAAATAAATAAAATAGTAAAAATTTCAAAATCGCACCTCTACATGTGAGTTTCTTCTAGATTTTTTTTCTCCACAGTTTCCGTCAAATCTAAAAAAAATATAATTTATTAAATATGGAAATAAAAAAACGTCCATTTGACAAACTTAAAAGACCAAACTGCTCAGAAGTATATTAAAACCCCTACTTTAAACCTAATCATTTTCTCTCATTGGTGCAAAATTATTTTAGAGATAACATCAGTCGACAATGAGAAGAGAATTGCTTTTACTCTCGTCACAACCTATGAATACAATTGGATAGATGAAATTTCCGCACCTTTAACGAGAAGTTTATGAATAAATATTTGTTTTGCCCACAAAGTTTACACTTACAGTAGAAAACCACAATGGACCCACACGGCATCGTTGTGACCGTTTAGAGATTCGCCTATAGCTCAAGTAAAGGCATATTCGGTTTTAATCGTTGTTGACTAGTATATTTATTTTAACGAAAAAAAGAAAGAAATGAAGAAAATGCTTTGATGCAAAAATAACACTATTGTTAAGAGTCTCACATCAGATATGAAATGATTGCTGATTTAACCATTGGACTGAAGGTCTTACCACAATCAACTCTCTCTTGTTGCCCCGTGTCATTTGCCACAAGTCTCGCCTTATGGCGTTCAAGCTCACCACTATATCTGAATTTGTGACGATATATCCACATGCAACGAATCACACTTGTTGACACCCAATTTTGTCTCATCTTTTTTGATTATTTGTTTGCAATTTTAAATATTTTTTGACACCCCAAAACAATTTTAATATATATATATATATATATATATATATATATATATATATATATATATATATATATATATATAATATCTTCGTCTATTTTCAATATCATTATTTATTATTATTATTTTATTATTCGCATTTTTTACTATCATTTGGCTTTTAATATCCTAATCATAGTTTTTACCCTAATATTCTATATTATTTTATTTTCGCAAAACGGCATCGCATTTTCATATTAAGCATTTCAGAAATATTATGTTTTTATTTTTATCACATCGTTATATTTTATTTAAATTACTTTTTTTCTTCAAAGCATTTTAAAACCCTTTTATATTTTAAACCCATAACCCATTTTTCCCCCTCACCTAAAATATTCTACGCAACACACAAAAATCAACCCCTTTCGGCCCAAAACGCCAAGTCCAACCTGCCACACCCCAGCCCAAAACCCCCTTTTATTTTTGTCCAAGCCAAAAACCTACACCCCTTATTTCCTATACCTAAAACAAACCCTAAACCTAACAAACCAAACACACCCCTTTCTCTCTCAACCAAACACACCCTTCCAGCCGCGACCCCACACCCCCAAAAAAGCCCATCGCCGACCTACCAACCCCCTTCTGTCACACCGGTCACCAACCCCTGACACCATCCGACACCAACCCATACCCTATTCCCCAAAATTCGCCACAAAATCAGCCTTTTGCCCTCTATTTTTTTAATTCAAAACTCGAACGTTATGGTGGGGGGGGGAATCCATCTATAACCCCCCACCCCCACCCCCCTCCTTTGTTTTTCATTTGAGAGGGGTCCGAAAATACAAACAAAAAGGTCATTTTTTGGGGTCCGAAAATAAGAAATCGAGGGCTGATTTTTGAGATCTGTTTTTGTCCTAATAGTAAAGCATTCGGGTCGATTTGGTCCCCAAATTTCTATTTCAAAACATTCATCTTTGGTTTCATAACTAAAATTCGAAAATACTTTTTTAGTTCTTAATTTTTCAATCCGAGAGTACTCCTCTTTTTGTTCTTAAATTGCAATCCGAAAATACTAGTTTCAATCCTCAAGAATCCCTTTTTTTGTTTCCGGGTCGGGGCGCATTCCGGGTCGGGTCAGCTCTTGGGTCGGGTCAGAAACCGGGTCCAAAATTATAAAATCAGAATTTCAAAATAACTTCTCCGAGCGGATTCGAAACACGCCTCGGTTCGCTGCCCGGAGAAGGTCAGTATGTTCGATTTTCTTTCATTCTTTTTATTTACAATTCATTTTTAGTAGTTAATGTGTAGATTCGTTTAGTTTAAATGTGTATCCCTCACAATATCAGCCCGCATACTTACCTCAGCCACGAGTCCATCCACCAAACGCACTCGGACCCCGTTCAAAACCCGAAAGAAGCCAGTCAAAACCTATACACCTTTAGCCGAACCTCGAGCCCAGTTGTATGAAATATTGAGAACCGCAGAAATACTCCAGCCCATCCCAGAAAATATCCCCAATCCTGCTCCCAAATGACACGATGAGACTAAGCATTGTGCATACCACTTTGGAATCCCTGGACACGACACTGGAAATTGCTATGCCCTCAGAGACAAAATCGAGGCATTGATCAAAGAATGAGTTATTCAACTGAAAGGAGCTCCCCCTAATGTAAACAATAACCCTTTGCGAAACCATGACGATGCCAATGTGAACACGGTTATTGTTGATGAAGAACACAATTTGGAAGGGACTATTGTGCCAGTCCAGAGAGAGGAAAATATTGAATCATCGGCCTTTATAACCCCTATAATTATAGTCCAAGTGAGGGCACCGTTTGAAGTAGAAGTGCTTCCTCTAAAGCTGTGGATCATGACACCGTCTTTTCCTGAAGAAGTCTTATCAACCAATCTCCGAAGGAAGAGAGATGTTTTCTTGCCAAAGCATGCTCCGCCTATGAGTCAGTCATTTATCAAATCACGTGCTGCTTAGGAATCAAAGGAGGACGATGCAGCCAACCTCGTGGGGGGACTCAAAAGTCTTTTCATTGCTGAAGAACAAGCAGAATGCAATGTGATTTTGGATGATTATGCTGAAGACCCAACCATTTGGGATCCAGAGCAGGGAGATGTTTTGAAAAATTGGACTTGTGCCCCGGCCCTGTTTCTCCGGGAAGCTTGGTAGAAATTGCATTAGTACTTAACAAAACAATGCAATTCAGATTGAGGCATGAATTGCATCTATGCATTTAATGTGTTTTGACTCCACCTTTTGAAAGCTTAAATAACAAATCCGCATTGCTATTGCTGTTTCAAAATTCATTTTGTTTAATAATTTTCTTTTCTCTTTCATCATGCAAACTAATAAATATATCGATAATGTGAGTGTGACATGTAATTAAACAAGCAAACACATTCCAAACAACGAACAAGACTTCAAAGAATATGAGGAAGACTCACAACCGGAAGAATTGATAAAAAATTGGGGCATTTTGAGAATAAGCCGAAGCCAAATTTGGATGAAACAGAGGCAGTAAATTTGGGAGACGCGGAACCAGTGAAGGAAACACGAATTTGTGTCCATCTGAGCACCGCACAAAAGAAAGAGTTGTTGGATCTTTTTAGGCAATGTATCGACGTATCTGCGTGGTATTATGACGATATGTCAGGTTTGAGCACATATCGACCTCAGATAAATGGAGCAGTCGAGGCAGCCAACAAAAATATCAAAGAAATACCGCAGAAGATGGTTGATAATTACAAGCAATGGTATGAGCCTTTTCCCTTTGCACTTTTGGGCTATCGCACTACAATCAGGACTTCTACTGGGCAACGCCATATCTTTTGGACTATGGGACAGAAGTTGTGTTACCAGCAGAGGTAGAAATACAATCCTTGAGAATTATCCAAGAAGCCGAGTTGAGCGAAGCTAAGTGGATATAGAATCGGTACGAGCAATTGATGTTGATTGATGAAAAGCGATTGAACGCAGTTTGTCACGGGCAACTTTACCAGAACAAAATGGCCAAAGCTTTCAACAAGAAAGTGAAACCAAGGATTTTTAAACCGGGGCAGTTGGTGTTAAAATGCTTATTCCCGCACCAAGATGAAGCTAAAGGAAAATTCGAACTGGCACGGGCCTTATATGGTTCACCGAGCGCTGACTAGAAGGGCACTAATCCTAGCTGAAATGAACAGCGAAGTATTGCCAAAAGCTATCAACGAAGATGCGGTGAAAAGACACTACATCTAGGAATTTTTCTATGTAACGCATTTTTTATGTTGTAAAAGTTGCGCTCCCTTGGCGGGATACGCAAAGAACCCATGTCGGGTTCCGTCTCTTTAAAGCACAAATTTCCCCAATTATCCCATTCACTTGTAACATGAACTACGTTATGACCTGATTCCCTCGGCGGGATATGTAGGCGGCCCACATCGGCTTCGGTCTCATTTTTTAGAAAACCCTTACAATCCCCTTTTTGCTTGTAACGAACTACGTTATGACCTAATTCCCTTGTTGGGATACGTAGGCGACCTATATCGGCTTCGGTCACACCATTAAAATTTTCTCCCTTATCTTGCATGTAACGAAATACGCCCATCTGATCGCCTTGATAGGTCAGGCAAACAAACCCACAACACTCGGTTTTGTCCAGTCGAAAGTTCATCATCCTCACATACCAAAAACTGGGGCAAATTTTAAGGGTTCACCGCAAGAAGACGCCAATAGACATGAAAAATGTTGGCCAACTAAGTCTTCAGCCAGAAGAATGATTTTGGATACGACGTTTGCTTTGTTTCACTGCATGTCACTATTCGAGAATTCGAAAGAAAGTTTTATTAATACGCATACTTATAAGCAAATTATTTTCATTAACAACTAGCCAAGACTGGAAACCAGATAGGGGCTACAGGTCCGAACCAGCAGGACGTGCAAGTATCAAGAGCCAAAGCTACAAAGTTAACGCGAATCAACCGCCCTTCCCCCGAACTCACAAATTTTCTTTAAGTACAAGTTCTTCAGGTTGAAAGAGGCAGGAAGCCGCAACATTTATGTTCAATTTCGCAAAGAATTTCTGCATCGCAGCTCACCACAAGGATAGCGTTCCTATTTTGCGTCTATACAAAGACATCATCTTGACCTACAGGGTCCCAACCGCATTATGTCTATGCAAGGATGTCCGCAGGAGTTTGAACAGGCAAGAGCTACAACATAACGTGGCACTATCTCATACAATAAACCGATGACAAGGACGTCATTCATCACGTCCGTGCAAGGACGTCGCATCACATTTTATCTGTGCAAGGATGACATTTCAATTCACAGGGATGTATTCTCATTTACCCATTATATTTCAGCAGTTACGCACTAATGTTTTATCTTAGCTCTAGTCCATGTTAGGTAGATTTTAGTACTGTTTTAGAGTGTGTTTTAGGGAGTCTTTTGTTTGTCTTTTAGTTATTTTGTGAAGTATTATGCGTGTGTTGTGTGTTTTCAGGTTTTAAGCGATTCAGAAAGGAATAAGACGAATCCAAAGGAAATAGGCGGTCATTGAGGATAAAAATGCATAACTGGTCAAAAGAAATGAGTCAAAGAAGCCTTGGGTAGCTCAGAAAGCAATTTAAACGAAGTACGGACGAAGAAGGCTGAAGAGCCGCGGCGCGACAGAGCCACGGCGCCCAACGTTAGCGCCACGACATCCCTCAGGTAGTGAGCAAGGATGTTTCAGCATCGAATTAGCGCCGCGGCACTCTAATAGCTGAGTTGCGGCACCGACGACATCAGTGCAGCGAAAAACCTAAATTTAACAAGGGCAAAAAGGTCCATTTTTGGGGGTTTTCATGATATATATTTGAGGAGACGTTTTTCTGAGGGGGGAGGACACTTTGGAGACAAGAAACAAGAGAACAAGGAGCCATTAGAGACATCTATTGTTCAAGTTCTTTTCCTTTTGTTTACTTTAATTTAGTTCATGTTGGATATTACGTTAATTAGTTTTCTTAACATGTCTACGATCTAATTACTTTTATTAGGGTTTTCCGTTGAATCACTTGAAACTCTATTATGATTTAATGCATTGTTAATGTTCTTCTTCATCTATTAAAATCTATTCAACTTGCGTTTATTGAATGATAATTAATTGGCCATTAGTTTTCATTATCTATATGAGTTCAAATCGAGATCTGAAAAGGGAGATTTGAATATGCTATAGTTGGTTAGACGTAGGTTTAATCTTGAATGAAAGTATCACGACTGCCTATGTAGCGTTTTAGGTTATTGATCTTAATCCTCCTATGTGGTAGAACTTATCATAGAAATATAGAAAGTTCCCACTTAGGTTGAGTTTTTATATATCCTAACCGGAATATAGAACATCTCAGTTAACCTGCTATCTTAATAAGAAGAATAATCGTTAGTCTTGCATTAATGAATGATAGAGTGGAAAGTCGGGGAGATTGGAAACCCTAATTCCTTCATTACTGAATTAAACTTCGTGTGTTTTCATTGTTATTTTATTCTAGAAATGCATGTTAGTTTGTTAATTCTTTAGTTAGAAATTATCACTTATATTCTTTAGCCAAATAGAAACTAAGGATTAGTTAATTAGTACTTGATAAATCAGTCTTTGTGGACGATGCTCGGTCTTACCGAAATTTATTACAAATTGTGATACGTACACTTGTGTAGCATCTAGAAATAATGCAAACAAGTTTTTGGCACTGTTGCCGAGGACTGAAGTATTATCAATATCAAGTTAATTAATCTTATTTCTAATTTGGTTATTCCCTCAACAATTTTTTTTTTTAATTTCTTGTGATCTACGCGCAGTGTTTGTGATCATTTTCAGGTAGCTTTGGTATATGCGAAGCAGAAGAAGAGCAGACAACCTTATTCCTCTGAATCCTGTGATTGAAAAAACGTGCAGGCAGAACCGAAAGAATAAAAGAATTGTTGATTCAACCATTATAGCTAATCAACATAATAATGATGGGTTGAATAAATGAGTGCCAGGAATGGTGCAGGAGCAAGCCCAGTATCCCGATGTGATAAGCTTACGGGATTATATACTTCCAACCACAACATGAGTGTAGACTTGTATAAGGCCACCAGATATGGAGGCAAATAATTTCAAAATCAAGCCAGCAATCCTGCAGATGGTCCAGAAAACAGTTCAGTTTGGGGGTTTGCCCTATGAAGATCCACATATGCACTTGGCCAATTTCTTGAAGTTATGTGCAACATTCAAATATAATGATGTAAATGATGACGCCATTAGATTGAGGTTCTTCCCATTCTCACTAAGGGAACGAGCCAAAAGCTGGTTGAACTCTCTGCAAGCTAACTCCATCACTACGTGGCAAGACCTAGCTCAGAAGTTTCTTGCAAAATTCTTCCATCCATCAAAGGCTGCTAAGCTAAGGGGAAAACTAAATAACTTCTATCAGCTGGATTGAGAATCTATATATGATGCTTGGGAGAGATTCAAAGAGTTGTAAAGGAAATGCCCTCATCATGGACTTGAGCAGTGGATGTTAGTCCATAATTTTTACAATGGTTTGTGTGGTACGACCCGTACCATAATTGATGTTATTGCTGGAGGGACATTCATAAGCAAGAGTGCTAATGAGGAGCATGAGTTGTTGGAAGATATGGCAACAAATAATCATCAATGGTCAGATGAAAGACCTACCAACAGCAGAAAGGTGGCTGGAGTCCATGAGTTAGATGTCATCACCGAGTTAACCGCTCAGGTTGCTTCTTTGACAAAGCAATTACAACAGAATTCTATGACAACAAATATTGTTCAGACACAGGCAGAATGTGCAATTTGTGGAGGACCACATCCTTTTTATCATTGCACAGCAGCGGATCCCAACAATATACCTATGGACCAAGCTCAGGTTCAAGCAGTTGGTAATTTTCAGAGGCCATACAACAATCCATTCTCTAACATTTATAATCCCGGGTGGAGGAATCACCCTAATTTTTCATGGAGAAACAGCCAGAACCAGCAGCCACAATACCAAGGGCAGTATCAACGAAACAATCAACAATAGCCCATGAGTCAAGCTTCGTCATTTCAGCAACCCAAACCACAAGTTCAACAAGCTGAACCCAATGAATTGCAAGCAACTTTGTTAACTCTCACTAATTCCCAGACTCAGTTCATGACTGAAACAAGATCTTTTATCTGAAATCTGGAAACACAAGTGGGTCAGCTAGTAAATATGTTAAACAACAGATCACATAAGAATCTCCCTAGCATTACTGTTGTGAATCCGAAGGAGCAATGTCAGGCTATAAATTTGAGAAGTAGTAAGCAAGTTAAACCAGTTGTACCTCTACCATCTGTGGAAAAGACAGATAAATTGAGTGAAATAGCTAATTCAGAGAAGGAGGGGGTTACTGAAGACCACCCCACGGTGGAAAAGGCACCACCAGCAGTGAGTAATGAGCCTCAAATCAGAATTCCGTACCCACAGATGCTTAGAAAAAATTCTTTGGATAAACACTTTTCCAAGTTTTTGGAAATATTCAGGAAGCTACACAAAAATATTCCCTTTGCTGAAGTCTTAGAGAAAATGCCCAGTTATGTCAAATTCATGAAAGAAATTCTATCTAAAAAGAGAAAAATGGAAGATTATGAGACTGTGGCGTTAACTGAAGAGTGTAGTGCCATTCTGCAAAAGAAGCTTTCCCAGAAGTTGAGAGATCCAGGGAGCTTCACTATTCCCTGCACTATCGGGAATTTTGAGTGTCAGCATGCTCTGTGTGACTTGGGGGCAAGTATCAACCTGATGCCCTTATCTGTATTTCGTAGACTTGGTTTGGGTGAAGCTAGGCCTACAACAGTTACCTTGCAGTTAGCAGATCGCTCAATCAAGCATCTACGGAGAATTATTGAGGATGTGTTAGTTAAAGTGGACAAATTCATTTTTCCTGCTGATTTTATTGTCCTTGACATGGAGGAGGATGCTGATGTGCCCATAATTCTTGGGAGACCATTTTTAGCCACGAGTCAAGTATTTATAGATGTTCAGAAGGGTGAGTTGAGACTTCGAGTGCAGGGCGAAGAGGTGGTCTTCAATGTATTCAAGTCAATATCGTATCCCAAAGCAAGTGACAATTATTTCTCAATTGATGTGATTGAGAAAGTTGTTTCTGAAAAGAACATGACTACTGACGCTCTTGATGTGGCACTGCCACAAGGTGAGAAAGATGACAGTGATGATCTCGAGCTTGTAGATTATGGCAGGTGTGTGAATTCTTATGAGCCATTTTATAGAAAGAAATATGAGGAGTTGGGGGAATTTCCAGAAAGACAATTGCCTTCCATAGAGAAACCTCCAATGTTAGAATTGAAGACTCTGCTAGAACATTTTCACTACATGTATCTGGGTGCGAATAAAACTTTATCGGTGATTGTATCTGCTTCTCTATCTAATGTGGAAGTGGAAAAATTATTGAGAGTCTTAAGGGCTCACAAGCTTGCGAATGGGTGGACATTGGCTGACATTAGAGGGATAAGCCCTTCTACGGTAATGCATAAAATCCGTTTGGAAGATGAGAGCAAGCCTTCAATTGAAGCTCAAAGAAGGTTAAACCCAACTATGAAGGAAGTGGTGAGAAAAGAAATTTTGAAATGGTTAGATGCTGGGGTAATTTACCCTATTTCTGATAGTGCATGTGTGAGCCCAGTGCAAGTAGTGCCTAAAAAGGGCGGTATGACTGTGGTAAAGAATGAGAAGAATGAGATTATTCCTTCTAGAACTGTGACGGGATGGAGAATTTGCATTGATTATCGCAAGTTGAACAAGGCAACAAGGAAAGACTATTTTCCCTTGCCTTTTCTGGATCAAATGCAGGCCATATCTTATATTGCTTATTGGATGATTATTATGGGTATCATCAGATTGCTATTTCACCGGAAGATCAAGAGAAGACGACATTCACTTGTCCTTATGGTATGTTTGCTTTCAGAAGGATGCCATTTGGACTTTGTAATGCTCCTGCTACTTTCCGATGATGTATGATGGCCATCTTTTCTGACATGGTGGAGAGAACTATTGACATTTTCATTGACGATTTTTCAGTTTTTGGGTCATCTTTTGATGAATGTTTGAAGCATTTAGAAGCAGTACTACAGCGGTGTGAAGAGTCCAATCTCATTCTAAACTGGGAGAAGTGCCACTTTATGGTAAATGAATGTATTGTTCTTGGCCACAAATTTCTAGCCAAGACATTGAGGTAGAACGAGCTAAGATTTCTGCTATTGAAAATCTACCACCCCAGTGTCAGTGAAAGGGGTTAGAAGTTTTCTTGGGCATGCTGGTTTCTACATGAGATTCATCAAAGACTTCTCAAAAATTTCAAAGCCTCTTTCAACCTTGTTGATGAATGGTGTTGTGTTTGAGTTTAATAAAGAGTGCCTAAATGCTTTCAAGGCACTTAAGGAGAAGTTAATTTCAGCACCAATTGTTATTGCACCAGATTGGGAGCTTTCATTTGAATTGATGTGTGATGCTAGTTATTATGGAGTGGGAGAAGTTCTTGGGCAGTGAATTGACAAGGTATTTTGGTCCATTTACTATACTAGTACAACTCTTAATGATGCACAATTGAATTATGCCACAACAGAGAAAGAGTTGCTAGCCATAGTATATGCATTCGATAAATTCAGGCCATATCTCATAGGGAACAAGGTAATTGTGTACACTGACCATGCTGCTATCAACTACTTGATGACAAAGAAGGATGTAAAACCCCGTCTTATTCGATGGGTGTTGTTACTGCAAGAATTTGACATGGAGATTCGTGATAAGACGGGAACAGAAAATTTGGTTGCAGATCACTTGTCAAGACTTGAGGTGGAAGAAAGTCAGAATGCCAAGGATGTGCAGATTAATGACCACTTCCAAGACGAGCAACTTTTCGAGGTAAGTGTCAGTTCAATTATGCCTTGGTATGCTGACTTTGTTAATTTTCTTGTAGCTAAGATTGTGCCCCCAGAGATAACAAGGCAACAATTGAAGAAGTTCTATTCTGAGGTAAAATATTACTATTGGGAGGAGCCTATCTTTATAGGCATTGTGCTGATCAAGTCATTAGACGTTGTGTACCAGAGGAGGAAATGCACCAAATTCTCACTCATTGTCACACTTTACAATGTGGTGGTCATTTCGGAGCTTCAAAGACATCGGCTAAAGTGTTGCAAAACGGGTTCTATTGGCCAGAACTGTTCAAAGATGCTAATACTTTTGTGAAAGCCTGTGATCGTTGTCAACACACTGGGAACATCTCAAGAAGGAATGAAATGCCGCTGACTGGGATCCTGGAAGTCGAGCTCTTTGTTGTATGGGGCATTAATTTTATGGGTCCTTTTCCACCATCCTTCAACAATCAATACATCCTTCTAGAAATGGATTATGTGTCCAAATGGGTCGAAGCAGTATCAACTAAGGAAAATGATGGTAAGATCATTTTGAACTTCCTGCAAAAGCACATATTCACAAGGTTTGGTACTCCCCGAGCTCTCATTAGCGATGAAGAGAGTCATTTTTGTAACAAGCAACTTGATGTTCTACTTGCTCGCTATGGAGTCTACCACCGAACTGCTTTGCCATATCATCCTCAATCAAATGGTCAAGCTGAAATTTCAAACAGAGAAGTAAGGAGGATCCTTGAGAAGACGGTGGATGGTTCTAGAAAGAATTGGTCTAAGAAACTGGATGATGCGCTTTGGGCCTATAGGACATCATTCAAAACTCCAATTGGAATGTCCCCTTATAGGTTGGTTTTTAGAAAAGCATGCCACTTACCAGTTAAGCTGGAATATCGAGCATTTTGGGCCATGAGGAAGCTGAATTTGGATGAGATTGTTGCGGGGCAGAATAGGCTACTGCAATTGAATGAGCTTGATGAGTTTCTAAATGAAGCCTATAAGAATATCAAGATCTATAAGGAACGCACTAAAGCATGGCATGACAAGAACTTGGTTCAAAAAGAGTTTCAACCTGGACAACAGGTGCTGCTATTCAATTCGAGGTTGAGGCTGTTTCCAGGCAAGTTGAAGTCTAGATGGTCGGGTCCGTTTACAGTTGAGAGAGTTTTTCCATATGGTTCAGTCGAGATGCGAGGAAAGGAGGGTGCACCATTCAAAGTAAACGGATAAAGATTAAAGCCATATGTGGGTGGTTCTAGTAATCAAGCCAAGTCGATTATCATCTTGAAGCCCATCTAAGAGGAGATCTACGTCCGGCTAAATGACGTTAAACGACAACGCTATTGGGAGACAACCCAACATTTTAATTCTGCTATTTTATTCTATTTTGTTTATCTTGTTTTGAACAATCTCATTGTCTTGATGTTTCTTGTCAGGTGTGTTTATGTTAAGTGAATTATGAGACAGCGTTGGGATGAAAATGCGACGCGGGATGTTGAAATAAGCAGAAAAAGTCAGAATCTCGCATGTTGAATTAGCGCAGCGACGCCCAACATTAGGGTCGCGGCGCCTGGAAGGCAGTGAGCAAAGGTTTGTTTTCTGTTGATTTAGCGTTGTGGCGTCCAACATTAGGGTTGCGGTGCCTGGACGGCAGTGAGAAAAGGTTTGTTTTATGTTGAATTAGCGTCGTGGTGCTCTAATAGATGAGCCGCGGGTACCTACGGCATACGGGATCGCATCACAACGCTGAGTGATTAGAGTCGTGGCGCCCATGCGCATTCCAGGATAAAAACCGAAAACAAGAACCCTTTTCTCATTATCCCAAACCACAATTCACAAAAAACCTTCTCTTCTCTTCTCCAACCCAAAAAAACTGAAAAACCTCCATTTAATCTCAAATTACAACCTTTTCGCACCACAAAACCCTTCTCTTTCCCCAATTCATCCATTAACTCGAAATCTACACTCCCCCCCCAATCCCCTTACCAAACCCTAAAATCCCAATCATTCAAGAAAGTGTTCCATAAGTTCTTCAAATTTTCAATATTTGAGGCTCTCTCGCCATAAGGTAAGTATTGCATTCAAGTTTGGAATAATTATTGTGTGTTCTTTTCTGATTTTGGAGAAATTCTAAATTGGGAGGGTTGATTGTGTTCTTGTGAGGAAGAGTGTTATTGTGGAGTGATTGAATTGTAGTATTGATATTGTGGGTTGATTGAATATATTATTGTGGGGTTGAATCGTTGTTGGAAGTGAAAAATTAAGGAGAAGTGCTGCCGGATATTTGAAAACTCCAAAGTTGCTAAACAAGGAATAATGGGTCCACGACGAGCTACTTTCAAGGCATCCTCCTCTCGGAGCCCTGTGAATCTACCACCAAGGGCCGATTATGATAAGAAAATATTTGCCAATAATGATGCCCAAGACATGTATAACAAGTTGTGTACTCATTCCCTGGTACCGGAAAAGGGGATGGAATTCCATATATTGCGCCATACGAAGTTGAGGTATATGAACCCATAAGGGCCATGATTGTTGATAGAGGTTGGGGTGCATTTGTCAATCCTTATTTGGCAAAGCCAAATACTCAACTAGTCTATGAATTCTATGCCAACTACCCAGAGAAACAAGATAACATTTGTTTCATACGAGGGAGAAGAGTATTAGTTGAGGGAGAAGAGTATTAGTTGGGGCAGAAGCGATTAATGTCATCTGTGGGATCACAAATTTGCTGGAGGAAGATGACTTCACGGTTTGAAAGAATTCAGAAATTAACTGGGTTGAAGTGACTGAGATGGTAGGATATCCAGGGGCCCGTTTCATATATACATATGACACCCCCAAATGCATGCTCCGCTGCCAATTCAATAAAGTTGCCAAAGCTTGGCTCTACTTTGTGAGTGCCCGCCTGATTCCATCCACACTTCTCTGATATACTAGTGGATCACATCAAGCTGGTGTATGCTATCATGAAAGGTTTTTTCAGTAGATGTGGGTCGAGCTGTAAAAAAATAGCCTCAATTGGATATGCAGTCTGAACACAACAGCAGGGTTGGGGCATGGATCGTTGATCACTGCATTATGTGTTGCACATGGAGTGCCTGAGAGCAGCAATGATATAAAAGGCAGAGTGCAGAATTCCCTAACCCGGACAATGGTCAATGCATATTCAGACCCTACACTTGGAGAAGGCAATCGCAACCGGCCAAAGCGCCAGCAGAGGGAACAAGATGAAGCAGCCGGAGAGCCTGGACAGAGCAGTCAGCCACCTCCTTTGGCGATTGAGGATGGCCACACCCAGAGGTTGGATCAACTTTTCCAACAGAACCAGTATGTTATCCAGCAGAATCAGTATCTCATCCAACACCAGCAATATATGGACACTTACATGCAACAAAGACATGATTATGAGGTCACGAGTGTCGACCAAATAAACTTATTCATGCATAACTGGACCATGGATGACAACAACACTGAGTCCTCTATTGGATATCCTCCAATGTACCAGCTGCCTTCTCACCCACCACCGCCGCCGCCACCATTCTGAATCGCTTAGCTGCAGTTTTGGTAAGTCTTCTTACTCTTGCTTTACTTATCACATTGGGGACAATGTGTTGAATAAGTTTGGGGAAGTCTTACTGTTTTGTGTTAATAGTGTTAATTGTTTGTGTTCAGTTGTTTGTTTATTGTTAGTGTCTTAGTTTTAGTGTCAGTTTTTTATGATGTGACATTAAAATTCAGCAGCACAAAATGTGTAACTTCTGGTAATTTTTTGAATGAGTTGTGAAAAGATTATCTTCATCTTAGCTCACTATTGGAATCTAATGATTTGTTGATGAAAAAATTATTAATGGCATGAAAGATAAGTTTGTGAAATATTGGGATACTTCTTTGGAAAAGGTGAACAAGCTATTAATTTTAGCAAATGTGCTTGATCCTCGGTGTAAAATTGAATTTATAAACTGATGCTTTGGAGGTATATTTGATAGTAGGAAGGTTGGTGAAATTAAAGATGATATCAAAGACTTATTGTTACGATTATTTGAAAGTTATAATGATGATGGCTCAAATAGTGGTGTGAGTAGTAGCTCATATGTTCAGTTAAGTGAAGTTTGTGATAGTGGCAACAATATAAAAGAATCAATTGACCCTTTGCAACAGTTTAAAAAGATGAAAGCAAGTGAAAATGATGATTTTGGGGGGAAGAATGATGTTGAGAAATATTTGTCAAAGCGGAATGAAAGTCCTAATGATCAGAATTTTGATCTTTTGGATTGGTGGAAGATGTATTCGTCTAGGCATCCGACTTTGTCAAAGATTGCCAAAGTTATTTTGGCAATTCCAGCACGGGGGGCGCATTCTTGACCCTTTTAGGAGTGCATTAACTCATAAGACATTTGAGCCATTAATTTGCACACAGAATTAGCTTCACTCAACTATTATAGGAGAACAAATTGTGCAACCAACCGAAGAAGAAACTGAGTTTTATGAAGAAGTTCAATTGGGCAACAATACTATTTTTTATATATTATTTTTAATAGAATGATTATACTTTAACATTTTGTTAACTATATTGACGCTTTGGCAAATTGTATGTAGACTTTGAGAAACTTTCAATCGTACCGCAATCACAAGAAGCAGAACAACCACAAGCTGTGGATGACTTGACAATGGATTGATATTACTTGCAGGTAGAATTGTGAAATATTGGAGTCATAATGGTAAAGTTCTCAAATCTACATTCCTTCAAATTAGTACCTATTTTTTGGCTGGTGAAACGCTATTTTTTTGCTGTTGGAACGCTGCATTTTGCTGCTGAAATATTAGTTTTTTGTGGGGATGTTTAAATTTGTTGTTGTAAAGTGGAATGCTGAAATTTGCTAATGATGATTTTGTTAAGTGGAATGCTAATGTTTAAATTTGCTGCTAAGTGGAATGCTGAAATTTGTTATTGTTGGAATGCTGAAATTCGCTGTATTTTGCAGAAGTGGAACAAATTTTAAATTCATGTTTTGAACTTTTAATTTATGATGTGAACTTTATATTTTGGAGTTTGAAGTTTGGACTTTTATTTTGTGGAGATGTAAACTTTAATTTGAAGTTTTTTTTTACATGTTTTAAGAACATATGTGATGCAGACTTTATGTTTTTGGACTTTATATTTAATGACTATGATACACTTGAATTGAAAAAAATGATATAAACCGATATGTTCAGCGATATAAACGGATATGTTCGATTTTTTTTTAAAAAAAAAAGTTTGATTCAGATTTTAAAAATAAAAATCGAATTTTATTCGATTCATACTTTTTTGATACAAAACCGAACCGATATACGCCCACCCCTAATGAAGAGTGTGTTGTACTCTCCAAGCGAGCATGAGATGAATAAAAAGTGATTTTTTAAAATTTTGTTTCTACATTTCATTCATTACAGAAATACTATAATTTTATTCCCTCTCACTTTTTTTAATCAATTCTAAAAAGAATAACACATTTCCTTATTTGACAATAATTTTACTTTAAACTTTACCTGCTTAACGAGATGATTTATTACCACACAAGTGTCTTTGACTTGTTTTAGATCACAAGATTCAAAAGTCTTCTTTTATTTCTTAAACTTTGTGTTCAGTCAAACTACATCATATAAATTGAAACGGAGGGGGTAATTTACTTATTTTTACTTTTTGAGAAATTCTACCTCAAAAAACAAACCTTAAATTAAGTTGGAAAAAAGGCAACCTTATGTGGCCGGTTTTCTCCGCCTTATTATTTTTTAATTTAAAGAAAAGCAGTTAACTAATAATAAATTTCGGGAAATACTAATACCGACCTCCTGGGGTCGGAACTTAAAACCGCGAAAATATAGAGACATGCGAAAATATAGAGACATCATGAGGTCGGTAACCATTTAGAAAATAACCTCAACATGTCGGAGAACTAATAAAAAAATAATTTTGTTTTACAGATAGCAACCTCCCGAGGTAGATATTATTTAAATTAAAAATATTGAACCTCGTGAGGCCGGTATTTTGGCAAAAAAATAAATTTGAAGAGTGTAGTAGTAGAAATGTATCTTACCACGGTCAAGACAGGGGTTAGGTTCAATTCCCAAATGATGCATTCTATAATTGTGTAATTTTAAAAACTTACCTCCTAAGGTCGGTATTTTCTAAAATTAAAATAATCGACCATGAGATCTCTATTTCGCGTCAGACTTTCAGTTTTTTTTAGTAGTGAATCAAGTGAGACAATTGGATTACGTTTTTGAAATCTAAGATAACTAGACAAGTATATAAATCTATCTTCTTATTTTTTGAATTTCCTTCTGAGTTTTAGCTGACATTTTGAACACATGGAATCTTAAGTGCTTAATTAGTTGCACCTGCAAATATTTAAGCTCAAAACTATTCACTTGGATAAATTGTCGAACACGTACTCATCGTGCATTTTTTTTTTACTATCAAAGCATTCATTTAGGAAAATTTGCCTCAACTTACTTCAAAATGACAGTTCAATTTCACCTTCTTCAATTAATCTGAGCGCTCAACTCTTCGGAATTTATAATTGAATAACCTAAATCATTTACTCAATTCTACCATCAAGTTCTTACATAGCCATTAAGATTTTCACCGTAGGATTGTGTAATTTAGCAACATTAGCACTACTTAAAGTCCTTAATTATCAAATTATAGGTTTCACTAAGGGATCAAGAAGTTCTTCAAGAACCCAAACCTGAAATTTTGTGGACTTGTCACTCGAGGTAATTCTAATACTTTCTACTGTTAAATTAATTTTTTAGGACGTATGACGATTATGAATAGTAAAATTGGTGGAATTCATTCCAGAACTCTCCATGCACGAGCATGCCTTATTCTCTGATTCTGAAATATTTTATTCTAATAAGACAGGGCTAGAAATTAGAATATTTTTAGCATTTTCTCACTTATTCAAGGAATCTGTAAACGTGTACAAGTATAACACTATAATCTCTACCCATTATTAGATTAGGATCCCTTTTGTATTGGAATTGTATATTGTACATTATATATATTGATATTAATGAGGAAGACTTCCTAAGGAAGATTAATATCATCTTACATGGTATCAAGAGCCAAAACCCTAATCTAGAAAAAATTCCTACCTTGCCGCCGCCCCCCTCCCTCTTGGCCGACGGCAACATTGTTTTTCTTCTTTTCTTTCTTCCTAAATTTCCACCATTCTAATAGAAAATTTGGCTACTCCCACCTCTTCCAATGCTTCCGCTTCAAACGCAGTCGTCATCCAACCACCCACTACCCTCTCCTCACCATCTTTCCATTCGGCTCTCGCCGTTACCAACATCAAGAATTTTATCCCTATAATTCTTTATCAGGAAGATGGCCAATATTGGTCATGGGTGGAACTATTGCGTATCCATGCATGTGTATATCATGTGTTTGATCATATAGACGACTCTTTCCCTCGTCCTCCCGATATGGACGACACCACATGGCGCCGCCTCGATGCTGTAGTCAAACAGTGTATATATGGCACTATATCCAAGGATTTACTATACACAATCATAAAAATGGGTGCCTCTGCCCGTGATAAATGGACACGTTTGGAAGAAATCTTTCAAGACAACAAGAACACTCACGCGGTGTACTTGGAAGAACAGATCAACAACACCCGTCTTGAAAACTTCTCTACTATGTCAAAATAATGCAAACAGTTGAAACTGGTGGCAGACCAACTGTCCAATGTTGGTACGCCCGTGTCCGAAACAAAGATGGTGTTACAATTAGTTGCAGGCCTCCCTAAGGGTGAATATGACACCCTAGCCACGATGATACAACAGGTTGACCCTCTATCAAGCTTCAATAAAGCACGCTCACAATTGTTATTGAAGGAGACTCGACGTACAAAGCAGAACGAGCATAACCAGAAGGCTTTAGCAGTTGAAACGCCCGCACAACCTCAGGCCACCGCCGGCCAACAACCTCCACCGGAAAACATCCAACCGCGGCAAAACCGCGGCGGCAGGGGTGGCAAGGGTCGCGGAAATGGGCGAGGCGGCAAGGGCCGCAGAAAAGGCTGAGGACAACAGCCACAGCAGATTAGCAATAACGCTTCATGGGCTGGCCCAGTCTCTGGCTATCCAAATCAGAACTGGGCCACGATTTCCGGCTTTCATCCAGCCCAGTACCCTTTTCAGCAATAAGGGTTACTAGGCCAGGCTCCAACTCCGTGCCCACCAGTGTTCCAGCAACATCAGGCCCACGTCGTGCAGGCCCAGTTCCTACAGCAGCCCTTAAATCAAATCCCCACCGACTTGGGTCAGGCATTCAGCAGTATGAGTTTGCAGCAGCCCGACGAAAATTGGTATATGGACTCTAGAGCCTCCTCTCACCTCACCCAGTCCGCAGGTAATCTTTCCCAATTATTTCGTTTAAAGTCTCCACAATTTATTACAGTTGGCAATGGTCATCACATTCCAATTCAAGGTTATTGTCACACTCACACTCTTAAACCTCACCCACCTTTCTCTCTAAATAACGTCCTGCATGCCCCCCACATCATCAAAAAATTAATATCCATTAGAAAATTTACTCGTAATAATTCTGTGTCGGTTGATTTTGATCCATTTGGTTTTACTGTGAAGGATCTACGTACGGGGACCCCTCTTACGAGATGCAATAGCACAAGGGACCTCTATCCATTCACATCCTCCTCCGCTGCTGGTTCCCGCTCACACACTACCCTAGATGCTATGTCTCCGTCAATTTGGCACAATAGGCTTGGACACCCAAGAGCTCCTGTTTTTCATTTTCTTAGAAGTAATAATTTTATTCAATGTAATGGGAAACTTGCCCAGACCTGCATTTCCTGTCAATTAGGTAAACATGTTCGTCTTCCGTTTAATTCCTCAGTTAGTATTACGTTTGCTCCATTTGATATCATTCATGCTGATTTGTGGACTCCCCTGTTACCAGCTCCCTAGGTCATAAATATTATCTCGTGTTATTAGATGACTACTCTCACTTTCTTTAGATCTACCCATTAAAATTTAAGTCCGAAATTTTTTTCAAATTTCTTGAATTTTGCACATTTATCAAAACGCAATTCGAACTCGCCATTAAATCTTTCCAATGTGACAATGACCGTGAATTTAACAACTCTGCGTTTCAAAAATTCTGCAACAATAATGGCATGGTCTTCCGATTTTCATGTCCCCACACGTCCCCTCAAAATAGCAAAGCCGAGCGTCTCATCCGTACAATAAATAACATGGTCCGCACTTTTTTGTTTCATGCCTCCCTCCCTCAATCCTTTTGGGTTTATGCGGTTAAAATGGTAGCATATGTCCTTAATATTTTACCCACTAGTACCCTCCATAACATGACTCCAACCGAAATCTTACACCGTAGGGTTCCCTTCTATGATCACCTACGGATATTTGGTTGCCTATGTTTTCCCAATCTCTCTTCCACAGCCTCTCATAAATTAGCTCCCCGCACCACTCCGTGTGTCTTCTTAGGTTTACCGTCGAACCATAGGGGCTATTTGTGCTATGACTTATCCACTCATCAAATTCACGTCTCGCGTCACGTCACTTTTGATGAGACGCAATTCCCCTTTTCCAACATCCAAAAATTTCAAAAACCGGATTAAGAATTTTTAAATGAATCAACTCTCTCTCATGTCCACCTTCGGGAACTGTGCCCGACTGACAACACTACACTGCATCCATCTGCCACCATACATCACCTGCCGTCGGCATCCCTACCACCGGCGTCCCGCCCGTTGCTGCTTCTTTCCACCTCTAGCACAACTCTGCCTCCAGGTTCCACCAACTCACTGATCACCGTCCCATCCACTGTGCCGTCCCAACAGTCTCACCACCATGCCGACCACAGTTCGACCATCAACCACCACCTAGAAAACCTAGATACCGGACCTAATACACCACCGACATCGTACCCTACCCTATAAACCTCTTCCATTTCCGGCATACCGAGAATCCCCACAACTCCCTACCACAGTTCACCAGCAACCAACAACCAAACCCACTTGACTCCAACCCCAAACATCGTTATTGTTCCGCACCACCCGACAGCCACCCTCGACAGAAACCCAGTGACGACAACACAACATGCACCACACCCGAATCTGTCGTCACCCAGTCCACCCAACCAGTCGACCAATACCCTTACCCAGCCAGCGCCCACACACCGAATGGAAACCCGTGCCCAACAAGGGATTTTCAAACCCAAAGTCCAATTTAACTTGTCCACCCAAACAATTTAACCTATATCAAAAAGCCCTAAATTAACCAAACTAGACCTGAATTGGAATGCGGCCATGTGTGATGAGTTTAATACTTTAACGAAACAACATACTTGGGACTTGGTTCCTCGACCAGAGGGGGTGAATGTGATCCGTTGCATGTGGATTTTTCGCCACAAGTTTAGGGATAGTGGTGACTTAGAAAGATATAAGTCAAGACCAGTGGCAAATGGTACTAACCAGCAGAAGGGCATTGATTGCGGCGAGATATTCAGTCCGGTTGTTAAACTGGCCACCATCCGCACAGTTCTAAGCATTGTTATGGGAAAGCATTGGCCGATTTATCAGCTAGATGTGAAGAATGTATTTCTTCATGGGCATTTACGAGAAATTGTTTACATGCACCAGCCGCCTAGTTTTGTCCACCCAGCAGCCCCACATTATGTGTGTCGTCTCCGTAAGTCACTCTATGGCCTAAAACAGGCCCCAGAGCATGGTATGATCATTTTGCACAGTTCATTATACGTCTCGGGTTTACATGCAGCAGATGTGATACCTCTCTCTTTACTTTACATCGAGGCCGTGATACTGCTTATTTACTGTTATATGTGGATGACATTGTTCTTACTGCCTCTACTGCTGTGTTGAAAGATGAGATTATTGCACGGCTCAAGTATGAATTTGTCATAACTAATTTGAGAAAGTTGAGCTATTTTTTTGGGATTTCAGTCATTAGATCCGCTGATTGTATGTTTCTTTGCCAGCGTAAGTATGCAGAGGAGATCGTGCACAGGGCTAAGATGGAAAATTATAAAATCATGGCCACTCCAGTTGATTCTAAATCCAAACTTAGTGTAATGGTCGGTACTCTAGTGACTGATCCTACTATGTATCGGTGTCTTGCAGGTGCACTTCAGTATCTCACCTTCACCAGGCTTGACATTGCCTATGCTGTCCAGCAGGTATGCTTGTTTATGCATGCCCCCAGTGAACCTCATTTTACTGCCCTCAAACGTATCATTCGATATGTTAAGGGCATACTGGATTATGGACTACACTTATACCCCTCCGCACCGAACTCGCTATTATCCTACACCGATGCAGATTGGGCAGGATGTCCAGACACCCGCCGCTCTACATCCGGCTACTGTATGTTTTTGGGTGATAATCTCATCTCTTGGTCTGCCAAACGACAAGCCACTTTATCCCGTTCGAGTGCAGAAGCTGAGTATAGAGGAGTTGCTAATGTTGTTGCTGAAATCTATTGGCTCTGAAACCTTCTCTTAGAGCTTCAGTGTCCTTTAAGTAAAACGTCTCTGGTCTACTGTGATAACATATTGGCCATATACCTGTCTCACAATCCGGTTCAGCATCAGCAAATCAAGCATGTTGAGATGGACATTCACTTTGTTCGCGAAGAGGTTGCTCTCAGACATATTAAGGTATTGCACGTGCCTTCCTCATATCAATAAGAGGATATTTTCACGAAGGGCCTCCCAAGACAGTTGTTCCTTGATTTCAGATCCAGTTTTAGCGTTAGGCCTCATCCTGCTCCGACTGAGGGGTGTGTGTAAACGTGTACAAGTATAACACTACAATCCCTACTCATTATTAGATTAGGATTCCGCTTGTATTGTGATTAGGATTCCTCTTTCCTCTTGTATTAGGATTGTATATTGTACACTATATATATTAATATTAATAAGAAAGACTTCCTAAGAAAGATTAATATCATCTTACATAATCTTCGCATAACAAAAAAAATGTGCATGTCTCTTAATTAACCCCATTTATTCATTTTTTTCCCCGCGCGCTGCATATAATATTTTGCAGCGCACTAGTCTTCTAGAAGCTTTAGGCCGGTGGGAGATAACACATACCCTTTACCACGGTGCAAATTAAACCATACAATGTTGCGCTAGAGGTTTTAATTTGCTGTTTTTCTTCCCCATTTTCCTTATAGCACATCTAAATCATGGTATTAAACTTTTAAGCATGTTCTAAATACTATTTGGGACGTGTTTTGGGTGCTAGGTACTATATATCCTATTTTACAAAATGAGAGGCTAACTCTTTCCCATCAAAGAAGACTTTGCAAACCTACCAAAATAAAAAATAAAAAATAAAAAAAAAATATATATATATATATATATATCCATCTCTCTTTCGTTATAGGTAGGAAAGTTTTTGCTTTTCAGCTTTTCTATTTTCCTGACTATTGAAACTATCTTAAGTTGACTCCTACCACAATAAAACAAAATTCAGTAGAAGTTTGAAAGAGTATAAATTGGGGAAAACGAGTACATGTTGGGTTTTAAAAGTAGTACTATAGGATTTTGTGAAAAATAAGTGCATATGTGGATTCTTCTTTTGAGTCAAATGTAAGTGCCATTTTGTGGGGTGTTTTTGTTTACTACTCTCTCCCCCTCCCAAATTATCTATCGCTTTTTAATTTTGCGAAATTCAAATAATGTGAATTTTAATTAATATTTTAATTTTTTTATCACATTAACATAAAAATAAATTTATTATATTTTTCATATAATTTTTAAATATTTTAATTTTAATTTTAATATATTAAATTAGTCTAATTCAATTTTACTTTCGAGACAGTTAAACTTACCCTTGAAAATAAAAAAAGTGATACATATTTTGGGACGGTTGGAATAGTAAGTAGTAGTAATTAAACTAACACATCAAGTACTTTCTTTGAATGTTCACTTCCCAATAAAAATGTTCCCTTTGCTTGAGGGTATATATCTTTTCTTTCAAAGAGAAAATTCTACTCATTAATACATGATTGGAGATTTGTTATAATTAATGTTTATAGTTCTAGTAATACTTTTACTACTTCATTGTTCTACTAGTAGTCTAAGTATGTACGTACTTTATTTGGAATGTTCACTTGCGTTTGCCAATTATAGTGTTCCCTTTGCTTTAGGCTAACTTCTTACTTTCAACAACAAAATTCTACTCATAAATACATGATTGAGATATGTTATTAATTAATGCATAATGGTACCTAAATATAACTTGAGTTTCTAGAATTTCTCGTAAAGCTTGAAAAAGTCCTTCAATATTAGAAGGGAAGGAATAGACGATTGTATAATTCGAGTTTCTAGAATTCCTCATAAAGCTTGAAAAATCTTTTAATATTAGAATGGAAGGAATAGACGATTGAAGTAGAGATATATTCATGATTTAAACTTTATGAATTCGGAAATACAAGACAATGACCTGATTAAATACTATTAAATGTGTTTAAAATCTAATATTTTTTTCATATTTAACAATAGGATACATTTTTTGTTTATTTTGTAGTGCTTATAACAGACGGTTTCTTTATAATCAGAAATAATTTTGATTGTCCAACAAAACATGTCCAATAGTCAGACAATTCCAAATTCAACAATTAAGAGTCAAATAGAAGCTTTTTACTACTCTTTCGGCCTGATTATACTTCTTGTTCTTTGATTCAGAAATATTTTATTTGCCTTAAAATCTCAAAACTCGTGTTACGCAAAAGAAAAAAAGTAAGCAAAGAAAGACTAACAATTGTCTTCTAGTTATATATCAGAACTTTATAAGCCAGTAGAAAATATAAAGAATTATAGTATTTTATTTTTATGATTTTACATTATTATAGCCTGAAATAAATTTAAATATGAAGATTTAAATAGTCAACCTCGCTAAATTAACACGCATACATCCATATTCTACTAAGGGCGGATGCACATTATGTGAAATGGTTTCATAACAAAATTGACGATAAATGAATTGAGCAATTCTAAAACAGAATGTTTAAGTAAAGTTAAAATCTAAATTTCAACTTCACTTATGAAAAATTCTGCGTAAGCTATTAGTTCTGCTATTTTACTTTGTTTTGGAGATATAAAAGAAAAACTAAAGTGATATGGTTGGTTGAGAATTGGAGTTAGCTTTCCACAAGTCTTCTTAATTAAGAATTAAGAATAAAACTTTGCCCCTCAAATTTTATATTTCTCTGTACAATTAAGTTATGGAATAAATTAATTTATATATACACACGAAATTCTAAATAGGAGAAGACGGATAAAGTCCGACATATTAATACGATCATACAATTTAAATATCAAAAGAGAATAAAAGGCTCTCTCGAACTTCACTTACCATATTTAGGTTACTTACCATATTTTTAGAATTATTGTACAAGTGTAATTACGATATTAATAGTATAGTAGGAATATGATTTTTCATATTTAGAGATTGTAATAGTATATATAGACCTCTTCATTAATGAAAATAATCAAGGGATTATTCTCTTTCATGGTATCAGAAGTCTAGGGCTAAAATACCTTCTCCACAACAAGCTTTCGCTGCCCGTTTCTGTCCTCGGTATCCGAGCCATTTATGTCATCAGAATCTGAGTCCTTCCCTCCCCTCTTCCCAAATTCTCTTCCAAATCCTTGATTCTCCTCTTGTTCTTTCATCATGTCTACCTCAAAGAACACGTTTCTCAAAGTATAGTGTCCTAGAGACAATTTCAATTATGGACAAATGTACTTGAACACATTCATATTATTAATGATTAGTATTTATGGCATTTGCAGTTATTGAATTATTGTTTGATTGTTTGCAATTATTCATATATGTGATCTCTTGAGTTGGCACTGTCATTGATAGAGTGAGATATTAATGATAAAGTGTGACTCTCAAAATTGCCTCGACTAATGATCATCGAGAATGGAATATTGATAATATGTTATAAGTCGACATGTGGTCTGCATCACATTCTTAGAGAATGTAGTGAGTCTCACGATTACGGGTAATTGTTATTCGTGATGGACACATGGATACTTTGGAGAGTATTAGTACACCATGCCGATAAACTATTTGTTATACATGTCTATAGTGTTATCGGCATGGGGATATAAAAGTCCTTCAACTCGAGGTCAATACGTGCCTTGTTTGCAGAATGATGTACTTTGACCAAGTTCAAAGCTTGCACTCCTTATGGGGTAGATACGGTTTGAGTTGGGTGCATTACGATGTAAACAAAGGCAGTAGTTGAGCCAAAAATAGGATTCATTCCTCGATTGGAAATTCGAGAGAACACTCAACTTCTCTATATTAGGTCGAATAAAGTCATTAGCCAATGCAAGAGACATATTTTGAATATGGTCTAGTTGTCGACTAATAAAGATGAGATAAAGTGATTAAGCCATTTAGATAGACACTTGACAAATTCTAAGCTTAATCGAGTGTGTCGTGAATGAAATGATTTTATTATTCCACATAATGGTAAAGTTTGCTGGATTCGTGTAAACGTACTTCACATATTGAGTTTATCATACGAAGCACCTTAATTAGATTAATGTCGATATGTGAAGGCCTATAGGGTCACACTATATGCGATTGTCTTTTCAATCTAAAAGTGTATTGAGAAAATATTAAATATTCGATTAGGAACCGAAATATTTAATTTATAATAATTATGGAATATATTTCTATTTGATGGAAATTATTTAATTAAATCAAGATTGGATTTTAGACTTGTTAATATAATAAAGGGGCTTGAATGAAAACCTAAAGAAAGTACTTGGACCTAATTAATCTTTTATACTCCTTTTAGGTTTAGGTTTTTCCCTTTACCTATTATATAAACAACACAAACCACATAATTAGATAGTTAGTCAATCAGACAAAACAGAGGATTCGAGATTTAGAGTCTTGAATTACTTTATCTTTTATAACCACAAGATTCATATGATATTTAATATATTATACATGTTTTTAATTTATGATCACAATATTCAAAAATCTCTTCTTATTTTTTAAATTTTATATCTAATTAAACTGAAACATTTAAATTAAATGAAAGGAATATTAATTTGATATAAACATCAAAATACGAATAAATATGGAGTAGAGCTGTCCTCCGGGGCATAGTCCAGTGGCAAAGCATGGGCGCTATAAGGCGCTCTGGCATGGGACAACGTGGGTTCGATTCCCCGCAAGCACGAAAAAACTCTGCATGTTGGGGAATTTGACCTTGTCTCATTGATCAGTTGTATGCTCCCAGAAAACTGGCCACCGGAGCACATCCCGCGATTTACCTGATAATAGTGTTGAAGGACCGGTGCTATTACCTCCAGGACGTCTGGGTAATATCAGTGAAGTAGTCAGGCGCAAGCCTGGAAATCAGGATTATCAAAAAAAAATATAAAAAAAAAAATATGGAGTAGAGCTGTAGAGGTAACATCAGTAAACAGTGAGCAGAGAGTTGTCTTTACTCCCGCATTTGGCGCTGATTTGTAAAGTCTGAGAGCCATCAGTCGACTGTATCAACAAACATATAAGCCAATGACTTGTCAGTCTAATACCCCAAACGAAGGTGTATCCATCATAGCCCTCTTGGCCTTTTCTTTTTGGAAAATCAAGCATTGTGGAGAACTTAAACACTTCTGTTAGACTCTAGAGTCTGTAGTCATAGACCTATCTTTTTTTTTCTCCTTAAAGGACTTGCACATAGCTCAACCAACTCATTACAAACTTGTTTATCACTCACTATCACATGTATATTTCAGGTTTATCAAGATTTGAATAGATTGAAAGAAGTTATGTAGTAGAACTTTCTTTTCCCACCTTTTTATAAGTATTTAGACCTATTTTGACTCTCAATTGATTAATTTAAGGAAAAAAGAATAAAAAATAACGTTGAACAATTCAAAATAGGTTAACTTTATTCGAAAAGAGCCAAAAATATCGCTAGCTCAAAAATACATCTCTTACAAATGGTTGCTCCCAAAACAAGAAAAAAAAGGATCAATTTGCCCTTGAATTACTCGAAATGAGACATTTTGCCTTAACCAATGGCGGAGTAGAGAGTGTTATTTAAGAGATTTGAAAGACGCAAGAATCAGTACTTGAATTTGAACATGCTAAAGCAATTTTTGAGATACCTCGACCACTAGACAAAAGAATTCTTATGTCAAGGGAAATTAATCTAATTTATATGTATATAAATCAATGGGGGATCTTTCGAAAGAACTGTAATCTTGTCCGATATTACACAAAAGCAATTATAAAACTGAATTCATGTGTTAGAACCGTAAAGAATGGATCTTGAGTCTAACTCTATCTCAAAAGTTAACTCGTAGGGTAAAGATTGTCTAAGTTCATATAAGGATTCCATGTTCCCATTCCATATCCGATGTGTGACTCTTAACATTCCCCGCACGCCCAGGCTTTGTTAACTGGAGCTTGGATAATATAATTTGGGGGCCCAACATCGGTGAACAAAGAATTGGAATGGGCATGACTCTGATACCATGTAAGAATAGATCTTGAATTTAACTCAACCCAAAAGCTAGCTCAAAGTAAGGAGGATTGCCCAAGCCATATAAGGAGACCAAATACCACTTATCCCACCGATGTGGGAGAACTCAGCACCCCGCTTCACGCTCAGGGCTAGACATCTGAAGCGTGGACAATATAAGAGGGGGCCCCAACATAGGAAACAATGAATTGAGACGGGTCTGGCTCTGATACCATGTAAAGAATGGATCTTGGGTCTAATAGTGTTAAGAGTCACACATCGGATATGGAATGAAAATATGGATTTCTTATATAGACTTGGATAATACTCACCCTACAAGCTAGCTTTTGGAGTTGAGTTAGGTCCAAGATTAATTCTTACAAGAGCGAATTGAATGATAATTATCCTGACTTAAATTATCTCTAATCTTAGACTAGAGAAATAGCTTATTCTTAACTTTTGTTATTAGAAAGAAGTTCTAGAAGTAGGAACCAAATTTTAAAAAAACTTTGAAAAGCAACTTAGGGAAAAAGTTAGATGGTTACAAGTTGCTCTACCTAGTGCATAAATCAATTTAACCAAGTCAAATTATGTAGAAATAAGTTGTGAACATTTTTATTAACTTTACAAGATGTATTGGCCCAAAGTGTCCTTCATAAAACTTGTTGTCCCTTATTGGTAATAACATAAAGAAAATGCTCCCTCAGAAAAAACAGTGCAAGTGAGAAAATGAGCAACACTGTCAAAAAAGTAGTTCTTATAGAGAGGCAAATCAGAGCAACCTAACAAAGTAACAGCACTACTTTCCCCTCCTACTCTCTCTCATCACACCATTCTGCCTTAATTTTCTTTAGACAAAAACATAAGAATTCTTTACCAAGTTTAACTACATTTACTAGTCTTAGTTTATGGATAACCAACGAACTACTCTTCTTAATTGGGCTCACTTCTACCAAGGCAAGGTCAGAATTGTTCCTCACTACTATACATTTTTATACATTTTCAAGATTCTTTTGTTTTTGGATATTTTAAGACCATTTTCTTGGAATTTTAGAGCAAAATAAAGATGGGGTTTTCTTTTCTTGAAACTTCTCCGTCAAATATAAACATAGCGGGAACTTAGCGTACTGAGATGACCTTCAGTAGACTAAGTTTAATAACAAAAGAACTACTCTTCTTAATTGGGCTTACTTCTGCCGAGTCAAGGTCATTATAACTCACTAATTCTACATTTTTATACATTTTCAAGAATCTTTTTTGGGACAATTTAAGACCATTTTCTTGAAATTTTAGAGCAAAATTTTGATGGGGTTTTCTTTTCTTGAATTTTGGGAGCAAAACCTTTGTGGATTTTTATTTTCTTGGAATTTTGGAACAAAATCTTGATGGGTTTTTTGTTTTCTTGAAATTTTTTCAGAGCATGGATGAGCTGAGGCAGACACTGTTGCTGAGAACAATGGAGCTGGAGAACACAAGGTTGAAAGCTCAAGAAGAGCTCAAAATGAGAGAAGATGAGATAATCCAGCTCAAAGATCTGCTAAACATGGCCATCAATGACAAAAATGAAGCTCAAGAAAAATGCCAAAGATTGGTCCTTGAAAAACTCTTACTCCAGCAACAACACCAGTTTCAGCAAACAGGTAGGTGGTGTCAAATGGTGGGGGTTGAGCTAGTTGGACGGGTCAAAATAGATTCAAAAACTATTTAGTCTGAAATGAATTGAGCTAAAATGAGCTAAAAGTGGATCATAACTCAATTTGTTCAATTCTTATTAAGTTTTTTGTTTAGAACGACATGACTAGTGTAATTCCATAAGTGGGGAGGGCAGAATGTACCCTATCTCGGGAGGCAGCGAGACTATTTTTGATAGACCGTTGGCTCAAAATAAGGCAATAACAAAGCATGTCAAATAGAAAAAAAGGAAACAATAACTATAACAAAATAGTATGCTAAGCTAAACAACAACATACTCGGCATAATCTCAGCTAGTGGGGTTTGTTTCAAGTATACTACGCTAAGAATAAGTTTAATTTCTTTGTTTGTGCTTTTATAAAAATTTTAGTATCTAATAACACTATTTTTTTTCTTTATTATGGCTATATATAACATATCAAATAAAATAAATGACTTTTTATAAATATTTTGATAAGTTATCGGCACAACATTTTATGGCTTGAAATGTACAAAGTTAATTAATGGATGAGTCAATAATCAATCCAAACTCGTACGAGTTGAATTATCATACTTTCATGAGCTAATTTTGTAATTTTTTCGAATAGGTCCATTATCTGGTGTTTCAAGCATTGAAGATGAACCAATAATCAAAGGATTAGAATCCACCACCAATTACAACAATGCAAACTTCTCATCTTCAGACTGTGATGATAGCATTGTTTCTTCCCCACAAGAAAAAGAACAACAACAAGATTTGCCTATTCTTATAGACAAACCATTGCCAGAAAATGGGAAATTCTTGCAAGCAGTAATGAAAGCAGGACCACTTTTGCAAACCCTTCTACTTGCTGGACCTCTGCCTACGTGGCGACACCCCCCACCCCCCATGGATACCTATGAAATCCCACCACCCCCGATGGTTATTCCAAATCAAGATTCAATTTTTAATGTTTTTAACAACTGTGGAAGACTAAACAAGAAAAGGGGTAGTGATGGTCTTTTTGATGATTCTTATTCTTGCAATGGAACAAAATACCAAAGGGCTGTGCTATAATTTAGTAGTAGTAGTATCATATTTAAGGAAAGGAAAAAGAACTGATTTTTAGAAAATTTTGTATAGAATTGAAGAGGTTTGATTTAGGAAAGGTAAGTTTACTCCATGTGATCAGGAGGTTACGGGTAGTCTGATCCTTCACTGGATCTGCATACTGTGGGAGCTTAGTGCATCGAATTGTTCTTAATTTAGGCAAGTGAGGAGTTGAAGATCTAAATTTGATTTTTGTTGAAGAGAAGGGGAAATTAAAAAGATTGTTATGAGGTTTTTTTTAGCTTTTTGGTTAGTACTATAGTATGTTGGTTGGATGGTCTCTTTCCTTCATTATTATTATAATCATTTAGAGTGATTGTTTTTCTCCATCATGATTCTTGATGTATATGTTTGCTTAGCTGCATGTTAAGTGAGTGCACTCTCCCTCTCCTTGCATTTTTTTTTATTTTCTCTCCTTTTGTTTTAGATAATGGTAAAGAGAAAGAGAAAGAGAAATGAAATTCAGTCTCAAGATTATCTAGTTCATTGGATGAAGATATATTCCATTCCAAGACTTTTAATATATGCTTTGTTCCTTATAATTGAAGCAATTCCAACTTATTTCTTTAGGAGGGATGCAACACGAAAACTAGGTCATTACTCATTTTAGTACTATTGTCACTCAATCATGCTTAACTTTGGAATTCTAATAAGATTCGATGAATTAATGCTGGTATAATCCTATTCAATTTTCACGATAGATTTCCTTTCCTCCTTAATTTAAAACAAGGGGATTAAATGAAAATAGAACCTTGCAATTCAAGCCCGTTTGAGATTTCTCTAATGACATCCAACATTTTACTGGAAGGCCTAAATGTGGAGGCCTAGTCCGCAAAAAGGACAACATATTGTACACATTAGAGGGGAATTTTTTCCATCCTACTCTATTCAGGAGGATCATCAGTGTTCTCACTTACTTTTCACGCGACTCAAAATCTCTAATTTACCGTTGGTAAAAATACTTAATAATTAGAACAATTACAACAAGTTAGTCGTCTAGACAAAATATTGGCCTTTTTGTTTTTGTTGAGTTTTTGTTTTCTTTTGGGGGTAGGGGAGTGGGGTAGGGGTGTTTGGATTTTTGGAGTTGTTAGGATTAGAAGTTTGAAGAGAGCAACAACCAGAAGGTCTAAAGAACTCAGTTTTGTCGAGTGAGTAATGGAGTGGGAACCCACAAATCCAAATTAGGATCAACTACTCTAACGTAATGTTAAAAATATTTAAATTTTGATTTGATTTATCTCTTAATCATATTTTCTCTCTACCTTTCTCTAAATTAATTAATTAATTAATCTTTCTGTTTTTCCTATCAAACCCCATTAAGTTCCTTTATTACTCAATTTATTACCACGGCTGATACTACTTTCTTACCGCAATCCATATCTATCTATTACCTCATATCAATACGAGCATCGAATAATTCTGCCTATTAAAATGCGGATGAGGAAAAAATTTAACCCGTTATTGTCACATTGCAGTAGCGATTGATAATAGCCACTTACTAATATAGCTGTCAAGTGACACCCGTAAAATCCAAAACTAATGGTTCAAATTTTGATATTAGAACATGAAATATCGAATTATTTGCTTTCCTATCATACATAAATTATGTGCAGAACAGGTGACTTTCCACCGTTCAAAAGTAGTAGCAGGATATTCCATTATGTTATAGTCCAAAAAATTGGACAGATAAAACCCTTATAAATTAGCCACCAAAGATGAAATTTTGCTACAAGAGCTCTCAAGTCTTGTGTACAAGCAATTTTCAGTACTCATCTAATCTGATCACTCGTGATTAACGATTTCCAGGAAAATAAGTGATTTTTTTTAGAGTTTGGGTAAGTAGCAGATAATATTATTTCAAAAGTATTTATATATAATTTAGACAAATACTAATAAAGGTTTGGGTTGGAGCTATCAGGTTGGATGTATTGGATGATGCAGAGGAGATAATCAGTGTGAAATGTCACAATGAAACGTGTTTTCCCTACTACTAGGAAAATCATTTTTCTCATTTTTAAGGAACATGTTTTCCTAAAAAAGTATTTAGCAAAACTTTTTAACGAACCAAACATGGAAGAAAATTGAAAAACGTTTTCCATATCAAACACACCCTTCCTATGTACATGTAAATATTATTGCAATTTGACAACATTAATTGAATCATTACAATCGTGAGACTTGAGAAAAATAAAAAAGTGAATTTTCTTGAAAAAAACAACAAACGTGAACAAAACGGGAAATGAGAGTCATCATTTGCTAAAAGAGAAACAGGCAACACTTGCAAGTTGAAGAAAATTGACACTTCAAAGAACAAATACGTAGAGGAAATTGCTAGCAATCCCTTTGACTCTTCTTACCTTGTTTCTTTTCTTTCTTCTGATAGAGTCTCATTAATCTAACAAAAGTTGTATAAAGCTTAAAATACAAAATGTTCTTTAAGTTTGAAAATAATGGACGTTATTTTGACAAGGGTGCACAACATACGCTCTTATGGGGGGTTTCATGATTTCCCAGACGGAATATTTAAAATATGAAAAAAAGAAAGAAAAGTCCAAAAAGGCCCCATTTTAAGATGGATCATTCGCCCTATTTTGGGGTGGTCTTTAATTTTTGTCATTCATTATTTTATGGCGCTGTATGATTAGAATTTCGCAAGGCTAATTAGCGTTTAACTTCAACATATATTATAACATCCACACAAACTATGCCGGATAATGCATAATTTCCAACACGCAACATAATATGAAAAAATGCATAATTTCATATTTCGACGACATAATTAGCGTTATGTATCATAACATCCACACAAAAACATAATCTAAAAAATTACTATAAAAATATGCCGCATAACTTAATTCCTACATAATTTATGCTGCAGGCAAAATTTCAGTTTTCAAAAGGAAAAATATTATAGAGATTATGCCTTGCGAAATAGACCTGGATATTTTCATAAAATAAACAGCATGGGCAAAAATTAAAGACCACAGATATGAAGGACAAAAATGTAAGACTAGTTCGTTTGAAGGGAAATCCGCGCAAAAAAAGTTTTAAGATAATGCCCCAAAATTTTCCTCAAGTCCAAACTAAAGACATGCAGAAGCCAATATTCTCATAGCTCGAGAGAAAAATGGGAGAAATGGAGCCGACAGATCTGGCCGTTTGATACAGATCTGTCCGAATAAACTTTTTCGGCGGTCTCTAATTTTTCTCCAATAATACTTGCCTATGTGTAAATAGTGTATAATAACTATATAATATGTATATCATTAATGTGTATATATTATACACTAATTACGTGTTGATTATACAAGAATGATACAGTTTTTATACACATACTGTGAGGATACAAACTATACGATAATGATACAATTTTTATACGTATGATACATTTTTTCTATATGTTTTGATACATTTCTATACATATACAATTTCTACATATATGCTGAAATTAGTCTAAAAGTTACAAGATGAAATTATTTTGGAAAGGTTAACAATATCTATTAAGCTTTCTTGAACCATCCGATGTCAATAGTTTCACGTGGATAACCCCTTATGTCCTTCCTTTGTAAATGTTTTCCCTAAATATGCATCAAGTATAATAATTATTTAAAATGGACATTTTCGCACAAGTCTTTTACCGCCTGGCGCCTGCACACATCACTTAATGTCCTCCTAATAGTGGTGTCTGAACTAGTCCAAGATATTCAACTCACATGTATATCTTAATGGTATACAACAGTGAGTATTTGAATCACACTATTATTATACCATTCAAGTACACATCGTATGAATAATATACTCCATGGGTTTATAACACGCATACCTAGTAGATATTTTGTAAATGTTTTTTCCTACATGTTTATTGAGTATTATATTTTTTAAAATGAGCATTTCCGCACAATTGCTTTTTGGCCGAGCTAGTCTGCATACATCTCAATTACTTTACAAGGTACATCGACTATTCCACCGGATACCTACTATGTTCCACCAACACAACCACCCAGATAACTTTTTTTTGATAAGGTAAGGTTTAAAAGACATGTTTTAGGATAATTAATCCCATGGGCTTTGAGTCAATAAACCAGACTTTTTTTATCATAAACATGTTAACAACGAGGTCCATGCAGCAGACTAACATGTTGCTGCTCATTACATATTCCTTGCAGTTAAGACACCCCATGTGTTCACTAACATTTAACAATCATTTGGAATAATACCATAATAAGGGTCAAATGTTATGTCCTAAAAGATTCAGATCAATGATTCCAGTACTGCAAAAATTCACATCCAGGGAGGCTTGAATTTTTTTCACGTTTTACACTGATCAAATTATACATCTAGTGTACACTTTGACTACCAGATTAAACTTTCTGAAAACTGGTTGAGGCAACTTACATCTGCCGATGACATCAATCTGTACAATGGACATGATCATTCATTCAGATAAAAGATGTGAAGCGATCTTTGATTAGTCTCTTTCATTGCCATCCTGATCATGTCTAGACATGAAGCGATCTTTGATTAGTCTTCTTCATTGTCATCCTGATCATTTTTTAGACGTGAAGGTGATCTTTGATTAGTCTTCATCATTGTTGTCCTGATCATTTTTATGATTGTGCTTCTGAGCGGTATACATATCCGCAATCTGAGAAGCAAAGCATGGATAAAATGGTTCAAACCAAACAAAGATCATGAATAAATAGAATATAAACCAACAAAAATGAGATGACAAAATATAAAAATATTCACCATCTCTGCTGACGAGGCCTGCTCGGGATTCTTGTCTTCTCGTATACGCATCAAACGAGGAAATCTCAAAGAAATTCCCTGCGACAAAAAATAGCTAATGATATAAATATACTTCAGAATCATTATGCGTGTATGCAATATTGAAGACAGTAACGACCCGTTAGGTCGTTTTAAATATTTTGCTTGTTTTCTGTAACTGACCCTTCCCCTAGCTTTGTTTTTGATGAACTCGACTTGCGGGGACGGGTGGCGCGATTCCCGATGTAATCAGATGAAAATAATGGAAGAAATTCTAAGTTTTGGAAATTGAAAGTTTCAAGTTTGGAAAGTTTGACCAAGAGTGGACTCTTTTTGGAAGACGCGCTCGGAATCAAATTCCGATGGTTCCGCTAGATCCGGAACGTGATATCTAACGTGACTTTTTGACTTGGATGAATGGTTTGGACAAGTCCCGAGTGATTTGGGTGAGATTCGGACGAGATTGTGGATTTTAGAAAGTTCTAAAGTTAAAAAGATGAGATTTGGTTGACTAAAGTCAACATCCAGGGTAAATGAGTCTTTTTCGAAGGTTCGTCGATTTCATTAGGTCCGAAACGTCGTTTATGACTTACTCGAGTCATTGGTTCAGTTACCACGGTACCAATTCTAAAAAAAGTTTTAAACCACAAGATTTAAAAGATCCCACATTTTTAATTTAAGACCACAAGATTTAAAAGACCCCACATTTTTAATTTAAGACCACAAGATTCAAAAGTCGTGTCAAGTCAAACTAAGACACTTGAATTGGGACGGAGGGAGTATTTAAAGAGTTGGAGTTGACCATAGTCAACAGTGGCTCAAGACGACCTCGTATGAGTATTTTGAGTACGCGAGCAAGTTTGTTGCATGTTTTAGGAGTGGTTTGCATATTTGATTTGTGTCTGTGAGGTCTCGGATGAATTTCGAGGGTTGAATCGAAGTTTGAAGCATTTATTGAAGTTGGTTCTGGTACTCGCTTTTGCGAGCTTGGGGCCGCACTTGTGCAAGGAGGGCCCATGTGCGAGATTAACCTTGGAGGACCTGGCCCGCTGCTGCGTGAATTGGACCACATGGGCGGAGCCGCTTTCGCGAAGTTTGGGCCGCTTCTGCGAGAATGGGCTGGATAAGTGGAACCCGCATCTGTGAGGTTTGGACCGAACATCCAAGGATTTGGCCGCTTCTGCGGTGATATAGATTGCTTAAAAGCCCTAATTCAAACCTTGGACATTTCATTCACATTTTTTAGACTTTGGGGCTCGGTTTAAGGCGATTTTTGAGGGATTTTGCAAGAATCTTCATATGGGTAAGCTCCTAATCTTCATTTTACGATTATGCCTTTGATTATTAAGGATTTACATGCAAGGATTCATGATTTGAGACTTGAAATTGGGGATTTTAAACCCTAGGTTGAAAATGAAGGACAACCCGATGCATTAAGCTCCCGCTATGCGCGGGGTTCAGAGAAGGACCGGACCACAAGTGTCTGTTGTACGCAGTCTTACCTTACATTTCTGCCAGAGGTTGTTTCCACGGCTTGAACTCATGACCTCCTGGTCACATGGAGGCAACTTTACCAGTTATCTAAGGCTTCCCTTCCAATGAAGATCTCTTCAAATAAATCTTGGTTTTATTGTTGGATTGAGCCGATTTTTGGTATTTGGACTCCATAAACCTTGGATAATCTAATTTTAGAATTGTTTTCCCATTTATTCCTTCGAGGCTAGAATCCTTCTTTTGGGTGACTTTTTGGGTACGAAACTTCCATAGAGCAATGTGGGTGTCTGTCTTTAGAATCGTGTGTTGGCGTACTTTCCAGATTTGAATAGGCTTGGACCATTCGGAGGCGTTACGAAAGGACAAGGCTTCGTTGTGACAATCAGACTTCTATTCCAAGCAAGTTTAGACCTTGAAGTTTATTTGAAGTGTCGTTGTTGGTCAAATAAACTAAATAAGAGGGTGTAATTGGGCTAATAAGGGGGTCCTGATACTTGTGAGTTGATGAGCACTTGTATTGGGTACCGGTGACATGTTATGGGTACTTGCGCCATTTAAATTGTATAGTCTGGTCAAAATGTCATGCTTTGGACACTAACCGATAAATAGTATGATCATATGGATCTGTGATTAGGGTATGAAGCCCGTACTTTTCGGTCTTTATGATTATGTGCCTGTCTTATCTGATATTATGTTACTCATCACTCCCAAATACTCGTTAAAATTTGGAAAAAAACTAAAGATTGTAACTTGTTAGGAAATTGGTTAAAGGTCGAGCCTTTATGGCTTATGTTGATTAAATATTGAATCTATATTGTACATCTTAGCTTCTTGTTGTTGCGTATGTCATATTCATGCTTCATGTGATATCTCATGCATATATATACGGAGGATACATATGTGTGTCCGAGGGAAAATGATTCCAGACGGAGTGATGCATTGATACGAGCTCGAGTGGTTAGAGACAGATATTGTGAGCCTAATAATGGCTAAGGAAAAAAAGGGAAGCCCGGTGCACTAAGCTCCCGCTATACGCGGGGTCCGGGGAAGGGTCGGACCACAAGGGTCTATTGTACGCAGTCTTACCTCACAAGTAAGGAACCCGCGGGAAAATGATTTCGGGTGGTATATGAACCTCGCAAGTCCCCCATGGGTCATGATTCGTTAACGTACGAACGTGTGTGTACCGGTGATGAGCGTTGCATAGCATTTTACTCTACTGTTCTTTGTTGCTTTACTTGCCTAAACTGCTTATTTGCTCTTTCCTTCATACTACTTGATTACTTGAGATGAATCCGAGTAAATAGAGGTTTCTTACACTTAGGCTTGAACCTTGTACGATTTGACTTTATTGTTATATTCAGACTAATAGTTGTTTAGAGTAGAAGGGGTATACGTACGACCAACCCTCGTCTCCGTTTAACCTAGGGTCAGTCGACGATGTTGTTGAGTACTCGTAGTTTTTGTACTCACGCTATACTTGTTGCACCCTTTTTGTGTGCAGACTCTATTCCTAGCACGAGCGGAGCTCGAGACATTGCCGGCCGTTGAGGAAGTCATTCTGGACGATTCAGGGTGTTCGGACAGCTTATGTATTTTTGGATGTATTCCCAGATTAGTAATCCGTTATAGAACGTTCTTGTACTAGTGAAACCAGTCTTGGGGGATTGTAGTATTTTTCGTATTATTTATGTTATGAGCTTATTAAGACTTAAATTGGATTGCTTTAACTATTTCCGCACTTTATTTCTCTAATTAATTGGGATTAAATGATTGCGGTCGGCTTATTGACCCTTGGGGTTAGTGCCATCATAGCTTGGTAAATTGGGTTGTGACAAAGACAGCTTTATATTAGCAATTATTCTACACATTTGAATAAGAGATTGTCTCAACTGTTTGGGGTCCGATAGATAAAAGCACTAGTACCTTTTGCATGCTTTGGCACGGTAAGCCAAATAATGAACAGCTGCTTAAGCGGGGTGTAAAACTGCAGGATTCAGTTTTCTCACTACATGTTCTATTCAAAAGATACATACCTTCCCGGGATCCACGATACCTTGGGCAGCACGATGGACAGGGCTAATGGTAAGATCAGCAGCTTTCACTTCCCATACCTGATATTAACAAAGTGTAGCGGAGATATTAACCTTTACATCATGAAGTAATACACATGAAAAAATCAGTGTTATCAAGGGCGATAAGTGCAAAAAGTGCTGAGCTATTATGAGACTTTAAGCACAAAACATAATTAAAGCGCAGGCTTCAATGAAGGTACAAATAAAGAATAAAATAAATGAGTTCATTTGTAATTCAAGAATAACAATAATAAGCACAACAATTATATGGATAAAGGAATTTAAAACTATTACCTCGGTAGGTTCAAACCATACATCTGGATTGATGGTTTCCGCATACCTGTAATATGACTGAATATGACGTATATGTTAGAAGGGCACAAGGATCCACTAACCGAAAGCAAAGTGCTTCCAAGTAATTTGGGAAAATGAAAAATGCAACCTTTGGTTTAGGAATAACTTTAGAACGGAGGCTGGAAGAGCACTCTTCAAGCATTGCTTCAGAAAACCCAGTTCCTAACCAGAAAAACATAAAAAGCATCGCATATAAACACCAAGTACATAAGTAGGCTAAATTGTTGCCACTTAGGGGTCGTTTGGTAAGAGGTATTAGAGAAAATAATACTGGTATTAGCTTTGGTATAATTTAATCCATTGTTTGGTAGTGTTTTCAACCTGTATAACTATTAACTACTACTTGTATTCAGTACTACTCTGATACATAGTAAACCATGACAACAATACCAATACTATTCCTATTATGAAACACCCTATTTAGTATTGTATTTAAAAATTATGCAATGCATGTTATTTAATACAACAAACCAAACAGTCGCTAAAAAATAATGCAAGCATAACGTATCCCAACATTAATAGACCTTATTCAGTACTATTCTTATATTATACACCCTACCAAACAACCCCTTAACATTTACAGGAGTGAACAGCTTACCAATTTTACAGATGCTCTGGAACTCCTCATTGTTGCTATCATAACAAGCTAGGAGAAAGGCTCCGTATACACCTATGAGTTAAACCAAACTCAGGTTAAAGTCCACTGTGAGGAGTGAAAATATTATAAGGTCCAGTTTATCCCCATAGAAGTTTATGAAGTTACCAGTACGTTTCCCCCGACCATGAAAAGCAGCAATTGGTACCAAATCCAGTGAGTCACCAATACTGAAACTCAAATTAGTAAATATTGAAATTCTCCACAAGTTTAAGCAGCAATATATCTAAAGCAGTATTCCCGACACATACCTCTCCATGTAGTCCTTCTTCAGTTTTATCCAGTTATTTGACCGCTTTGAAGGCTCATATGTAGCATCTCTAGTTAGTGTTTTGATAATCAATCCCTCACAACTGCAGAAATGGACAAAATTGAAGTGATCGAAAAAATATTCCAGTTTCCTTCTACTACAACTAAAGACGTTAAAGATAGGAAGTCCTTTTTTCTTTTTTCTGTGTATTGCAAGTTTTGTTTCCTTCCCTATTACCTCTTTACCAATAGGATAAAAACACGCCAAGAAGCTATGAAATACACAGAGTTGGAAATGAGGAGACTTGATTTATGAACTTCCATTCTGTCGTATATTTGTGTTTTGCAAGAATTTTGACAAGTGACAAACAAATTAAGCAATCGAATCATGCACATGATTTATACTTATTAAGTATCCATGTTTCAGGTGCTAGTAACTGTAAAGTTGGCAACAATCAGAATCTACCATATGCATCTAGTTTCGTAACATTATTTCAAAACAGTGTTAAATATGAATCTCGAGTAGATCAAAAAGGAAGATTAAGAAATTATGTACTCAGGAGGTCATGGGTTCAAGCCGTGGAAACAGCCTCTGGCAGAAATGCAAGGTAAGGTTGCGTACAACAGACCCTTGTGGTCCGGCCCTTCCCCGGACCCCGCGCATAGCGGGAGCTTAGTGCACCGGGCTGCCTTTTTTTTTTAAAGAAATTATGTACTCCAGATGATACAAAAATTCTACATAATGCCCCGTGTAACCAACAAAGTTATGTAAGGCTTTTAAAATTTGGACAAGAGACTCCATGGGTCACAATCTATTATGGGTGTGCTATGTATGTCAGTGGGACCTATAGAGTCCACTCGTTCCAAAATTAAAAGGCCTCGCCATACGTATTGTTGGTTATGTGTGGACAATGTAAAATTTCTCCAGATGATATTACTTAACATTCCAGCATCTTCCTCAGTATAGATTTTTAAAAGAAAAGATAGAGAAGGCGCAAAACCAAGAAAAGAACATTTCAGAAATCTCCACTTACTCGACTTTACTCCTTTTAAGAAACTAAGAAGCAATATAGGGTTCGATTTCAAACCAACCAAAGGTACAATTTTTTATCATAATAAAAAATAATTAATCAAAGTGACAGCAGCAAACACCAACAAACACAGAAACAGCATTTACAAGAACTGGCTTTTCAAATGATTGACATAAAGCAGATTGTGACGGACTTTACAAAAGTTCATGTCACGATCATTATGAATGCATTTGAACTTCACCAAAAAAAAAAAATCAAATATATAATAAAAATATACATTTGAAATACCAGATAAGCATTAGATATCAGTATTAAACCACTACCTGGCATTGACCGCATCTTCAAGAAATTTTGTTATTTCCTCGAGATCGTTTGAGGTTACAGTTGTAGCATACTGGAAATATCCAGGTTCTTCTTCAAATGACTTGTAAAGATGCTGCTTGAAGCCAGAAGTCACAGCATTAGCAATCAACTTTGTAAGACGTGTTCGAGCGATAAATTAATTATTCACACAATGTTAATCTATGTACTACAAGTAAACATGACCAGACATCAATATGAAAGAACAGTTTAAAATATTAAGAATGAGAAGGAGATCTTAGGACATCATAAGCCCACCTCCCGCTAAAAAAATTAAAACCTTAAGCTCCACTTAAGAACCCTATATAAATGTTACGTTACCAGTTTCCAAAAAATAAAAAGAACCCTATATAAATGTTTACAAACAATCAAAGCCATAGATAGCCAAGAATCTTCCTTTTAGTTTACGTACATGGAATTACTTGGGTTTATTACTCCAGCCCTCTCAATAGAATTAGACCTGGAAGAGCATCTAAAATTGACTAATATATAGACTGGAGTAGGACACTTGATATACTTACATATTGAAAATAAAATTCAAAGGTCTTGATATATAAAGAGTCCTGCACACACACACCTTTTTTTTAAGGGGGAGGGGAAGAAATACATGCTGAGGTTTTTTAACAAATTGTGTCACTGACATTTCCTCCTATCTCACAGCACCATAAGACGTCAGAAAAATGCTTTAACTAAGCCGTTTAAGGATGAGGTACCAATCATCATCAATACAAATGCTACTTGGTTTTCTGCAGAAGCACAAAAGCATAAGAATTCACTGAAGCAAAAGATGAACGATAGAATCATGAGAATTACAGGAAAATATTCAACCGCAAAAAGAAATACCTCTCTGCGGACGTTAAGTTGCTCTTGAAGAAGTGGTTGTCCATTACGATACAAGATATCAAAAGCATATATGCAAACGTTAACCTTGATTTCACTCATGGCAACATTCTTACGAGCACGTGTGCTAAGGATCTGTCATGAACGTATATCCATAAGTATCACCTTATTTTACACCAAAATTACACATAAATATAGCATGACAGTTCTCCAAGCAAATAATGAGCATTTGTAGGAGAAGAAATATTAGCAGTTGAAGCTTGCTTGGGAAAATGCACACGAGAGAAAAAAGACTACGAATATAAGCTCGAAGGAGTTCAGACACAACTTGCTTGATCAACTCTATATGACCTGGACAGGATAAGAGTTCTTAGTTGACAAGGAGCCTAACTAAGTTAGCTAGTGATCGAAACATATAATTTCATAACTTTGTTCTGAAGTTTATCTCTCTTCCATCTTCTAGCCTCATTCCTCATTCTTTTTTACTTTGACCTCACACTTCTTCCTCTTCTATCTTTTCTCATTTATTCTTATTCACCCTCTAGTATTGTTTATTACAAAATAATTTCCTCCAGACTTTTTTTGGGACCTTAGAATAGGTGAAGAAATAGAAGGCAATACAAAAGAAAAACATATCTATGAAACATGGACGGCATCATCCTGTTTAGTTATACAAGGATTTCAAAATATCAACTCCTTGTTTGGATCTAAAATTTCGGGAGAATCTGAAGAGAAAATTACTCGGTAACTTTAATAGGTCCTCTCTTTTTCTTTCAAAAGTGGACCTTTTAGTTCCTTTTTTGTTTTTGCTCCCACAGATACTAAATCCTTCACATGTAAAAGACATATACACCTAATAAACAGACAGGAAATGTCACTTGCACTACCACTTTCCAGAAAACTTTTGACCTTTTAAGGCACACAGATTAAAATTCAACCCAGAGTGGCCATCATATCAGACAGCGGATCAGAGTCCTTGCAACCAATAATTGAAAATAAACCATCAATATTTATCAAAGATAATCCACTGAGTTTCTAAGCTAGAATCAGCAGCTTTCTAGGTTATCATTTGCTGAAGATACTAGAAGAGTTGCTCCCAACCTCTTTACCTCACTATTTGTTTTGACCATCGAACAGAAAACCACTTTCCTATAATTCGTGTCCATTTCCTCACCAACTTCCGTGTTCCAAACTAATAACAGGTAAACTACTCTTAGAGTCCAAAGTTTAACACATTTTTATCTCCCTCCTCACTGCTTTAGACTCATGCTAATCATTAGGGCTAGAAATTTGAGCCAACCCAGAGCAAAGAAGCATATTATTTGACAAGCAATTGGTTCAAGTCGCGAGATTTTGGATACTAGGAATTTCAATTGCAAAAGTTCTTCATACTCCTCCATATAGACTCTATGAGAGTAACCGCAGTTGATATTAACATATATCCCTCTTTAGCCATGCAACACTGCTAGAATGTGATAGATCATGGGGAGGTGATCTGAATCGCTATTGATACGACGCAGGGCTGATTTTCTGACCATGACGAACTTGACGGGAGGACATGAGTGAAGAATTATCACCGGATTTGATCCAAAAAACAGAGTCCGGAATTAATAAGCCACACTTCGGAAAATAAATCTATAAATAAATAAGCCACACCATCTTTAACGGATTGATTTAAATGAGCAAGGGAAGAGAACACTTCGATTTTTTTCTCCACCGTACCTATTTTTTTATGATTTCAATTATCTTTAGTGCTATGTAATTTTGACAAGAGGATAGGAGTTCACATACTAAATTCTAGCAAGGTTAAAAGTTGATGGATTGTCTCTATAATCAAATTTACCACCTTTGAATCCCTGAGGATGGATCTACAAGACTACAACTGCAAAGTATATATAGATTAGGTGAAGATAATTCACCTGGAAGGGCAGGATCTTCTGTTTCTCACGGTCGTAAGCAACCAGTTCACAGTCAAGAACAAATGATGTCGCAGAAGGTTTCTTCAATCTGCAACAAACTTCAAAAATTAGCTAATAAATTTGCAACAAATTTTCAGGTAATGTACGACTATGGTATACAAGGTACGCATAATTGTGGAGAACAAAAATCTTGTAGCAGTAATTTACATAAAACATAACAACAACCTACCCAGTGTGGTCCCACAAGTGGAGTCCTGGTAGGATGTATGCAGACCTTACCCCTGCCTTTGTGGGGGTAGAGAGGATGTTTCCGATAGACCCTCGGCTCAAAAATTTACATAAAACATAATACATTAAAACATTGCTACCAATAATCTAAGTCCTTGATAAATGTCATATGTTCAGATTCAAGTTGACCTTTTGTGCACAACAGCAGTCAACTAACAAATATTTGATCCTGGGTTTGCACATTATAAGATTCAATTTCAGAGACAACGTTCCGAGCAAACACAGTGCCCAGGACACATCAACTTTATCATGCAGACCTTCCTTTTTTTTAATTATTTCATGCAGACCTTTTTAAAGCAGCATATTGTAAAATTAGAGCGCCAAGGTTTTAAAGTCTCCACTATAATGTAGGTAATAAATGGAGCTTTCGTAACTGAAGAGAACATTGAGCTAAGAGGAAGTGCTCGCATACTACAACTTCAGAACAGAAAATCTAGAGAAATGGAAGTACTACCTTGAGATAGCAGCAACAACGTCGGGAAACTTTCCTGTATTCCTCTCTGCATTTCGGCTGTATATCTCAACGGAACCATCCTCCATGTAGTGTATCTGGATTAACAAACAATAATTAACAAAAACTAAAATGAAAATAACAAATTTCTTTTAAAATGATTAAGAGGTCCTTGGAAATGTTCAGAGAGCATTATTTAAGACCGACTTCAGTTGACTTTTTATATTAAGGATGTGCAGCTTCAACTCATATATCAGAAGGGTAGAGTCGAGGAGGAAGGAATAGGGAAATAGAAGCAAAATGTGATTTTTTTACTTATCGGACACTGGAATGAATATCAAGCAAAGAACTCAATTATCAATAGCAAGAAAGAGCATGTAATGCAACAAATTAAGACTATCTATGTTGCAAGATCTATATCAGAAGGTTAGCCATCCGTCAATGAAAGAAGCACACTCATTTAGTCTCTAGATTGCTTCTAAAACCAACTCCACCCTGTTCCGGAACATTCAGAGACACTGAATGCTAGAAAAGAGTAGACATCCAGGAGGTTCCAAAGAGTTTGAAAATGTTAAGTAAATAGTTTTTAGGAGGACAATTGTGGCTGAGATTTCTAACTCTTCTGGCTTTTTACTACCAGCCATTCGTCTCCTTCTTCTCCAAATGGGTTCACTAGTTCCGATCCAATTATCTATGACGCAGATGAACCTTGAATAGTAACTGAATACATTCAAAGGTATACTACTTTTTCAGTTTTTCTTCAAGAAAATGATAGCCTAAATTTTTCACTGATTTCTGGCAAAAAATCTGGTTATAAGAAAATCAATTTCACATGTTTCAATAGGATAAGTTGTGTCTTCCTTTTCTTTGTATTCTTTTGCATTAATAAAAGCCCCTTCCTCTAAGAGATAAAATAAGAAACAAACAGCTCCATCAGCTATGATGGAAAAGAAGGGAAATCAGCTGCATGTGAGGTAGCATGAATACTCTAAAAAAAAAAACATGCACAACATTTCATTCTATTGGGTAAATGGTTGTAATTAGGATTTATTCTTTTAGGAAGTGATTTATATTTGCATATAATTTAGTTCCCATTCATTTTGAGCTCAGTTCCTCGAGAGAGAGTATGAATCAGTAGTAATTTACTGAATAAACTCATTAATAAGGACGAGATTGTTAGAACACCTGAGCACGTTCACCATCATACTTGTATTCACATGTGAACTCCATATCCTGAAACTTATCAAGAATTTCAGATACTCCTTTAGTTGGCTTAGCTAGCATAGGTCCAACAGGAACACCTGGTGAGAAACTGCACGTTTCTGGAAGCCTCCAAACACCATCAGCTAGAAGAGCAGGGACAATTTTTTCATAAACCGGGATTACAGAGTACACTTGCTTAACAATCTTGGCAGCCTGATGAAATAAGGAACCAACGAGATATACATTGAATAGCAATGGAAATGCAACAGGCAGCTAGTCTAACAGACATACATCATATACAAAATGCAAAGGGATCAAAATTTAATGAATCAAGTAATCATGAACTTAAAGAACCAATGAATCTGCAAGATAATACTGATCTCCTTCAGCTAATTCTTGTAGCGGAAACAAGTTTATGACTGTCATATATAGTCAAGCTATGCGGATTGGAGAACCCTTTTTCCCCTTTCCGGAAGATAAAATACTTATTGAAAGTGATATCTTTTCATCTGCCTAAGCCTTGGTGGCTGGAAGCAACAGCTACCGGTGGAATAGTCGAGATGCGCACATGCGGAACCAGACACTACCGTATTTAAGAAACATACTAATTGAAGGTGAACCAAGGGAAGAAACTCTATCACAAAAATTATATAAAATGCAACCTATAGGAAAGATAAAAGATTGTTCCTGCAACATGAAAAATATTTAGTTCACTCTACAAAAACAAGTTTCCGTAATTTCCTTTCTTATAACCAAGGAATCTCGAGGGGTAGCTGGCGCACAGCTCGAAATTCGGTGGCAAATGGACTCGTCCCTCTGCCCTTATCCACTTAAATGTCATACTGTTGTCCACTGCAAGGTTTGAACTCATAACATGCGCCTAACCACGCATCATACGCTGCACTTTTACCACTAAACCAATGCCCTGGTCGGGACAAGTTTCCTTAATTTATGCAGCCTTAAGAACTTGTCAAAGCACTTGGCTCTTAGATGGTGCTTTTGTCAAATCACTTATATTCCACCAAAAAGAACGAAAATAGTGGGGCTACCAGAACAGTCCTCTATAAAATACAAGCAATTAGGCTATTCAGATCTCTGAGACAACAAAATGGTCTTATGGCAATCACAATGCAAGCCTTGAGTGACAATCACTGGCACCTGAACTCTTTGATTTTAACCATTAATAAAATGTTCCTATGTTGCAGAGGAAGAAAATACACAACAAATGAAAAGACAAGGTGATAACAACAAACAAAAGGGAATGTTTTCTTTGGACCCAAGGGTGTGGGGCCTAGTGGTCAATGAAGTAAGTTGAGAATAGGTCTCCGGTTCAAACCCTAGAAGAGACAAAAACTCTAGGTGATTTCTTCCCATCTGTTCTACCTTTGGTAAAGTTGCTGGTGGGAGGTGGCAAGTATCCCATGAAATTAATCGAGGTGCGCGCAAGCTGGCCCAGACACCACGGTTATAAAAAAAAGGAAAGTTTTCTTTACACCAAACAAATCCGAATGAAACGAAAGGTATCCTTTTAACTTCTATCCTGGGTTGTTTAGTCATTAAAACATCTATTGTTCCTCTCGTGCCAAATTGTCCAAATTGAATTGACATAGTTAATCTAGATTTGGTGGAATATTTTCCAGATTCACTCTTGGAAAACAGAATCCAGCCAAATTCATATTGGGTTCAAAAGGATTCCATAAATGCATTAAAAATCAAGCCCGACATGTTTGCCGAAGAATATATTACTCTAGTTTTTTAAAAAATATAATACGAGTGTTTTACTTAGAATTATATGTATAACTGAATAACAAGGCCTAGAATATATATATAACTCCTCAAGGAAAGTATGTGTTTTTTATGTGTGTGCATAATGACTACACATCCATATCTTAAACAGGCATGATCAAAATTACAAAGAGCTTAAAAAGCAATGCAAATGTACAAAAACATTGACACTCAGAAGGTGGTATATGTTAAGATTTGATGGAGTTCACTTAGTCATCATCAGTCCATAACACCAATCTCAATGTTTAATACTTTATAATACCAGCATATGTATCATATAGTCAGCTAAGCAGAACAGAAAACGGATAGTACAGTAACAAGCTCACATAGGCAATTGTTTCCTTTGGAAAATAAGGTGTTGATTTCTCAATATTGGCTAAATGAATTGAGAAGGCAGAAAGCCTCAGCAGTCAAGCACTCGTTGCTACAGTCCATGGACTTATACTCGAGCAGAACATTTTAAATTGGGGGAGGACAATTCATACATGCATAATACTACAGAACGTATTTAACTTCCTGATATTTGACATAAGAATATTAAATATAACAGATATCAATCTATATTGGTTTAGTTTTGCATCAACGGAAATATAAGGACATGAGATAGTACTTCTAAAAATGCAAGTAGAGTACTGATTTTTTTTATTGTTACGCAGTAGATTATTCATTATTAATTACTACGATTTAGAAATGATTCCCTTTTCGCCTTCTCTGCAAAGAGTGTAGTAACAAATTGCAAAAATACAAACCTAAAAGGGAATGAAAAGAAAAAGAACCAAAGTGCTACTGTGTTGTGCACTTATTTCACATCATAAGTAACAACATAAGGCAAAGAAAAGAATACTTGGATCAGAAATACTGCAATATAATACGAAGATTGCAGCAGATTCCGAAATCTCATAGCAGTCGGCTGGCACAACTCCCAAGATTTGGAAGCTAGGTGTATGCCTACCAGCTCCACAAGCCACCAGTTAGTGTCGAAAATATTATTTTCAAATTTTCCGAAGCTGGCATACAATTTATTATTTTCCAAATTTCCAATTATCCTAAGCTGGCATACGATTCATGCAAGTTTGCAGAAAGGAAAATCTAATAGAATACTCCTCCAAAGGGAGAACAACGCACCTCTTCCAAAGGAGAATCTACATGTGCGGGAGGTGATGAATGCTTATCTGAGAACACAAAAGCATAAGCGATTGCAACTAAGAGTGTTTGTTCAGCCAAACCAATTCTTAGCTTTGTCTGCAAGAAAGAGAAATCAACTGAACAAAGGTTCAATGTGCAATGCAACAGCTAACTAGCTCCATGAGACAAAGAAGAAAAAAAAGGCTTTCCTCTAACCTGGAGGAGACGAATCAAATATTGGGGTTCACAATCAGTAGCTGCAACAAGCAGCGATTTAATGTAATTCTTTTTCTTTTCCTGACTATCCTTGCCAGATTCCTAAAAGATATTCCCACATAAGAAAAGGCAACATAATAGTAGATATCATACTGCAAGATCCAAAACTTTATCAGATAAAACAAGAATAAGTAACTAAATAGAGCATCATCTGCACCACAAATAGGATAAATTTATTTTCTAGCCTCTATGATAAATCTATTTAGAGCGATGCACAGAACTGACGTTGATTGGCAGCTTCTAAAGGAACTTCAAATATCTGGTATGAGAGCTATGCCACTTAACATCTTAAATCCCACTTAAAAGAAGTATCTAAAAAGTGAATAATGAAACTGGAATACCTTGGCAATAATCCGAAACGTGTCAAAAACTTTAGCAACAGTCAATGCTACTGGTTTACGCATCAGAGGCTGTGATGAACGGCTTGCTTTAGCAACAAGGCCCAAGTCTCCAAGCTCCTGTGTATTAAACAATGAAAAACAGATATTACTCTAAACTGAACAGGAGAAAAGGTTGAATCACCTAGATTGCATGGTCTAATTTAAATAGAACAGGTACTGGTAGACATTACAGGATAACCATACTAATTTCCTATTCATACAATCAAGCCATGCAGCATTTTGATCTCCCACAACCCCCCCCCCCCCCAACCAAACAAACCTCTCAATTTATTCAATCTCCAAACAACATGAAAGCTCAATTTCACTTTTGTCCAGCAGATCCTCCAACTACTAGTTTTCTACAAATTCGAAGGCAACAAAGAAAAAAAAGAGGAAAAATAGAAACAGAAACAGAAACAGTGAGTGCCATATAATTATTAACAGAATCTCATATAGTTTTGTGAACTGCACTAAAGTGATGCACAAATTGCGGAATGAGTTTACCTCATAAATCTCATAGTTCAAATTCCCATACATACTACCTATGTTTCAACCAGAAGAACCCCAAAAAGATCTCTTAATTTGACAACCCATGGCATATAGCTAGGCATATAAGGGGTGTCATTGACTTAAACACTAACAATATCACTTCAAACAATCATTTCATCAACCCCAACCAGACTAACCATCAAGTAAATACACACTAGTCATTTTCTAAATACATGGCTTAGGCAATTATACTCAATAAAGAAAAGGTTAACTTTCACTCTTACTCTTCTTGGGAGCCTCTTTCACATACTGCACTTTTCCTCAAATTAGATTAAATATTCAAGTCATGCTTGTGTGATGCAATTGAATTTGGGAGCTATATTATGGGAGATAAGCTAATGCTTTGGGTGGTTGTACCGTGTGCAATTGGTGCAGTATGAAGCTGTTGGAAACTTGATCTTCGCAAGGAGGACACAAGTTTCATTCGTTACATTCAGACCCTTATGTTTAGTTCTTTAAATTATGCTTTTACGCCAATTCTTATTGTCGTAGTTTCTTTTAGACCCATTACCTAGCTAGGGTTCATTGGCATACATTCTCTTGGTGTAACCAATTTAGAGATCATCAATGAAAATCACCATTTAGCTTTATTTAGTATAGCTTTTGCTTAGTTTAATTCTTAGCTAAATTTCTCCTTAAATTCCAATTTGTATCATTGCGTCTCCCATTAGAACCCATAAGGAATTAGTACCTGAAATATTCAACTTGTCAAAACTACAAACACTATAGGGCATTAATGCTTGAGCGGCAACCATACACATAAGTTACATTTGAACCTAATTCTTCCAAATTAACAAACTTATTACCTTGTATTGCTTCTTGATATGCGCTTCTTTAGCGCCACAAGCTTCAGCAAGTGCCTTAATAATGGAAGCATCTCCAAGACCGAGCTCCATACCATCGTGTGCAGCTGCAATTTTGTTAGAGGAAAGGTACACAACAGGCAACAAATCCTCAGGCGTAGTCTGAATCACAGTCCTCAACATATTAGTCACAATTTCAGTAATCACAATCCTCCCCGACTCCTTCGAAATAGCGTCTAACGCCTTAGCTACAAACATAAACGGCACTCTCTCACCATCACCCCAATATGCTGCCTTTCTTGGATCAAAGTTTGCAGCTTTTTTCTTGATTTCCACAAAGCTCTCGTCTGGACTTATCATCTTCCGTTTCTTCACCACCCCAAGCTCCTCACTTTTCGACCCGTTCACCAAATGGGTGTCCTCAATTGGCTTCAAAACTGAATCTTGATTAACTATAATGGTTTTACTGGAAGTTTCAACATCTGGGGTTTTGCGTTTCTTCACCAAATCCTCACTTTTCGACACATTGACCAAAAGGGTGTCCTCGATTGGCTTCAAAATTGAATCTTGATTACCTATAGGGGTTTTACTTTTCGACCCATTGACCAAATGGGTGTCCTCAATTGGCTTCAAAATTGAATCTTGGGGGGGTTTACTTGAAGTTTCAACATCTGCGGTTTTACGTTTCTTAGGTGAGGAATCTTGGGTTGGTGTTTTTTTCTTGTTATTTGCCATAAGGACATCGAATGCAGAGCGTTGAGTGGACATAAATCTTGAATTAGAGTTTGCAGAGAAGAATAAGAAAAGGGGTTTATTAAGGGTTTTAGGAGATGTAATGAGAAAGATTGAAGAGGGTTTAAGGGAGAAATGGAGACGGTTGTAAAATGAGGGTTGTTTGAAAAAGAAACAACACGAGCGCAATGACAACATTCAATTTGGAAATAGTCTATGGAGAAGTGTGCAATAGAAGAAAGGAGGGAAAGAAGGACGGGTGGCGGGAACGTAAAGAGGTGCATTTTCTCTATTGGTGCAGTTGCTCTATATGCCAATATATTTGTGTCACCATGACAGTTAGGGTCGTTTGGGCACAAGGATACGATGATATTGAATTATTAGTCCCAATTCATATTTGGTTGATGAGATAATTTTATCTCTCCTGCTAAATAACCTTCGAGGGTAGCCAAGTTGGTGTAGCAGTAGAGCGCGGGATTGTAAGGTCACGAGTTCGATCCCCTGCATAAATCTTTTTGGTTGAGTCTGTCACACATGGCTTGCCAAGTGTGGTTAACGTGGTTTGCAGGCTATTGCGTCAGTCCGGGGTTTACACTGTGTGCACTCAAAAGAGTAGCGGTTGCGGGTTCTTCGTCAACAAAAAAAAGGAGTGTTAGGAACAATTTTACCAAAAGTTACGGTTAGGATTTTTTACTTTCGATTTTGTAATATTAGTAATCGAAATTGAACCAAGGTATTTTAATTTTTGATTTTGTAATATTAGTAATTAATCGAAACTGAACGAAGGTATTATTGAAAATTTTGTATGGCATAGCTAACTCTAAGTGATATTTATGGGTAATAACTATTGTTTAAGTTAATTATTTTTCATAGCTACAGTGAATTTTTCAATTTACATATCATAGATATGTCAATACATAATGTTATTTCACTGTATCACATGTTCTCCTTCACCTCTCTCCGATTCCTCTCCCTTCTTCCTCTCTTGTCAGATTTAAAACTTTCCGACACCAACGAATCGAATCGAGATTTAGCTCCTCTCTCATTATCTTAAAGTTCAATCAGAAGCCTAAAAGAAATATTGTATCTATCAATTCAATAAGCATATAGAGTAGAAGAGAAAGCCCGAAACAAGGTTTGACTGAGACTGCCAACCGCAAGAGAAGAGAAGAGAAAAAAGAAAGCAAGCTGAAAACTTCGAACTTAAGCAATATAAATTGCAAATAACTTCAAAACCCGTTGTAAAAGAGTGAAAAATAGACCAAGTGATCATCACCAATACGAGTAGGCTCAATCTTTAGGTGTGATACGCAAGTTGAAGTCGCGTTTATGTGTGTTTGATAGGTGTATGTCGAAGCTTAGGTCAAAACTATGCGTCTTAGTTAAGATTAATAAAAGTTCAACAATATTAATTGAGCCATAGGCATAACTAATAGATACATTTATTCAAGAATTAATTTTAACCAGACACAAGTTGATAAAGCGACCGTGCTAGAACCACGGGACTAGGTGGTTCCTCATATCTTCCCCTCGGTCAACAGATTTTTTTACCCAATCTTTTGCTTTCGCAGACCAAAAAAATAAAGAGTCATTTCCTTTTGATTAGAAATTCATAAGGTGACTTGGAACACCAAAACTCAATTTCAAGTGGCGACTTTGTAATAATAAATAATTCATTTTCGAAACGTCACTTTAAGTGGAAAACCCCTTTTAACCATCAAATAAGTTTTAAGAGAGAAAAAAATGGGTGTGACAGATGGCAACTCTGCTGGAATAACCAGAATTCGAGCTTTGTAATATTGACTTATGTTTGGCTTTTGTTATTATTTTTTTTTGAATATTTTGTATATATGGACTAATGTGCTATATGTCTGGTTATTTACTGCTTTGATATTGTTGAACTAAAAATATAATTGTCTTCTTTCGCGCACCATCTTTGAGTCTTCGAGAATACACTTTGCACACAATCACGGGAATTGCGACTACGCACCCCACTGTTGTTGAGATAAAGACAGTGTGCCCTTGTTCCTTAGTGAAGGATTTACAGTCACACGTGTTTAGGATGGGGAGGACCCACAACATAGCCGAAAAGTGTTGCTACCGATACGTTGTCCCTCGCCCGACTCAAGTTGTCCGCTCGTTTTACAGTCAGTCCATATACCTTTCTCCATCAAGTTTAATCTTAGTAAAACCGGAACACATACATGATATCTCTAGTAAGCCACATTTTATTTGCATTATGTGCATTTGACCTTGTGGGGCTCGACACAGGGCCGAATCCGTCTAATACATGTACATGTTTCGTTTGGACCAACATGTGCATCATATGTGCTATTTGAAGTATTATTTGGAATGACTTGTTCATTATTGATCGTCTTTAGAGTACATTAGTGAAACGAAAGAAAGAAACTATTCCTCTCATTTTTACCAAATATACTCGTTTTATGTCAAATTTCAAAATTAGTAGTTCTTGCCTTTTGCAATAATATATACTTAAACAAAAAACGTTTTCCAAAACGATAAAATTCTTTTACAAAATTTTCACGAACTACGCACGCCTGATTCTCATTACCATAGTGAGATACATAGGCAGCCCTCCTCGGATCCGTCATTTCTTAAAGAAAAAATAAAAATAAAAAAAATGAAAAAAAGTTTAATGTTTGCTTTACTTCAAATCTTCACGAATTACGCACACATGATTCTCACCCCGATGAGATACATAAGCAGCTCTTCTGGGGTCCGGTATTCCTTAAAAATAAATTCCAAAAAAAAAAATCTCTGAACTACGCATGACCTGATTCTTGTTTCAACAAGATATGTAGGCAACCCTTTTTTGGGTTCGGTCTCACCTAAAATAAAAAGAAAAATAATAATCTCTTGATTTGGCTGGTACCAACATATTTAGGAATGTGCACAAGGAAGAAACGAGTGTTAAGTGAATTGGAATGGTAGAAAGGACCAATTTCGTTTTGAACCATATATTATTTTGATACATCTTAGTTGTACCTAAGTGACACTTGAAAAATTCTTTTCCTAAAAGTTAGGGTTACAATGAATACGACCTCATCATTTCATGTGCATTTTGTGGTGAGCTTTAGATTGAAAATTCAATGAAATTGCTTTGTTGATCTAGAACCTGGCCTAAATGTTTGTTGAGGCAAAATTTTGACCAACACCTGATTTGAGAAAGGAGTGTAGGCTTTCTTTGACCCGATTGTGCCTTTCAAGCTTACCAAATGACATACGATCCCTAGTGTTACCTTTTTTAGCCTAAACCTTATTTTTTGGATAAATAGCATAATAGCATATACCTTTTGAGTGCTTAAATGCACTGCCCCTCTTTTGGCCCCACCTCCTTGAGCACACTGACAAAAATCTAAGTTAGGTGACAGAGCGAAAGGTGAAAAATGCGAGAATTCAAAAAAATATACAAAGACAAAAGAAAGAGTTCATAAGAAGAAGCAACAAAGAAAATGAAGATCATGTGCGAAAGCATAAAGCCATTGAAAAAAAATAGTGCAATGCTCAAGGAGGGAATAGTCACTTTTTTTCCAAATGAATATCCTTCTCATTCTTAAACCTACATTACAAGCCAATGACAAGTCCTACTTGATCCAATTCTAAGTGCTCTCACATTAGTGGATACTTACATGAAGGCCAAGCATATAATATCTCAATTGCATTCATTGAATATCCTTCTGAGTGTGAGTGTACTTTTGAGCGTCCTAAGATCTAAATGCTTTTATCGAGCGTGAATTAGGACTTTAGTTGTGGTAAGGAAACTTGAAACATTAGGTTTGAAAGAATTCAAAACCTTTAGCTGATGTAAGATAAAAACATATCTTGTCAATACTTAGATATGTTTGAAGTACCACTTGAAACTATAGGTATTACTTCTAGGTTGACCTCAGAATTTGTCTGAAAGTAATTGGTGTTAGCTCTTGTGCATAGTACTAATTGTTGGTACCAACTGAAGTCAAGAAATCTGAAATTTTCGATAACCTTATAATGGTAGCTGGTAGGTGTTTTGACGGTGGCGGAGGCGATGGCGGCGCAGCAGAGAGAGAAAGAAGAAATCGAGCTAAAAGTTCCAAAATTCATCCCTTTGTGCTCACAAGCCCTACATGTACCTGCGCCGCCACTGCCTCCGTTGCATCGAAAAAATGACATGGATTTCTCCGATAACCTAATTCCATTCGATTCTTAAATATATTTGATTATATTTTCCTCATATTTGAGTGTATTCATCTGGCTGGATTCATGGCTTCTTCTTCTTCTTCTTCTTGTATCTCAGATATGAGTGTATTTGTCATTTTTAGTATAAATATAAGTTATATGTAATTGACTGATTGTATTATTGGGCAAAACTAGATGTATTTGACTCTATGTGTTGTTTGAATGATCAATATATATAATTTTTTTGAGTGAATACGGTGTATTTGAAACTTTTGTATCTTTAATTTTATTGTTTGTATACAAAATTAGCTCCGTCATTGTTTGATAGCCGAGTTACATTCTTGAATACACCCAAATAACTCTATTTCAGTGAAATACTAGCTGTCGACAACACAAATACCTTCATATACAGCTGAATACATTCAACCCTGTGTTGATCGGAGCTCGAATATGTTCAAATACAACTAAAACAAAAAGATAGATCAATACATAAATACATTGGAATACATAGCTCCGTCGTGTATTTAATTAAATGCACTGGAATACAAGAAATTGATTTTGCATGTATTTAAATACATTCAAATACATGCGATATCAAATAAGGTTGGATACAACTGAACATTATATTCAAATACACGCAAATTGCCCTAAACAAGCTACGAATAGTAATATACAAACTTGTAGCCATAAACACCTAAAATATAGTCGTTTGTGTAAGTTACTCTTTTCAATTACATGCGATATCAAATAAGGTTGGATACAACTGAACAATATATTCAAATACACGCAAATTGCCCTAAACTAGCTACGAACAGTAATATACAAACGTGTAGCCATAAACACCTAAAATATAGTTGTTTGTGTAAGTTACTCTTTTCAATTACATGTGATATCAAATAAGGTTGGATACAACTGAACAATATATTCAAATACATGCAAATTGCCCTAAACTAGCTACAAATAGTAATATACAAACTTGTAGCCATAAACACCTAAAATATAGTCGTTTGTGTAAGTTACTCTTTTCAATTTGATTTGGTTTTAAAGGTTATTATTTTTATTTGGGTCTATCAAATTGGGCTTCTTTCCCAAACAAAAAAAAAAGAGCTTTAGCATTAAAATTTTACATGATTATTTAGGCTTAAAAAATTATATGAAGTGATTAAACAATTCAACAAAAATTACTAGCCAGTCTAGAAAGGATAGTTGTGATGTCCCTTCGTGACCGGCGTTTCCAATATGAAGCCGAAGGCGAGGCATGCCCCTTCTCTGGTTTTTCCTTCAAGTGACAAGGGGGTCCAATACTTGACAGTGTTGTGTTGACCCCAGAAAGTTAGAAAATTAACTAAAAGCATAACAATTTACCTTTGTTGTTCTCATGAAAATCCCATGCATACATGATACAACTATAAAGTCACATTAGAAATAGAATACATGAGTGTGTTTTTTTGTCATTGACCTTTATATTTTTAATATTTAAGGTTCCATCCTTACGATGGAGGAGTTAGACTTGACTCTAACTTGTTCATTTCAGAAATAATTACACTTACGAGGAAATACACCTTGACTTCTATTACAAGATGGATGTTGATAGCGACCAACCTAAGTACAAAATGAAGGAGGTTAATAGATAAGAGATCGAAGGCCTTTTTCTTAAACCTGTGTATTTTGACGTTTTGCAAAAAGGATATTACATACATATATGTTACAAATTAAGGAAACACTTCTACTAAAATTTTAGATACTCCACCAGTAACAGTGTAGTGCTTCCTTCTAGTTTTAAATTTGAAATTGAATAGACATGGAAGCAACTTCATGAATGAAGACGTGCCTGTGTTTTACTCGTATTGTTGATCATATTCACAATCATAATAGAATTATGATGTAGTGTCTGACCAACCCTGAGAATGAAGAGCATGCTACAATAATCAAGTGTCTTCCTCTTGTAATATGCTGGGAGATAAGTGAAAATAGGCGTGCAGACAGATTTGACAACAAGAATATGTCCAGTTGGTTTATCATTCATCAAGTCACCAATTATATCAAACTCATTCTTAAATGTCAGTTTCCTACTCAACATCTTCCTCTTAATTTCTTGACTTAATAAGTGTAAGGTTGTTGATAATTTGAGAACAGTGATCCAACTCTCAGGTTATTCTTTGGACTAATGGTTGGGATACAATTGTTGTAGGGAACGGGAAGTAAATAACTATTACAATAGTAGAAAGGATAAACAAACTATTACAATAAAACTGGAAATCAAAACCTTAACAGATTGCTTGTGTGATTCGATGAGTCGAGTGATGACACTCTTTCTTTAAGACAAGATTGCCCCGTATGTCTCCTTTTACGGTGTTGAGCAATAGTCTTCCAAGATACAACAACAACTTTAACAAGTGAGCAAAGGAAACTCAAGTGTTACTCTTGAAGAACTTTGAGTATGGTGACTTTGCTAGAGAGGAAGAATATGAGCTCTGAAAATCTGGAGAATTTCCAAGTGTTGAGTGTTGTGTTCAATTGAGCCAAAGGCCTCAATTTATAGTGTAAGTAGAAGACCCCTCACCTAGCCAACTAATGGCCTTCAATAGCCATGTAATTGCACTTGAATGAGGGGTTACATTAAGCCAAATAATGGCTGAATTCATGTGACAAGTAATGGAAAATCAATGCTCCAAAACCAGCCCAAACGTCAGATTTTTCCAACTTCCCATCGCAGCAATCTGCCTCTGAAGCGCCGCAGCTCCAGTAGCTGATCAACCATTTTGCGTCGCGGCCCTTCACGGCTCCGCGACGATTTCCGACTCATTTCATCTTACACTTCGTATACTTCTTCCTTCCTTTACCAACGTGGAATACTTTGTCATTTGGTCAATAACCGCCTATAATTTTATGTCTCAAACGTATTACATACGTACCAATATCTCTTTCACTAATGAAATTTGCGATACTTGGCACTACGTGTGCACGTGTGTGGAAACGACGTTTTCAACGTGCGGGCCCAATTGTTAGAGTCATAAATTAATGGGATATACTTAATTCCACATTTAGTAAATTTCCAATAATCTCCTCTTGAAATAGATTTTGGCGCACACACATGGTGCCTTTTCTAGCAATCTTTCAGCGGACCGATGTTGCATCTGGATAGGTAGCATACGCTTTGAACCTTCCATAGTTGAATACCATCGGACTTACTTACTGCGTGATGAACGTGATGTCTTGAACCATCAGTGTTTAGTGTAATCCAAGTCAACGGTACTAACACAACAACTTCCTCTACTCAGTTCTTCATAATATTTTGTCCGTTGTGGCCGTGGACACTTCTTGGATTCTTAAGTGCGTTCATTTGAGGCGGCCTGTCCTCGCACTTAAATAGGTGGTCTCCTATAAGGTATCCTGCTATACCCCACTTTACAAGTGTTAGGAACCATTAAAAATGTCCCCAAACCTAACCTCAACCGGTGAGGATCATTAAAGGTTTTGGAAACTTAACCTTCACCCACACTGCAGATAGCTCTTATAGTCTATCGTGGGAACAACTTTGGATTTGGTATTTCTCTACAGAAATCACTATCCGAATTTCTCATTCTTCCACCGAAGCAATCAACTGAACCTTTACAGCTTAGTTTTCCCATTGAACCTAATTCCTAGGATCTTCAGTCAGTAAGGTTAGGTTACCACCGTATTGATACTTATACTTTGGGTTTTAAGCCCATTTCCCTAGACATGCAGAACATCTGATCCTTGGGTAAGCCCTTTGTCAGCGGGTCTGCTATATTATCCTTTGACTTTATGTAATCACTGGATATTATACCCGTGGTGATCAGCTGCCTAACGGTATTATGCCTCCTTCGAATATGATGAGACTTGCCATTGTACATAGCATTGTGTGCCCTTCCTAGAGCCGACTGTCTGTCGCAGTGGATCATTATAGAAGGTACGGATTTGTTCCAACAAAGAACATCCTCTAAGAAGTCGTGAAGCCACTCAGCTTTTTCTCCTGCTTTGTCTAAAGTGATAAACTCCGATTTCATCGTGGATCGGGCGATGCAAGTTTGCTTAGGGATTTCCAAGACACAGCCCACCACCAATTGTAAATACATACCACTAGTGGACTTGGTGTTCTCTATATCAAATATCCAGTTTGCATCACTGTACCCCTCTAGTACAGCTGGATATCTCGAATAATGTAACCCGTAAGTTAGCATGTATTTCAGGTATTGAAGTACCCGATTCAACGTCTTCCAGTGATCATCACTCGGACAACGGGTAAACCCAGCCAACTTGTTAACTGCATAAGCAATATCAGGTCGGGTGCAGTTTGTTATGTACATCAAACTTCCGATCACCTGTGCATATCGCTCCTAGCATATGGGTGCACCACGATTTTTATCAAGCTTTTGATTTCTATCCATTGGTGACTTTATAGGCGAACTGTCAAACATCTCAAACTTTCTCAAAACATCTTTGATGTAGTGAGACTGAGATAAGACCAGTCCGTCAGATGTCTTGGATATTTTTATCCCTAAGATGACATATGTGATACCCATATCCTTCATGTCGAGGCATTGTTTCAACATGTTCTTAGTCTCTAGAATTATGCCAGGACTGCTCTCTGTGATCAACATGTCGTCTACATACAGGCATATCATAACAAACAAGTCAGAGTTACATTTTATGTAGACACATTTATCACACTAATTAATAGCGAAACATTTCGATAGTAGATTACTATCAAATTTTTCGAGTCATAAATGAATGAGATATACTTAATTCCACATTTAGTAAGTTTCCAACACTAATCACGGTTGGTTCAAATTAATATTGATGGTTGTAGTAAAGGTAATCCTGATTTGGTGGATGATGAATCATTAGAGACTATAATTAAAAGAGTTAAGGGTCAAAAACACACCTCAAGTATCATTTTTCTGTGAGTTTTTTATCTGAACTAGAGTTGTCCAATGGGGCGGGGCAGGTCGGGTTTCGGTGGGACGGGGGAGGGTCGGGACTCGAGTTGTAGCGGGCCTGGCGGGCTGGGATAGGCGGTACGGGAAGAGGTCCCGTCCCATCCCACATCCCGCCGGTAGAGGGGCCGGGATTTGGGGGACGGGTCGGGTCGGGGTCGGGATCTACCTTTTTTTTTGCCACTTAATTTAAAAAAATATTATATATAAACACTTCAATAATTGAACAAGATAGTGTAATAAAAACATCCAAGACTGTTTTTGTGCCTCTTATATTATTTAATAGAAATATGATTTTTTGGTAATACAATTTCAAAATTGCAACTTTGTGGTGTTGTTCAAAAGTTGCAAATCACATAGTAAAACTGCAATTAAAAAAATTACATATTTAACCATACTTTTTCTAATTTTCTCACAATGTCTTGAGGATATTCGGTTGGAATTAGAATTTGTCGGTCAAATTGTTCGACGTCGCTTCCTGTTCCATCGAACAAGATTTCGTTGTAGTTGTTGTCTTCTTCTTCGTCGATCTCCGGTTGACCGCACCTTCTATGCTCCGCTCGAATCCAATCTCTGAAAAGAATTGCAATCTCCAATGTGTCCCCCGCCAATGAATGTTTGTGCTCTCCTATTTGAAATCTTCCAGGAGAAAAAACGTTTTCAGACGTTGTTGATGACGCTTGAATGTTCAAAACATCTCGGGCCATCTTTGCTAGTGTCGGAAATGTATTCTCATTATGCCTCCAGTATTTCAGCAAGTCTTCATGTCCTTCATCATTGACAATTAATTCGTACGGTACAACACCCTGCAAAACATAAACATCAAATTTGCTAACATGTGAAGGAGTTGAACCACTAAATATTTTATTTATAAGGTCTTCAATACTAGCAGTAGAAACCGCATATTTTTTTATAAGGTTGCAGCGAAGTAGTAGAAGATGGTACAAAAGTCGGTTGATTATTTGTACTTTGTTGTTGGTAATACGTATATACTTGTTTACATTCAGAGTGTATGCTAGACGTAACTTCTTCTTTAGTTGGTTTGTGAGTTGGGTCTGTTGGAAGTACTTCTATACAATCATAAATCGTTTCTATTAGTATTTTACAACCGTCTGCTTTAATAGTCGGATTTAATACCGCACCAATAATATAAATGGTGGGAATGAGAAAAAAATATTTTTTTAACCTTTTAAACATTTTTTCAATAGATGTAGATGTCTTATAAGTTGGTTTTTGCATATATTCATTAAGTAACAAAAGTATTAGAGCTATATAACATAACATATTTGAAATAGTAGGATAAAAAATACCAAATTTTTTAAAGTAGCTTGAAAGAATTTCTTTAGAAATCCATTAAGTTCTAAAAAAAAATTCCAATCATTATCTACAAGTATATCACTTGGATTTTTATTATGGACGTTAAATAATAAAGTTATAGGTTGTCTATAATCGTAAGCAACAAGTAATGCTCATACAGTGAATTTCACATAGTCGAAACTTCTTATGAAATTTTTCTATAAGGTAATCCACAATCATGCAAAAAAAATTTATATTCTTTGCGTCTTTGTATTTTATTACCTTTAAAAATAAAATTTATAGCAAATTGTATTTTTTCAACAATGCTTTGAAATTTTTTTAGGTCATCCTTTACAACTAAGTTATAAATATGGCACGCACATCTTATATGAAAATGATCAGAAAAAGATGGAGTTAATCGAAGTTTTAAAAGTCTTATAGCATAATCATTAGAAGAAGCATTATCTAATGTCATAATCATAATTTTATCATTTATTCCATAATAATCACAAATTTCATTAATATTTTGTGCAATAAAACTTCAAGTGTGCCTATTATGAATATATCTATATGCTAAAATACGTTTTTGCATAGGCCAATTTTGATCTATCAAATGACATATTACTGTTAAATGACCATTACCGTTAGTACTACGGCCTATGTCAGAAGTGATAGCCACTTTGCCATTAAAATGATACAATGCATAACATAAATATTGTTGATATTCACTTGCAAATTTAAAAATATCCCTTCTAACAGTTGATCTAGGAAAACCATTAAAAGCAGGATTATATGTTTCTCGAATGTTGGTCTAACAGTTGATCTAGGAAAACCAAAAATTCCCCCGTCGTCGGGTTAATTTGACCCTATACTAGGTCGGGGATACTATGTGAACCTTGTCCCGACTAAGATGGCATAGACACACCTGATTTTTAGTCTGGTATTCATTCCGCCTAGTTGTGTGCTCGCCTTGTACATGTCTCAATAAACCTCCCGTCCCACATTGACCTTTTTCAGTTTTAAATTTATAAATATTTTTACAAATTTTACATCTAGCTAGTTGATTCTCTTGGTCCCTATAAAAAATATCATGTAGCTAATTTTAATTTCCATTATGTGGGGCCTCGACTCATACTAGGGGGAATATGAGGCATTCCAGTTTCAGTTTCAGTCTGAGACTTAGTCTGAGCCTGAGGTTGAGGTGCACTAGTGGGTGTGTCATCTAGATTATCGTCTAAATTAAAGTTTGGTTCATATACCTCATCATCTAATGGTATATCATTAAAAAAACAGTTTCATCTATATGAGTGAAATCAATGAAATCATCGGGACTAGGAATAAGATTTCTAGAAGATGTACCCCTGCCATTGTTACCCCTACTAGAAGAAGCCTTACCCTTACTCTTAAATATACCTCTTAATCCTTCCATTTTAATTATACAAATAAATAATTAAAGATAATGAAATTAAGTGCGATAATTAAAATAAAGTAACAATAATAATTTAAAGAAGGAACGAAGGTACCAAACGCCGACGTAACGTCGACGTGTAATCGAGGTTGAAAATTGAAACTTTGCTCGATGGATGATCCTCAAGCTAGTTGTCAACTTCACTCCAAATTTTTTAACTTTGATTTAATATTTAATAGTAGGAAAGTTTATAGAATTGTAGAGAGATAAATTGAGAGATTAGAATAGATTAGAGAGATGGTAGAAAGATTTGTGAGAAAAATGAAGAGGAAAATGCGGTATTTATAGTTGAAAAATAGGGTTAAAGTGTAAATATATTAATTTAGGGGTTAAAAATAAATATTAAGAGGGTAATGAGGGTTTATGGGGTGGGGGACCAAAAATGGTTGTTATAGCTGTTGCACAACGGCCAAAATCGAAATGTGGTCGCTGTTGCAACAGTTATTTTTGCAAAGGGGGAAGAGGGCTGGGGGGCGGGACATGATCGAGATGGGTCGGGACGATCCCAGGTCCCGTCCCGAGTTCGAACCCCGACAACGACCAAAATTTTTTTGTTATGGGGGATCGGGGCGGGGCAGGCCGGGTAGCGCGACGGGCCGGGTAGGGATCGTGTCGACTCGACCCACTGGATATGCCTAATATGAACTATCAGGTATGAGAGTTTACTATTTAAACTATCATCAACTAGTTAGCAAAAGACACCTCAACTATCATTTGTTCACTTTTTCTACCTGATAGTTGAGGTAGGAAAAGTGAACAATTGATAGTTGAGGCGTGTTTTGCAAACTATGGTGATAGTTTAGGCATGAAACTCTCACACATGATAGTTTAGATAGAAAACTAAAAAAAAAATGATACATAAAGTGTGTATTTGACTATTAAGTCTTTTACAAACCAAATAGAGTCCCTTTTTGTTTCGATTTCTCTGTTTTTCGGGTTCGTTTTTAATTTTATCTTCGCACGAAATACAAATTCATTTAATTTAATTTAGTAGAACTAAGACACAGTCACTTTCGTGTCGAATTTGCTTAGCAATGGCAACTATCATCTTCGGATAATAGGTTGTAGGTAGATGTTACATGCTTTTTTTTGCATCCGAAATGGGCTGGCCTAATCAATTTAGATTCGTACTGCTTAAGATTTACTCAAAAAGATTTTTTTCGCATCAAGAGTTTATCGATTCTCAAATTTCGAACTTAAAACTCTTAATTAAGGTTAATCTTATCTCATTTATCTCATTTATCTCATCACATTTGTTAGTGATGATCCTTCCCTTTTTCATTCAGGTATCATATGAGCGATAAACTATTAATGATGCCTTAGTCTACACTCTTTTGATTGAGGTTTGCACAAATCAGACTGATAAAATTGGTTGATTTTTGCAATTAAGCTTCGAAAAGTGCGGGTATTTGATCGATCAAAGCTGATTATTAGTATGTCTTAAGTATTAAAATGATTATTTAAAAATATGTAATAACTATATGGCACACCGTTTTATAAATAATATGTTGTCGTGACTCTGGAATCCCCAGCCCTTCTTACTCGTCTTTCATCAAACACTAAAACATGATATAAGTATTTTCTTAAAAAAGGAAATTTCAGAAAAGATAATCGTGTTAAATTCATTAATAATTATTTTTTAATATTTAAAATTTACTACTCGATTTATCTCAAATCACCTTAGATAGAGTTATTAAAGGAGTATCTACTCAACCAAACAGTTGTCAAAACACGAGTATCTCAATTATGATCACTTATGAGGTCTGCACAAATAATTCACCATCATTAATCAATCTTCTTTCTCTTGATGCCACAACAATGTTCAGATCAAATCTCTAGTTACGGATCTCAGTTGAAAACTATTCTTCTCTTTTTTGTATGTGTGGAAATAAGTGCTTTTAATGTTTCAAATCATAAGTAATTGTGAAAATTTGATCTAAAAAAAAGAAACAGGAGAAGAGGAGTCCTCAAGCAAGATCCGAAGTTGGTGGTTGATCCAAATTAGTATAAGAAAAAAAAAGAACAATCAAGAGTCTACCATGATTTACAACTCGAAACAAAAAGTTTGAAATTTATAGATGTACAAATTTATCGAGCGCGTCTAACTGTGATGTTCATGATGGAGGGAGGGCGCAATGGACCGACAATGACGAGTAAAACATAAAGACCAACAAGTTTTAAGGCTGACAAACTTTTGCAAAAAGGGTGTATATATGTTACATTTTAAGCGAATTTCATATAGGAACGAGAGAAGAAAATAAAGAATTTTATAAGATATAACACACGTTTATATGCATGGTACACACGCTTTTCGACTCTATGATACTGTAGCCAAAGACAAATCTATGAGGTTTGTGTTGGATATAATTGTTGGAATCAAAGCAGTACGGAAAGTAAATAAATATTACAATTGTTCGAAAGGATAAACAAACAGCCAATATTATAATTGCCGCAAGCTTGTTGAGTCTTGAATCTTGATAACCTGAAATCAAAAAACACTAAATCTGGATTGTTACAACTGTGGCTGAGTCGAGAGATGACTCTTTGTCTTTAAGACAAGATTGTCCCATATATATGCTTTTACGTTAGCGGGCAATAGTCTCCCAAGATAAAAAAGCAACTAATCAACATTACAAAGCAAATAGGTTGATTCTGACGAAGAAAACAAACATGAAACGACTTGCTGAAGAATGGAAAATTTAGAGGAAAAGGAAGAGTTTATGTTCTTTTCTTTCTCTCTATTGTTTCTGTCTGCTCTCTTATATTTTCTTATGTTCTTTTCTTTTGTTTTCTCTCCATCTCTTTTCTCAAATCTGTTTCAGGTCTCAATATATAGTGTTTAGGAGGAGAAGAGGTGGTGTTAAGAGGTGTAGTCATGGCAAAAAACGTTTGTAGTAAGTGCAAGACGTTTCAGATGGTTAATGCCATAAAATTGTTGGCTTTCTGGCTGCTAACAACAATCCTGAAACTCCAGGGACCAAACTGTAAATACTAAATAGTTTGGGGTCCAAAAGTTAATATCAGAAGTAGCCCAAAAGCCCGCAGCTCGGACCGGACTGGCGGGCGGCGGGGCGCGTGTGGGGCTAGCCTCGAACCCAAGCACACCTAGGTCCTCCCTCCTTCAAACACGTGGGTTACCCCTTGGGGTCCCAAACCCTTATCCATTTTTTAGGCTTATAAAAAGAACAATTCTTCCTTTTCCCACCGATGTGGTAGATTTGTCTCACCATATTTTCATGCCTCAAACACCTTACTTAGTGGACAAATATCTCTTTCATTTCTTAACGAAAAATTTGACGATTCTTAGCCCTACGGTCATCTACTCACTTAGTAGATTATGCACGTATGAAGAACCAAAGACTCCAACATGCGGAACTCGAGTGTTTAAGTCATTAAAGATGGGTGGACGCAACCCACATCAAAGATAAATTTCCAACAGTTTGATGGGTCAAAACGGAGATTATGTGCCAAGGACTTGGGTTGTGACAAATGTGATATCAGAATCTAATGCTTCTTGGGTATGGCGGTGGGCAAACGTCATCGAGGACGCTGAGTCCTTACGTAAGAATGTATGTATGCACTCATGACGGAGAGCTGATCGACGAGAAGGATTGATATAATTCTAAGCTGAAAGGCTTTCAAAGAAAGGTGCATGTTACACATTAGGTGGATCCGCCATTAAAATGATTAAAGAAGAAAGTAAAATACTTTATAAGACATAACACAATTTCAGGTGATTCGCGAGCTTTTGAGTTAAATAATAACGTAACCATGAGATCAGCCGTGAGCACCTAACACTAATTTCACAACTATTTTTTTGTTAATGTCAAAATCAGAATTATCACTATTAGAGGCATATTCTACTCATAAAGAAAACCAAAAAAGTGAAAAGAATATTCTACTTTGGAAAAATGAAAAGAAAAAGAAAAAGAAAGCATTTTCTCCCCATATATATAGAAGCATGTAGAGAGGAGCAAGAAAAAGGAAATAAATAGGTGATTAAGATGGTACTCAAATTCCCTGATCACGAAGCAATTAAAGAAAGTGTCACTTAAGCTTTAAACATATTAGTACTACTACTATTAATATTAATTAGTTAGTCAATTACTTAATCCACTGTCTGAGTCAGCTACTTGTTATGGGAACATGAAAACAGTGGAGTGGACAAGAATATTATCTCTCTGTCAGTTTCTTTATATTTTTTTTTATATCCAATTTTTCGGCTTACGTCAGACTATTTCTAGACATAGTAGTCTCGGTCCCTCAGCACTACTACCAGTAAATCGCGGGATGTGTCTGAATGACCTGAGTTTGAGAACAGAGCAACTCATATCACCTACAAGATCATACCCTAGAAGAGAGCAAATTACTCTACCAGAGTTCGAACACACGCTGTAGATCTCCAGTTGAATTTTAAATTTTCCTCCTTTGTCATCCAGTTATGCCCGGGGTACATCTTTATATTCTTCATTATGGATTTGTTTATGTACCAACAATCTAACATCACATTGAGATACTAATCCTTGATTGAGAAAAAAAAATATTTAATACTATAGAGTCATTTTAGCACCTTCTCATATAAAGTAGGGTTAGAGTTATTTTGGTCCTTAAATTATTGGTAATTTTGATTTTAATTCTTGTAATATTTAACTAAGCATAACTATGCATTTTGATCCCTTTATATTTTTAAAATTTATCATAATTATTAACCATTCAACCAATTAATTACCCATGTTTTATGTTAACTACACATTTTACACTTAATTAAAGATTAAACATCAAATATCACAAAAAAATAAAAATAACTGAAGAATCAAAAATGCTTTTATCCACTATAAAGTTGTAGGGATTTTGTTGGGTTCAAAACATATAAGTAAGGCACAACGGAAGTTTAAAATTTTGTTCTTACTTACCCCAATAATTTCTTCTGGTATTGTTATATGACAATCAAAACCTGTAACATAAAACTAGAACGCTTACAGGTTGTATTATATGGAGTCTTTACTTAGGGATTACACGCGACTGTCCCTTCGACTGCAAACACTATGCTATGTTGTATTCTTCTGTCAAGAAAGCGAAGAAATCTCGGCAGAGGTTTGAGAGAGTTTTATCCTAGACTCTAAGTCTATAATTGTTTATGAGAATTAGTATAATTCTTAGTGTGTCATTAACAAATGAAAGGTACTGTATATCTAGCAAAAAACTAGGTCAAAAATCAGATTTGGACTGGGCTCAAATTTGGCCCAAAATCGAGGTGCAATGACCCCAATCGAACTGGGCCTGCTGTCAGTCAGGCGCCGCGGCTCAACCTAGCAGGTGCCACACGTCAAATTTCGGTTTCCGTTTTTCGTTTATATATTCAGTACATCTAATTAAATTCAAAATCTAATTTTGACTTAATTAAACAATTTCCATCTAATAGAAATTTATCCCATAGTTATTATCAATTTAAATATCTCGATTCCAAATCGAATATTTAATACTTTCTCAATCCACCCTTAGATCGAAGAGACAATCGACATAGTGTGACCCTATAGGCCTTCACATATCGACACTAATCCAATTAAGGTCCGTACGAAACTCCTAGACTACGCCGTATGACGAACTCAATATGTAAAGTACATTTACATGAATCCAGCAAACATAACCTTTATGTGAGATAATAAATTCATATCATTCGCGACACACTCGATCAAACTTAGGACTTGCCATGTGTCTATCCAAATGGCTTGATCACTTTATCTCATCCATATTAGTCGACAACTAGACCATATTCTAAATATGTCTCTTGCATTGGTCAATGACTTGGTCGTCCTAATATCACTGAGAAGTTGAGTGTTCTATCGAATATCCAATCGAGGAATGAATCCTATCATTGGCTCAACTACCACCTTAATTTACATTATAATGCACCAAACACAAGCAATATCTTATCCTATACGGAGTTTAAGCTTAGGACAGGGTCAAAGTACATTACTCTGTAAACAAGGTGCGTATTGACCTCAAGTCAAATGACCTTCATATCCCACACGCTGATAATACTCTAGACATGTCTAACAAATAGTTTATCAGCAGAGTATACCAATACTTTCCAAATGTATCCATGTGTCCATCACTAGTAACCATTACTAGTAGCAGGTGAGACATACTACATTCTTTAAGAATGTGATGCAGACCACATGTATCATCGATGTCCCATTCTCGATAATCATTAGTTGAAGCTATTTTAGAGTTACGCTCTATCATCAAGATCTCACTCTATTAATGACAACGTAATCTCAAGGGATGCACATTAATGAATAATTACAAATAATCAAATAATAAATCAATAATTGTAAATGTCATAAATATTAATCTTATTAATAATACGAATGTGTTCAAGTACATTTGTCCTAATAATGATTGTCTTTAGGACAATCAAGATCTCATTCTCGATATCCCATTCTCGATGATCATTAGTTGAAGCTATTTTAGAGTTACGCTCTATCATCAAGATCTCACTCTATTAATGACAATGTAAGCTCAAGGGATGCACATTAATGAATAATTACAAATAATCAAATAATAAATCAATAATTGTAAATGTCATAAATATTAATCTTATTAATAATACGAATGTGTTCAAGTACATCTGTCCCTAATAATGATTATCTCTAGGACATACGTACTTTCAAAAGTATCACGTGATAGGTAACTTTCTTTTTTAAACTCAATACATGAAATTAAAATAAGTAACCACTGAAGAGTACTTTTTACTCTAAAAAAATCCTGGTCTATGAGAAAAAGTAAATGCAATCAGAGTAAATTAATAGTACTAAAGTTCAAAACTCAAATTCCTAAATCTTGGTCTATATGAGTGCTTTATAGATTTATTTCATTCTATTCAAGTTCATACATTGCTAGGTGAGCATGTCCCACCGAATTTAATATTTATATAATTCATCATAATTAAATTATTTTTACGTAGTTGTCAACCTAACTTCTCCTTTTCGACTTTAATAGGACAATAGTTTATGAAAATTTACGTAAGCAGGGTTGTATTTTGCTTATTAACAAAATAAAAAAAATCTTGACTTTGATTAAGTAAATAGTCTAAAGTTAATTAGAATAGAAATGTCACTTAATCTACCATTCCTCTTTCATTTTGTAACCGTCCAACTCACTAGTGATATACCAATTATTGCTCTGTTCACGGCGGCGATGAAGTTGGCCGGAGTTCTAGTAACGGTATGTTGCTGCAAAGGTTTTTTTCTTCTCCATCTACCGGAAAAAGAACCTCAAACTTTTCCGCTCTCTCATTAACGACTCCGCCGATGTTCTCACTTCAATATCAATCCGGATGGTATCACATCCACTCTTGTTATCAGCCGTGTCGGTGTGGGTCAGAGTTTAACTGAGTTTAGACAAATTCCGATTAGGTGGGGCAAATCTCAGTGCTAAGTCTAGGCAAATCTCATGTGGTGGGGCAAACCCTCAACGAGGACGTTGAGTTCATAAGAGGAGGGGGTGTATGTGATACCCCATTTAGGAGAATCACACATCGACAAAACACAGGAGATATGCTGGGTATATAAGTAAACATGTCTTACACCCTAGTGACGCATTTTAAAGCCGTGTGAGTCTAGACCCAAAACGAATAATATCACTAGTGAGTTGAACTGTTACACCTTTCTCCAATCATCCTCCGAAAAAATTATTTTCTATACATTACTTTCTTATCTATTGTATTTACAAGTAAATTATATGATCAAGAGTGTAGCAAATGGATGCATTTTTTTAATTCTTATCTAGAGGTCTTGCGTATAGCAGTGGTCTCTTTAATAGGCCCCGACACAAATCGATACCAAAACAATACAAGTAAATTGTGAAGGCGAAAACGCTTTCCATTTTAATAAGTTCCTTCATGAATTTTGATTAGTTGGATTAGCAGATTTTAGATATCGGATAATTATACCAAAAGGCTATCTATATTTACAAAATAGGGATAAAATCGGCTTACACACTACTTTTTCAAGTTTTCATTTATGAAATAGCACTGAATATGATTATACCAAAAAGTACAAATAAATTGTGAAGGAGGAAGCGCTTTCCCCTCTAATAAACTCCGACACAAATATAAATTAATCAAACTAACAAATTTTGATTCCAAATAATTACACCAAGAAAGTACAAGTAAATTGTGAAATGTGGGGGTGTTAAAGATTGGAAATTTGAAACATTCCAAAGAGGCATGGAAAAGGAGAAAAATAATCATTACAAAGAGGGGAAGAAGATAACAAAATGGACAAGAAAAGGACCAAAAACCAAACCAAACTAAATCAAATCAAAACAAAACAAAACAAATCCTATCAGAAAGTAAAGCAAAAACCAAACCCCCCATTGGAATAGGCCAGAAAGTTCTCTCTCAAAACCAAACAGAATCAGTGGAATGAGGAAAAAGCCATAACAAAAGTTGCACAAAAAGAAAAAGCAAAAGAGAAAACCCTCAAAGAACTCACAAAAACTATTCTCAGTTTACCCACACAGTCACACACACACTACCACTACAGTTCAAGAAAAAGTTTCTCTTTCGTATCTTACCAGTCCCTTTCATTTCTACTCTGTCTTTTCGATAAGTCTTTCATTTTTTTAACCTGTCAGTTCAACTTCAACCCCATCCATTTCCCCCGCCCCCCAAATGCCACCCAATATGGTCCCCTTTGTCATGCATTTAACACTATAGCCCATGTTACCTCTCAGGTTGGGAAAATATGGTGGTCTTTTTCTTTCATATTTTGTTGTTTTAACTTTTAACACATTGTTGTATGTGGGTACTTATCAAGATTACAATTTTTGATCTTGTTATGCTTATTTTTACACATTTCTGTATGTGGGTACTTATCAAGATTCCAATTTTTGATCTTGTTATGCTAATTTTTACACATTTCAGTGTGTGGGAACTTATCAAGATTACAATTTTTGATCTTGTTATGCTTATTTTTACACATTTCTGTATGTGGGTACTTATCAAGATTCCAATTTTGATCTTGTTATGCTAATTTTTACACATTTCAGTGTGTGGGTACTTATCAAGATTCCAAGTTTTGATATTATTATGCTAATTTTACACATTTCAGTATGTGGGCACTTATCAAGATTCCGTTTTTTGATCTTATTATGCTAATTTGACTCTTCTCTTGACTAAATAAGCAAATGGTGAATGGTCGGTTCTTGTCTGTTTCAACCTTGTGATTGCTTGCCGTTTTTGTGGATTTTATCATCGTCAGATCTAATTGTAGCTTATTAGAGGTAATTGTAATGGAAATGTTTGGTGTTGGATTGATTAATGATTTGATTGTGGAACTGATTCACTAGGTATTTGATGAGATTGAAGTTGAGAAGGAGTTAGGGTTTGTTTGTTGGCGTGTGATTTTTTTTGCAATGGATGGGCGAATGAAGAAATATGGGCAGTTGAGTCCAGAGAGAGCAAAAGTTTGGACTGAGAAATCACCTAAGTATCATCTGCAGCAGCCAAGGTTGATTAATGGCAAAGTCCCTGTTGTATACTATCTCAGTCGAAATCGACAGCTCGAACATCCTCATTTCATTGAAGTACCCCTGTCTTCCCCTGATGGTCTCTACTTGAGGGGTAATGCATTTTTTATTATATTGTGTAAATTTATGTTTGACCAATATGATTGATTGTAGAATCTAAAAGTTAATAACTGATTTTTTGTTTGCTTTGGAATTTATTTGCGTTCTTGTAATTTTGAAGATGTAATTGAGAGGCTCAATGTATTGAGAGGCCGAGGAATGGCTTCATTGCACTCATGGTCTTGCAAGAGGTATGAATTGTTCACCAGTTTTAGTTTTGTTGTCGAATTTTGGCTTTAAATGAAAGATATAATTATGGTATGTGGGCTTAATATTTGTTTGATTATTGAAACAGAAGCTACAAGAATGGTTTTGTGTGGCATGATCTTTGTGAAGATGACCTCATTCTTCCTGCTCATGGTAATGAATATGTTCTAAAAGGCTCAGAGCTTTTCGATGAATCTGATGCAGGTACATTATACCTTCTTTATAGAATTGTAAACTTTGAATCACTTGATTGTTAGGGGTCGTTTGGTTGCTGGTTAGAGTTATGCAAGGATTATTATGCATAGTTTAGTTGTGTAGGAATTGGTTATTCATGTATTAGTTATTCCATCTTCTATCCTGCATAAAATAGTACATGGATTCCCTCATAACTTATACATGTATTAGTTATGCGGGGTTCTAAATTGCTAACCAAACACCGTATTTGATGTGTTGAATTTTATACATAGCAAAAGAATGCTACCTAACATGATACAATACAAGTTATATAGGATTTAATACATGAATAAATCACCTCCTAACCAGCAACCAAATGACAGTGTACTAGTAGCGAGTGTTACTGCAAGAAATTAGAACAATGGATGAGTTTGGCTGCCTTAATTCATCATTGGAAGTTTCTTGCTACCGGAGTTCCCCTTTATTGTGAATGGTTACAATTCTGAGATCATTAGTGCTTATAAACCAACTATGAGTAAACTGGCTTTTGCCTCCAGGTCGCTTCAGTCCTGCTGGAAATGTTAGATTGTCAAACCAAAAGCTACTGCCAGAACGACAATCCTCTAGAAGCCAAGACGATGCTTCGTCTTCTTCTAGTATGAATGAAAAAGGTACAAAGAATTCTCAAGATGATGAATCATCACCTCCTGTTCAACGATCAGGTTCTTCAGCGGCATCTCCTCAGTCCAGTAGTGCTGATAAAAGTTCATGGAACAGTTCATTAAGCTTGACAGAGTACAAGATCTATAAGACTGAAGGCCTGGCGGATGCTTCAACTCAGACTGATGAAAACGCAAGCAAAGCTACACCTCCCGAGACTTGCACGAGAGGTGTTTCTACAGATGACGGGTCTATAGAGCCTGAAAATAATGAAATTCACGAGGTTCCAGTTCAACCGACAAATGAATCTGCGCAGATATGCCGGGAGACAGTATCGCCTGCTCCGTCCTCGTCAAGTGCATCGTCATCAGGTGGTAGAACAGATACGTTGGAATCCCTCATCCGAGCTGATATTAATAAGCTCAACAGCTTTAGAATAATTGAAGGGGAGGAGTTTCGGGTTCCAAAAATTAAACCAAAGCCCTCAAATGTGCTGATGCAAATAATTTCTTGTGGATCGATTTCAGTAAAGGATCATAGTTTTGGCCTTATTCCTACTTACAGGCCGAGATTTTCGCATTCAAAATTTCCATCTCCTCTGTTCTCAACCTCGTTATCTTTAGGAGACCTTGATTGCCTGGCTGAGAATCCTAGGTTTATGGGTTTGAAGTTGGAAGATAAGGAATACTTTAGCGGTAGCCTTCTTGAGACGAATATGCCCAAGGAACCTACTCTTCTAAAGCGATCGTCCTCCTACAATGCTGACAGGTTGCTGTTTTTTGCTTTTCTTCTATACTAAAACAGCAGAATCACTTCTATGTAAGTAATAGATGCTTTATCAATATGGCACTTCAGACTTCTTGCCAATTAGAAACTACTTTGGATTTGTAAAACCAAAGTATCATGGCAGTAGTTTCACAATCTGTACCTGCTAAATTTTGCTTATCTGATTTCCTTCAGTTTTAATCATGTCAACATTCATAGTACAAATCGTAGTATGTTTTTCATGTTTAATTATTTTGTGCTTCCTCATGGTGGTTTTCTTTATACTATCTTTGACTCTTCATAGTATAGGAACAAATCAGTATTTTGACAATGATAAGGAAGAAAACCTTCTTTTTGATTAATTTAACCTTGAAAGATCGCCTATATTTTAGATACTGTTCATTGCAACAGCCATCTGCATAATTGCAAGCTATATAAATTCCGTGTTAGCCTGAGTTATTTGTAGGTAAAATTGTAGGCCAATGGCCTTCTGAAAATGTTTAGTTGGAAAATGGAGTAATTGGTCTTCAAGACTAAGAATTCCTTGCTTGATTTTGCTTGCGATTCTTAATGTTGAGTTGGAAACGGAATTTGTTGATGCAGGATAAATAAAGAACTTGGAGATTCAGTTGAAGACAAAGAGGAGAAAAGCTCAGGAACAAAGTGCATTCCACGTTCCATCAAGGCTTCCCTGAATAAGCAGCAGGCACGAAGCGAGTCAATGAAATCTCCTCTTTCCGAAGGTCCTAGAATCTCATCAGACGGAATAGGCAGTGCACGAACCAATACATCTGACTCATCTCGTGGAGGAAGCAAGCGAATTACAGAGCCGTCACCTGTCAATAGACACTCAAATAGAATAGACTCCTTCAGAGAGGACAAAGACAATGTGATCAAAATTGAAGAAAGTTGAGTATCACTGACTAAAGATATGTTATTTCCTTGTTATCGAATTTTATTGGTTGAAATGTTATCTTTGTTTCTTTCAACAGGCTTGCTTCAGGAGCTCGGGTTATAATACAGTTGAAAGGAGCTTATGACAATGATGAACATTAGGCGACTAGAAGCTTTTGGTTAAACTAAGTGGGGAATTTTGTTAATCTTGTAACTACTTGTCCTACTTTTAACTGTCCAAACATGTTTTGTAAATGCTAAATAGGGAAAAGCATGGAGCAAATTGGGTATTTGCTGATAGGGACAAGCAGTTAGTTTTGAGCTGGTTCTATTCTACCTATCATTGGGGTTTTTATCTCTTTTTTTGTTTTCTCTTCAGTTTTCTGGTGTATAATTGCCATTGAAATGATCAAGTATTCCACTTTCAATTTAGTCAACTCAGTAATTCTAAGCAATCATTTGTCTGGCCGTCTTATTTTGTCTTTGCAGTTTATTGTATGTGTCAAAAAGATGTAGGGATGATAAAAACTCACAAGTTTGCTGAAATAAAGACTGCATATAAAATAGCCTCTTGCTTCTCTATAAGAGAGTTGTAGAGAGAATGGCGAGATAATTTTCTCTTAGGAAAATGGATTATATCTCAAAGCATTTCTCAATATTATGGCTTGAAGAGGATTTGAATCTCCACGCTCTTTAGCAC